>JAHHUM010002663.1:0-257460 GCA_036173005.1 Crenichthys baileyi
ATATGTTGATAAAGATCTAAACCTTTGGGGATGTAAATTTAGGTTCTGCAACAGGTGGCTGAAGAGAGCTGCTAATGCTGAAATAGATTTTGTTATCGATACACGTTGGGAAATGCCTGCTGCACAGCAGTGTATGGGATTTTTATGAAAACATCCTCCATCTTATGAGCTAAAACAAAATAATGGTTGCCTGACAATCACCTGGGTGAACTCCTCCATGGATTTTCTAAGGTTCTTCATGTCCTGGCTGAACTGCTCCCTCAGTGCCTCCATCTCTCGGTCATGGCACTCCACCTCCTCCTTCAACGCCCCCTTCAGAGCCGTCAGCTCACGCTCTCGCTGGTGGAGCACCTCCTCTTGGCGTCGGTATAACATGGTGGATTCGGCCAGCTGGGCCTGCAGGTTCATCACATCCTGCAGTAAGAAAGGCCACAGATAAATATGGACGGAAGTGTTATTTAGCATTAGCTGGTGTGTTATCGCACAATGTGCGTACCGACTGAAATGAGTCTGACGGCAGTAGGTTCTCTGAAACCCTCCTGAGCTCTTCCTGAAGCTGAGCCAGCTGATCTTCCTGAAGGTGCAGACGGAACTCTGTCACCTCTCTGGCCATTTTCTCTGCAGCAAGTCTGTAGATAAAAAGCTCATCAGTTTTTTAGCTCTGCTCTCAGAGCAAAGCCACTTGGCGTGGCAATTGTTTTATTGTCTTTTGTTAGTATTTTAGACACGTGTTACGGACAGGGACGTCTTTCTTTAAAATATTCTTTTTCAAGGTCAGACTGAGAGATAGCTGAGTTTCTACAGTGTTTTGAAGGGTATTCATAACTCATCAACTTGTCCAAATATTTTCACGCAATAACCACAATCTTTAAATCTTAATTTGTTTGAGATTTTATGCAATAAACCAAGACAAAATAGTCCATAATTGTGAAGTGGAAATCTGAAGGTACGGCCTGCATTTATATTTAGGGGTTAAGGAGTAGGAGGGTCTGAATAGATATGCACCAAATTTGTCATAAATCAAATTGAAGACCATTTTTCCAAGCAGACTGTGGCTCTGTGGTTGAGTAGTAGTCTTGCAATCAGAAAGTTGTAGTTGTCATTTCCAGCTTCCTCCTGCCATGTCAATGTGCCCTTGAGCAAGACACTCAACTTCATGTTACCTACGGATGTGTGCTCGTCAGTGAGTGCGACTGGGCGACTCTAACTTAAAGCGCTTTGAGAGGTCAGCACTACTAGAAACGTTCTACATAAAATCTGTCCATTTACCATTTCACTTCCACTTCACAATTATGCAGTACTGTGTTGGTCCACCAGGTTAAATCCAAATAGAGTACATTACAATCTGGGACAGTAACATGACAAAATGGAAGATAGTTTCAGAAGTGGTGTGAAAACATTTACTAGGTAGTGAATAAAGGAATAAAAAAAGTAATCTATTAAATGTATGAACTTCCAGTTGTATTTGAACTATCATAATATATAATTATTTATTCAGATTTCTATACTGGTTGTAGCTGCACTTTTTTTCCAGAAAAAAAAAAATAAAAATTGTGTTGGCAGAAAAAAAACACAACCTGAAAACATATTGGTTTTCCTATGGCTTGAAATGATCTCAGTACATCTACCGTCGAACAACTTACCAGGGCTCGTACTATGATGCTACTACCACCATGCTTTTCATTACTTACAGTTTTCTTGCTCATGCTAACCATTGACCATCCAACGATGAACGGCTGCCTGTCAGTTTCATGAGGACATTCAAATTAGACTTCTTTTGGCTTTTTGATTTGTACCCAATCATTTAAAACTATTTATTCTATTTCATTTAGAGCACCCAACTGTTTAAACTAACGGCATTAAATTAAACATGTGCACCAACATCTTGTTTTGTAAATAATTAGCTGTTTTCACTCTCCCCAAAAAGATCTCTGAAACTTCAACACTGCTGTAATGTTATGGACTATGGAAGAGGACCTGAGCTTTGGGCTGGAACCTTAGAAAACAAAATGGTTCCCTTACTCATCCTGTGCCTGCTCCAGTTCCTTCTTGTAACGTTCGAGTTGCTTCTGAAGGTTCTCAAGTTTCTCCTTTTTGATGCTTCCGTTAGATCCTCCCGTCTGCAAAAAACATTCACAGAAAATAAGGACGAGGTTCAGAGTGAGACAGAGAAAAAAGCAGCTCAAGGACAGTGAGGAGTGAATATATTCTACAAGAGGGCAACCGTCACCCTTGCAAATAAATTATAAGCTCTGTATTATTTTTAACTTTTAAAAATAATAAAAAAATTAAACCTTGCTTGGTTTCTTTGCCCTAGTTTTTGACAGTCCAAAAATCTTTGGGATAAAAAACCTTGCCAGTGTGCTCTGAACAATAAAAAAAGACCACTGTGACAGCAGAGCCAGAGAAGCGGCTTGTTCACCGCCCACCTCACTCTGCTGCTTGGAAGAAGTAAAGCAGCCATAAGCTCAGCCTGCCCGTAAAACCTCTGTCTTTATCCTCCTACACAGTCATTACAACGAAGCACATACAGATGAAGACGAGAGATGAAGAGAGGCTCGTAGATGTTTCTGTTCCTCTCATTATTAATTTATTTTTGCTTATCAGTAACGGATTACAAAGATATATTTTACACACTTTATTCTCGTCCCCTAAAGGACAGTTTGTAGATAATCCCGTTCTGGGACATTTCAGTTTCTCTCCGAGAAGAAAGATAATTAAAAGCAGATAACATTGGAGGGAACAAGAATTAGCTCGTTTGAACAGTTTGTGTAAATTGCATCAGCTGTATTCTCATGTGGATCACAAAATTAATAGAAACAGAGGTACCTGCTAGGCTAAACAGAGCCCTAGTTGAACAGAAATAAAGTTAAAAGCCGCTATTCCACCTTTTAAGCAGTAGTTTCTTGTTAGCTGAAGGGTAGCTACAGATAAAAACAGAAAACATTCCCCTCATACTGGGATATCTGGTTGTTCTTTGTAGTGTCCATTTGAGATGCATCCAAGTGTTTGGTCACTTTTATCTTGATACAGATGGAAATGGCAAGTTTTTCTAGGATGCTATTGCATTGAAAAGAGGAGGAAAAAATATGAATATTTTTTAACCCCCTTTTTACACCTACCACGGATATGTTACACTCTCCAAACCACTGGGAAAATCAGATCTGAAGACTAGAAGAATGAATGCCAAATACCTAATTAAAAATACATTGTGATGTTTTTTCTTTTAACATATAATCCACAGTGTAGATATTGTTAAGGACAAAGGTCAGGGGGTACTTTAAAATGATTGTACTCAGCAGTGACCCTCAAAGCTACACAGATGGGGAGTTAAGTTCCAACATTTACCTCCTGAAGTTCATAAACATGGCTAATAACCCAATAACTGACAGCCTGAAGCACCATTATACTATTTTACCTATTTAAAACCACATTCTGTATTCCTTAAAAGTATGATGCTATCATAAAGCATTTTAAATTGTATTTTAATATCTTGAAGTAATTTACTTTACTTATCTACTATATGAATGTGCCAGATTTAGTCAAAGTTAGTTTCTTTCTGCAGTCCCAGGCAGGTTGATGGTATAAAACAAGTTCAAAACATTAAATACCAAGATTTATTAAACTGTGTAGAACTATGTAGAAGGCCAACCATTGCTACTACAATCCATCAATCAGGCTATTATGGTGGAGTAGCCAGAAGACCTTTGCAGCGTGCCTGAATTTTGCAGAAGTGCACCTTTGAGATTGTCTGATCAGGAGAACAAAATACTTTGCTCTGATTAATACAAAATAGAACAGTGCGGTCTAAAATTTAAAAGCAATGGCAGGAGAAATCCTTCACTACTTATCTCCCTCCTGTGAAGCATGGTGGTGGCAGCATCATGCAGAGAGGTTGAATTTCTACAGCAGGAACCGTCATGCTGCAGGGCAACAATTCATCTCTCACCCCAACAATGACTCAAACAACACAACCGAGATAACAAAGGAGGAGACTTTAGGAGTGTCTGAATGTCCTTAAGTGGCCCAGCCTCAGCCCGAATTTAAATCCAATTGAACATCTCTGAAAATGCCTGCCCATCCAACCGGACTGAGCTTGAGAGGATCAGTAGAGAAGAATGTGAGACAATAGCCCAGGACAGGTGTATCAACCTTGTAGTAAAACACCCAAAAAAAGACTTGAGGCTGTCCTTGCAATAAATCGTGCTCCAACAAAATATTAGGCAATGGCTGATAACATTACTGTCTATCAATACACATTTTTAAAACAAACAAAATAATATACTGTCTAAAATAATAACTGCCAAATGGCTGCCGCTGAACAAATGATAATAAATTACTTCTGTTTTAAAGCAGCAACTAATGGGAGTTTTAAACTACTACGTTTCTAACTTCCTCTAGCAGCTAGCTGTACTACAGCAAGCTTGTGAGTAAACAGGAAGTAGATATTTGGTCTGACCCGTTGCATTTCTCATTTCTATCCTTCACTGCAACAGTGGTACACTGAGAAACATTTTTGTTCTCGTCTTCAATTATGATTTAAGAACCCAAAACATATTCTTTGCGGCTACCTTATTTTAAAAAAGAAATTTCCTCTAGATTAGGTTGCTATATTTGTCAGCCACCACAAGGGGGCCTGTTGGCACTAATGCCCCACCATAACATTTGACACTTTATAATATCTTGCAAATGTTTTCATTCATTAAAAACAACTAAACAACTGAATAAAGTTGTGATTTAATTTTAAGGTCTGTTTTTAATCTGACTGATCAAACATCACCTAAATGAATTTCTACAACCAGAAACCAGGAGATCCCTAAAAATAGCCTCTTAAATTTTGCAAACTAATTTAAATGAAATTATTAATTTTGGCTTAGCAGGTAGGTCCTTTGTTTGTCCTCTACACAAACAAGCAAGCTGATCAACAAACCTGGACTCGGATTACTCAACACACCAGTATCTGATTCAGGGTGAAACTGGGACAAAGACAGGGTGAGAGAGCAGTTACTCTCTGTTTGACATGCATTAGCCTGTAACACTACAGTTATCAGACAAAACATCATATTTAAATTTTTTTATTTGATATGTTAAAAAAATTGACAAATAACACTTGCTGGATATTGATATTAAAACAGATCACACCAATCCACCCTGAAAAACATCAGGTGAGCTTTGAACTGCACTCATGTGATGTTGGCTCTGGTTTCATGTTGTGTTTTAATACAAACAAAAGAACCGTTCATGTAGAGGGGGTGAGCAGCATACAAAAACAGCCTCAATCCTTTCTTTGATTTCATATAACACTGAATTTAAAAACCCCGAGATGCTACTGATTGTTTTAAAGTGGACAGAGCGGCCCATGTCAGGACAAAAAAGGAGGTTTTGTACAACAGGACCCCTCAGAAAAAGGATCTGGGCCATCTTGCATGTCAACCCCCAGCTGGTGCAGGGTTCTACTCCATCTCAATTATTGATGGCTCTCGACGACTGAGCCCTCATCAAACCGAGCTTTCCTCTGCAGGTGCAACGTTGCCAAGAGACGAGACGGGCAAATAATTCACAAGAACCCAGAGCAACAAACAGTGTCAGCCATGTAACCGGGTATCATGCATAATCAACAGCATGCAATTTTAGTAAGGACACAAAGGAATAATTTTTACATGTAGATTTATGCAAACAGATGTTAATTTAAAAGAGGAAGGGCAAGTGTTCTCTTAACTGTTGTGCAACCCATCTCAATGAGGCGTCTCGGGAGGGCAATGAAGCCAAACAGAGGTGCAATCAGCATGCTCCTTAAATTTCTCATTTTTTGGCCTGCTAGCGAAGAACCCTTGGAGACGAAGTGAATGAAACAGAAACTTCATATGCTCTAAAAACAGGACTGGCTGCCAACCATCTGTTGGCTTTACTGCAAGATCTGCTCTAAAGAGAAGTCAACATCAACCCTAAACACAACTGAGACCGCTATGATCAAGCAAAGACTACTTACCAACTCTACAAAAAAAAGTTAGCTAAGACTTTAGTCCAACACTGATGTAGGGAATTTAGCGCTATATTGAGTAATACCACTGCATTAACAATAAATGAACCATTCATTTAGCAATTCATTTAACTATTTCCCAATCTGACATCAATTATTTTCCTTTCCAATTTTTTTATCAGTGGTCACACATTTGAAAAGCTCAGGAGTTGACTCTATTTTAACACTATGATTTCTATTCCACTCGAAATAAGAACAAGCCACAGACTGAGAAAAATCAGACTAACGCATCTGATCCAAACTAATGCCTTGGGAATTGTTCAGCCTGTCCAGGGTGTACCTTGCCTCTCATCCGTGGACTGCTGGAGATAGGCACCAGCTCCCTGTGACCCACTATGGAATAAGCGGTATAGAAGATGAATGAATGAATGTTGATTAATGACTGAATCAATGAATAGATTCATCATTATCCGAATTTTGGATTATGATGATGTACAACAATTTCTATTTTGATTTAAAGTGGAATGCTGTGGCTTTGTTTTTATGCAGCGATTCTTCCAACCATGCAGACACCATTACTTTCTAGGTGTCTTATAGCAAGAAAGCCAGCAACTTTACACTTTATATTGTAGTTGTATTTTGATTTTATATCTAAATATAACTGTTAGGAAAACATTTTAATGCTAATGTATTTTACAGAACAGGGTTTCTATCATGTGTTCAACTTTGCTCTGTGTCACTCTCTACAGTCTCCGCATTTTAGTGGAAATGAGATTTTTTAATCCTCTACATGTAGTTGATTTTTCTTAACATTTCATTTCAGTTTGATCCAAAAAAGGGAGTAAATACAGAACAAAACTTTCTGGACTGAAAACATATTGCCATAGCAACAGCAATGCAATTTCAGCAGGCTTTAGATCTTAAGCGCTGGGCCTCTATAGTAACAATCATAAATGACGTTTACTCTCAAAACCAGTGTTTAAACATCTTTTAACTCCTGTTCTCCAGTGTTGTTTAGTCACATGACTCTGTTTATCCAATTTATTAAATCTGATTTATTCATTTAAACGATAGTTCAGATATCATTTGGGTTTATATTACACAGCGCAGTTAAATGGGTAATTTCTGTGTTGTTTTTTTCTGTTGTAAATGTATCGAAATAAATGGTCTAAAGATGGCAAAAACCAACTGCCAAACTAAAACCTAAAATCTGTGATCTATAGCAAAACAGTCAGGGGACGAGTATGGGTATTAAACTTAATATTGAAATTTAAAAAAGACAAACAGTTTTTGTATAATATTCAGAAATCCCAAAACTAAAGCAATTAGACAACTTGGTCAAGATTTCCAAATGATTTTACTTTAGACTGGTTAAAAAACCCCATACTGGCCATTTAATCAGTTTAGTTTAATTGTATGATGATGACGACAGTGACATTTTGCTCTAGAAACATGCAAATTACATGGTTTGTATATTGCTATTTCTGTTCTAATCACTAACAGAGTTTGCATAGGCACAAAAAAAGACACGCAAGATTTGCAGAATGTGCTCCAAAACAACAGTCCGGACCTTACCTGTAATCTGTCTGGTGTCTCATTGACGAAGCTGGCTTTTCTTTTGAAGGAACCTTCAGTCTCACTGGAGCTGTTGAGGAAACAGGAGGAATTTCCTGAAAGCTGTGACTCAAAAATATAGAGTGCATCATGTTGGTGTTTTCACGAACCCATCTTTCAGGACGTCGTAAACAGACTGTTTGATTTGAGCCTCTTCTTTTTTAACAACCTCTGTGTTTTGACTCAGACTTTTTGAAAGGGTCTCCTTCAAAAAGAGAGAAAACAAAGTAAAACATATTTATTATTTACGTGATGATTTAGTCACCACTTTCTGTTACTTACGGGCTTTTTTGCAATAGTTGGAGGGCTTTCTTTAGCATCAAATTTCTCTGGTGACTTGAAGCTTGCCTTGGGGGCCCTGGGTGCCGTCACCTTGACTGCGGTTGCTGGAGCAGATGACATGAATGAACTGGAAGTGCCCGATATGGGACCAGCATAAGGGTTCAGAGTGGGAGATGAAGGAGAGGCAGGGAAGACTTGTGGCTCTGCATCTTTTCGGGCGTCGAGACTTCTCGACCTCCTGCGTTCGTCAAACTGGAGCCGCTGCCTCACTCCAGTGCGGCCTCTCGTCTGTGGGGCGCTGCCTGGCGTACTGTTGTTGAACTTGCAGATGAGTTTGTTTATGGGCGCCAGGGAGTTGGTGTCAATTGCTGGGACTGGCTCGCTGTCAGCTAGTGGTGGAGGATCTGCAAAGGACTTTCGGGATGAATCTGTGCTAGGTTTCCGCCCCAAAGAACTGGTAAATCCAGCAGCAGTTCGGTTAAACCCTTTAGGTCCCACAGATTTTAATTTAACAGGCTTTAGTCCTGCTTCATTATACTCCTCATTATCAGACCCATTCATTTTCTTTTCTGCTTCGCTGACTGTAGCTTTGAGTTGGGGTTCAGCTTTCAGCTTCTCCACCCGACGCTCCCTACCAGCTCTACCTTCCTCCTCCCCTTGAGTTCCTGCTTGACCATCCCCTGGAGGTCTTCTAAGAGGACTCCCAAAAATTTCTCCATCCTCATCTTCTGCTGGAGAAACAGGGGAGCGGGAAGGATTTATAATAGGGCTGAAGGAGTTCTGGAAATCCGCTGGCTCTTTCTTAAGTTTTGGGATACTGTTGTATGGAGACGTTGGCCCTGAAGTGGGATTGGGATTAGACAGCTGAACTCCATAAGAGTCACCTTTCTCGCCATCCTTTAAAACCACGTACGGCTGCCCGGAGATCCCCTGAACCCTCACGGCCACCCCATATTTGTTGGAAGGAGGTGTCGCACTGTTGCTTCCTCTGGATTTTTCAGGTTGAACCCCACCTGTGTCATGGAGGTCTTTGATGAAGCGGATCTGAACGCCGTAATCCACCTGCGCCCTCCTGTCAGTGGAAGAAGTTCCCATTGTCGCTTCCTATTTCTGAGTAACACATGGAGGAAAACAAAAATGCAAATTAGGTGATCCAGTGACACAAAAAGGCATCCAGCATACAGACACGGAAGTATAGCTGCCATGCAACTATTACATAAGGTTAATTAAACAGAAAAGGTTAAATGTCAGACACAAACCTGCTAAGATAACTTATTTAATAACATTATCTGTCAATTAAACTCAATGAATCTACAAAACGTTAACTTTAATCTATGTATATTACTTTAATAAATATTTAATGAACTATTTATTGATCTTTGGTGTTGCCCATCATCTGAACAAGATCATTTGCTTGTTTTTTTTTCTTAATATAAAAATACAAAAACTATTCTGCTTTATTTTTAAATGACATTTTCGATGCTTACATAAATTGTAATAAAGAAAATGCTAAAAATGATTTTAACTGCAAATATTCCTTTTCCTTTAAAAAAACCCTACAAAATACATATTATATCAAACTTTCCAACATAAAATATAATTAAAATACAGCAAGAAATAAATATATACATTCTTTTCTAAATGAAAAGTCTAAATAAAAAAACTTTTGGGTAACACTAATAACCTGGCATTAGTCAGATTGACTTTTTGTGAACTTTTAATTTTCACAAATCATTAAGGTAGATGTAAAAGAAAGTTAAAAAAACAACAAAAAAAACAACTACTTGGTATCAAACATTTCTAATGGTGAAATTCAAATGTTTTTTACCCTTTTATTGAATTTTCAACTTGCTACTTTTCAATACAACATTTCAGTACTTTTAAATTAAGCCAAACATTTAGGCCTGTTGTTAATTGGCTTATTTTAGATAATCTGTCATTAGATCTTTGTTTTTGAGCAGTACTTATTTTTCCATGCCTGACAGCAGAGGTATAGCAGTGTAGTGTTATATACCAGAATGTTATATTATCATCAAATCTTGTTTTATAACCATAGGCAAATAGGTTAAATAATTCTAATTTCCCCACTCCTATAAGGTAACACTAGTGATAGTAACACCAATGACAAATCAGAGATAAATATGGACATTTCTCTAATTGTAAAATCTTTTAAATCACTTAATTAATTATTGCATAATTTCTTTATGCTAAAGATTTTACCCCAACTGCTAGAATGTCCTTAAAATCTGTTATGTTTTCGTTGAACGATGATCTTGATATCTTAAACAAATTAAATCAGACATCTTAGAGACCGTCCTTACTTCCTCCACTGAGCTTTTCACCCAGCAAAAACATGAGTCAATATATTATTTCAAAATAAAAGCATTTTTTGTGACGTAACACCAAGGACATAATTTTTGGTGGGGAAAATTAATGTCATCAATTTACAGCTAAGTTTTTGTTACGGTTTATATGTTATGTCTGTTCCAGGAAGTGATAAGGATAAATGGAAGTGAGAATTTTTTTGAACTATAGTTTTTAAATAAAACGGCTCAATTTCTGCGTAGGATCGAAGGGTTAGGAATTTTTTGAAACATTTTAATTTGAATAATTGTAATATAAATTAGCTATATAAATAAGCTTTAAATTTCTGTCTACATTTATGAAAAATATATAATAAATAAGCCCTAAGCTGAATAAAGCGGTTTAGAGGGCTGCTATAGCCAAGGTTTCCACCTGGAGAATGTTTTGTTCCCATATTTTCTGTTTCCTGCCTTCACATTCACAAGAAGTCACTCTGACTCCAGCTGAAGGTATATCCAGATAAACTTGTCATCTTGTCTCGTTGCTCCACAGGTTAAATTCCTTCTCAAGCAGAATCATTGGTATTCATGCCATGACAAATATGCACTGAGGCACTAAGAAGCTCTTTGTGCAGGTGGAGTTTGGCTTCACCTAAAGGGTGTGGACAGATACACGGAAATCCAAGTCAGGAGAGGCTTCATTTGAGAACTAAAATATGGGGTTTACATTGAAGGTCACAGAAAGGAGCTTTGTTTTTTTGCTTTTTGAATTCAAACAGCCTAAAAACAGAAAGTGAAGCCACTAAATGTGTTTTTTTAGTACTGGCTGCAGCAGCAAACAAACCCTTAATTCTGAATGTTGAGCGTTTATCAGCTTTTAATAGCGCCTAAAAGGAATATATTCCCAGTCAGATTATGATGTCGGGAAGAGTGCCTCAGCTTGTGATAGGAAATGTGTGATGTCTCAGGAGAGGCTTTTATGAAATCTGAGAAAAAGTTGTGTTAACTCAGCTTTGGCTTGAATATTAAAAATTTATAAAAGACAATGGATTACAAAACGGGAACATGCGGTTTGAGAGGCATTTGCTTCATGTGAAGTGCTCAAAGGAATATGGATGCTAAAACAGCACAAAACAAGGAATGCATGACAGTTTCTCTTATGTAAACCATACAATGTTTTTTAGTAGAGTCGCAATACCGAGACAAATATGTGCACTTCTCCAAAACAACTGCAAAGAAAACAATCTTTATTTTCTGGTGAAAATGAGATACTATTTCACTTTAATTTCATGGCCAAAGGAATAAGATAGATATATAAAATAAACCTATTCGTACAGATCCACTGACCAAGATGGGAAAATGGTTTCATGTTAAATTTAAGCATAAGACATGTTTGTCTACGTAGTTCACTAGAGATGCATAAAGTAAGAGCTTCCGTTAATCTGATTTCTGAAGCCGCTTAATTTGGTTTAGGGACACTGGGGAGGCTGGTGTCCATCTCAGGACAACAGAGAAATAATAAGCTATCCTTGCACAACCAAATGCAAGAAAGGCCAGTTAACCCAACATGCATGGTTCTGAACTGTAGGATGAAACAGAAGCTGCTGCAGAAAACTAATAAATGCCCCAGACTCCAGGATCTTGTTGCTCTTTGGAAGCACATGGAACCATAGTTTTGCCCCAAACTTCTTTCAGATTTTAAATTAGATAAATCCAGGTTTGTTTGTTTTGCACCTAACCTAAAAAAAAAAAAAAAACAACCCCCAACCTCACATCTGGGATGACCCAACATCATAGAAGAAAACCCAACTTTTTATTATTATTCTTTGGTTTTCACATAACCTCCTAACAAGCTCTGCCAGCTACTATATTTGCTTTTCTAAATGGAGTCGGGGAGTCCTCCTGCCATTGTCCCGGCTCTGTGGAGCATTAAACACTAAGGGGGTATGTCAGGAATGGGCCTCCCCTTCCCTCTCTTCCCAGCCACTAAACTTCAGAGCAAAGCCAATCAGCCGTAGACTGTTTACTCTGAGCCGGACACAAACCAACTCAAGCATACACAGCATAGTTATGCACGTGCACATGGAGTGTGTTTTTATTCATTTAGTTGAAGACGATGAAATAGGCGTCAATACTTCCAGCACCTTGCAAAAGTATTCATACCTCTTGAACATTCTCACATTTTTTCCCTTTTTATGTACACAAAGTAGTACAGAATTGTGAATTGGAAGGAGACATGGTTTTTAAACCTTTTCCAAAGTAAAAATGTAAAACGTGTTGGGTATATTTGTATTCACCTCCTTTTACCCTTAGATAAACTGTAGCACAACCAGTTGTCTTTAGAAGTCATCTAATTATAAAATAGCATCCACTGAAGTATGATTTAATCTCTGTATAAATCCAGCTGCTCTCTGTAGGCGTCAGATGTTTGTTAAATTAGTGAACAAACAGCATCATGAAGAGCATTAATCATAGAAGCAGCTAAGAAGACCATGTGAACTCTGGAGGAGCTGCAGAGATCAGGTGGCAGCACTCCATAGATCTGGGCCATGTAGGAGTTTGAAAAATGTAGAAGGTGTCCGGTCAGATGAGACCAAAACTGAGCTTTTTGGCGTGCGAAACGCGATGTGCTGGGAAAAACACAGCATAGCCCCCCAGCAGTATACCATGGCGTTGGCAGCATCATGCTGAGGGGATACGTTTCAGGCAAGGACAGGGAAGCTAGTCAGGCTTTAGGAGAGCTAAAAACAGGACAATACTGGAAGAACACCTGTTATTAGAGGGAACAGAATGGAGACTGGAGTGGAAGTTGACCTTCCGACAGGATAATGACCCTCAACATACAGCCAGAGGAAGGAAACGGTAGATGGTAGAGACATACACAGAAAGACTTACAGCCGTGGTTGAGGCAAAACATGGTCCTACAAAGTGAAACCAAATGCAGGTTTTATTTGTAAAACATTTTGAAAACCATGTATCATTTTTTCCTATTTTGTGTTGGTCTATCACATAAAATCCAAATAAAACACACTAGGTGCAGCATGTTTTGTACAGGTATTGCTTGCGCACCGTATACAGAGGCTATGAGTCCTTGATGCAGCTGTCTGGGGTCTGATTCCTGACCTGGGACCTTTGCTGCATGTCCCCCCTGCGAAATAAAGGCCACTAGTGGATCAAATAAAACAAAACACAGAGTTTGTGGATTTGACAAAAATAATTTAGAACAGAATTCATAATTTAGCAAGACCCTCTGCAATCAAACTTTTAGTGATGCCACATTACCTTAAAAAAGGGCACACTTCTCTTGCATGCATAGATCTTGATCATATTGGTTTTTGCTTAACAAAGTTCACCTTTCTCCCAGTGTCCTTCATTTTGTCCATGACCCTCAAAACTGCAACTCTTTCAGGAATTAAACTGTAACCCTGGTTATAGTATAACACACAGAACCCCCCATTGGCAACCAGGTTAGATTAGCAGCTCAAAGTCAGACTTTTTCTTAACCCAAAAGCATTCTTAGGATTCCAGACACTCCCTTTCAGTGCTGCGCGTGGTTTGCATTTGTATAACAGGGACAGATTATAAGAGGAAACTGAGAAGTGGGCCAGCAGCAGCAGTACAAGGTCCAAGAACTGTCCACGAAGGCCGTGAACGCAAGAGAGAAAACCTTACATAAATAAAAGGTTAAAAAATTAAATATGGCCTTTAAATGGTTGTTCCGGTTTTTAAAGAATGACGCTCAGCTGCTGATCCCACTGAAACTCCAAAGAGGTGAATATGGTCCTTAAATAAATACACATCTCATCAAAGGCCCTGTTGTTATTCAGCCACCAGTAGCTGTGAACCTCTGGGTGACAAGGGCTTTGCCTTGCACACAGATTCTCTCACTTGTCACAAGGACGAGCCGAGTCAACAGAGACAGGAATGTCACCAAACTGGCCAATCAGCCGTCATAGGTCCACACCGGCCAACTGGATCGTCTCAGATTTAATACTTACTGCTTCCTGCTCAATAACTTTTACACCTGATAGAAAGTCTTTCACTAAACACCTTAAGGTTGGATCAGCAATTATTTTATTTATTTACATTCTTAGTGACTGTATCTTGTGTTTTTGTGTTGCTTTATGTTCATGCATGCATGACTGAGCACCTTAAGAGGAATGCCTGCAATTTCATTGGACCTTAAAGACAATAAAGTTCTTTTGTGAACAGAGTTACTGTCTTTATATGAATTTACATGTGAGTGATATAGTATGTGAGCAAAATAATATTTTGACAGACAAGTATAAGAAGAAATTTTAAAATTTGGATAGGAAAACATGAAAATATGATTTATTGTGGTAGATTGGTTATTTCTTTGATATTTTCATGGTAAATATAAGAAAAATAACATATTTTAAACTTAAATATATTTAAAAATGTATTCATTCATGTATTTAAATGCTGTGTGGTTGAAGTAGTCGAAGCAGGGCTGGACCAGGGGGAACTAATATTTCCTTTTATTTATTTATCCGGGAGGAGGCCCAGGGGACAGCCCAGGACACGCTGGAGGGACTATGTCTCTCGGCTGGCCCGGGAACACCTTGGGCTCCCCCCGGAGGAGCTGGAGGAGGTGTCTGAGGAGAGGGACGTCTGGGTGTCTCTGCTTAGTCTGCTGCCCCCGCGACCCGGATAAGCGGAAGACGACGAGTACGAGTAATATATAATATAATATATATATATGAATATATATATATTTATATATATATATATATATATATAAAATATATATAGATATATATATATATATATATATATATCATATATATATATATATATATATATTATAATATATATATATATATATATATATATATATATATTATACTACAATAAATCTAACATAATCCTTAAAGTAGTATCGTTTAATTTTTAAAAGCATAGGTAATTTATTAAGTTGAAATGTTTAACGTGAAAACAGCTAGTGTTCAGTTGTAACTCATTACTTCATTAATTCACTCCATTAATTCAAAAAGTAAAAAAACATGTTATATTGGTTCATTAGACACGGAGGGATATATTTTCAATGGATTTGTGGCTATTTTGATGATTCTAGCTTGAAGCAAATGAAAACCCAGAATTCAATTTATTTATAAAATTAAGGTAACACATGAGAGCAATTTAAAAGAAGGATTTTAACACAGAAATGTTGCCTTAGGGCCATTTAATAAACTACACAATCAGAGGGAAGACTGCTGATTTGGTAGCTGTCCGGCAGGCTGTCATTAAAAGATCGTTAAAAGATCATTGCTAACGAAGCTGAGAGCTCAGAGGTTTTTATACGAGCATATGAAGGGAGAATTTAGTGGAAAGGAGGATAACAAGGTGCACAAGCAACAGGGATAACCACAGCCTTGAGAGGACTGTGAAGCTAAACCCTTTTGAAGAATGTAGGGTAGATCCACTAGGTGTGGATTGCAGCTGAAGTCAGTGCTTCAGTGTTTCAAGAGCTACAACACAGACAATGAATACATGAGCTTCAACTGTCACGTTCTTCATGATGAGCGACTTCTGAACCACAGACCTCAGAAGTGTCTTACCTGGGCTAGCGAGAAGAACTGAAATGTGCCTCAGTGGTCTAAAGTCCTCTTTTTAGATGAAAGTGAATTTTGTTTTTCATTTTGAAATTAGGATGCCCAGAGTCTGGAGGAAGAGTGGAGAGGCACCTAACTGAAGCTGCTCGAGTGCAAATTCACGCAGCAATCTACCAGGACATTTTAGGGCAATTCATGCTTCCTTACATGTACCTTTAGAGCCGGGTCTCAGCTAAATTTCATTATGGTGACATAATGAATCTTGAAGCCTCTTGAATCCTGCTGACAAGCTTTAGTTAGATGCTGATTTAATTTTCCAGCAGGAAATGCACTTGCCCACATCGTCAAAGGTACCAGTGTTTCCTTTTATTATCATTTTATCACTGTGCTTGATTGGCCAGTAAACTCACCTGACGTAAACCACACTTTTTCCTTCCACTGAACTTTCTATTAATATGTTTGAATCACTTTTAACAGCCAGTTTCTGTAGCAATAGCATTTTGTGGCTTACCCTCCTTGTGGGGGGTCAGTAACTGTCCTGTTGACTAGGAAGCAAGTAGCCTTCCCTAGGATTGTGGAGACTAAAACAAGCCCACAACATTTATGTAAATCCTTTTTTGTCAGCCTTATGTAATATACTAATTTTGTGAAGAACTGAATTTTGGTTTTAATAGCTATCAGCCATAATTATCAGAAATAAGAGAAATAAATAAACACTTGCAATATTTCATTTACTTTAATTGAAAAATTAACTTTTGGATTGTCTTCATATTTTTTTAGATGCATGTGTAAAACATTAAGCAACAACAAAGCAGTTTAATCAGAAAAAGTCTAGAGTGTGGCTAAATTGTGGATTTATACTTTTTAATAAAACAAAACCCCAACAGGGACTGGGTCTGCAAATTAGCTGGTTGTTAAACGTCCTGTACCTTAGCAATTAAACTTTTAGAAATTAAGTTACATATAAAACTAAAAATATCAATGTTTTGCACGGTTTTATCACTCGTACTAAAGTAAATCTGACTTTTGAAATAATTAAGGGGCTCTTGGGAGCCCCCTGTTGGCTCTGTGGTCCTGTGCAGCCGATTGCTTTGCTTATGCTTTTGCGTGGCTATGAAGAGGAGTTTTTTTTTCTATTTAACAGCATGATAATAAAGTCTTTAATGTGTTTATCAAAACACATTAAAATGACCTTGAAGGGTAGCTTCAGGCATACATTTGAAATCAGGGCTGTTTCTGGACCAATTCCTGCAGCTCTGACAAGAATATTATTTACTAATCAAAACAAAAGCTTGATAGTTCGGAAATTGTTTACGCAATAATCGCATAATTACATTTGAATTAAAACACACATGATGACTGTTTACAAGCACCTGTGTACCTCCGCGTTAATTGCGTCACACGCACCTATCCGGTCAGTCGGTATCGGTGCGCGTCGAAACCTCCAGGCTGTTTACACCTGGCCACACCGAGCAACAAGAACATACAATCAGCCGAAATAAACCGCTGCCTTCCCAATGACACGTTGCCGCATCCTATTAGAGGCGTTCACCTGCTCTATCAGCGTATCCTCTTTACGCGGCCACAGACAGATCCGATTAAAACAAGAGTGGTTAGAGAGCGCTTAAACAAACCCCCGTGAAGGCGGGCAACAAAACGGGATTTTGCTGATAATTTACTCGAGCCGAAAAGCCACAGGTGGACACCTTCTGGTCTAAATGCTACGAAACGCCCGCTCAGCTCGACAGACCGCATTACTCATACTTTATTTCCAACTCAAAGTAAATAAGGAGCGGGTAAGTGTTATTGTACCTGGAATGATGGTCCAGTTGCCGAGCTCTTCCTCTGCCAGTTTCTCGGCTTGCATGAATCAGCAGCAACTCCACGCAGCGATGAGATGTGGAGATGTTGTTCCAAGAGCTGAGGACATTGGGGAAAATTACCCCCACTACCAGTGGAACCTGTTGCCAGAACCTCCGACAGACCGTCCTCCCGCCGGAGCGGCGATTTGATTGGTGGAAAGCTCCCACCGGGGGCGGGGCTTCGCTGCGCACTGAGTTTCATCCCTCCAGCTACACTTTAAAGCACAATGCAGCCACTGTGTGACCCACTTCAGCTGTGTAATCAATGAAGAACGCTTTGCGTGGCAGTATTATCTTTATAAGCAGAACCAAGTGGAAAAAGAACCATAGTTTGCTGCTATTTAGGATTATAATGGACTTTAGTGACAGTGGCTTGCAAAAGTATTCATTCTCGATAAACTTTTCACATCTTGTCACATCACAACCACAAGGTTCAATGTGCTTTACTGCGATTTTATGGAGTACACAAAGAAAGTAGCTGTAAATTGAAAATAAATGATACACGATGTTCAAAATATTTCAAAAGTCTTAAGAGTGTGATGACTATTTGTGTTCTGCAAATAAAATACAGTGCAACTGGCTTTAAGAAGTCACTTAATGGAGTCCACCAGTGTCCAGCTGTTTTTTGAAGGCCTCAGAGGTTTTTTTATAGAACATAAATGAACAAACAGCATCATGGACAGCAAGGAACAGAGCAGACAGTTCAGGTTAGAAGGTTGTGGTGAAGTTTAAAGCAGGGTTAGGTCATAAAACACCTTTCCAAGGCTCGAATATCTCGGAGAGAACTGTTGAATCATTCATCTAAAAATGGAAAGACTAGGACACAATGCAGACCTACCAAGAGATGAACATCCACCTAAACTAACAGGTCAGGCAAGGAGAATACTGATCATAGAAGTAGGCAAGAGGCTCATGGTAACTCTGGAGGAGCTGTGGAGATCCACAACTTGGGTGCAGGAATCTGTAGTCAGAACAAGTTCTAGTTGTGCACTCCACCAATCTGACCTTTATGGTAGAGAGGCAAGAATACTGTTGAAAAAAAAGTCCCCAAAACACCCATTGGACAGAGCAAAGAAATGAAAGAGGGTGCTTAGGTCAAACGGGAATAAATGAACGTGTTAGCCTTTATGCTAAACACTGTGTTTGGGGAAAAGTTAACACTTTATATAACCCTAACCCATTAAACATCATGGACAAACATGGTGGCAGCGTCCTGTTTGGGCTTCAGTGTCAAGGCGTGCAGACAGACGTCAACAGACTTGCAGCTATAACTGCTGCGACAGGTGGTTCTAAAATGTAATCACTCAAGGGAGTTGAACTCAATTTCACACCAGGGTTTAGATTTCTCTTTACAATTTTATGTGATAATCCATCACATAAAAAAACTGTTTCAGGTTGTGACATGATAAAATGTGAGAATGTTCACAGGGTGATGAATATAAAAATTATGAATACTTTTGCAAGGTTCTGTATAACTTAGTTTTGAGGCTTTGCACTAAAACTGCAGTCATGATTTAGACAGAAATGTCTAACTTTGATGGAGGCAAGCAGGTCAAATTTTTTTATTAAATGAATCAAAACTGAAATTTCTCACTGTGTTATATATGCCTTGATGCATAAATGGAAATAATTCTGTTCTTCCGTTTTAAGCCTCCATCCAAGAAACTGCAACGTATTTTATTTTTGCTTTAATGGCAAACTTTGAATTAAAATGAAGTTTACAGAAGTTAGTCATAGTCCTTAAAATTTTTGTTTTTTACAAAAAAGCAAATTGGCTGGTTTGACCTTAAAAATAAAACAGAAAATAAGGTATCGGCAACTCGAAGCCTGATCAGGTCATGTCCTGGTAAAACCTTTAAAAAGGAATCTTAAAACAATGACAGCAGGAAAAATAAATAGTTCAGTACCATCACCAGCATCTATGTCAAACCATCATTCTATGGGTTTCAACCTTGACTGTAATATAGAAAATAACCAAATAATTAAAATAAAAGAGATAAACCAGACCTGCACAAGATAACAAAAAACTGTTTTTACTTCAGTTTAGTACCTCTCCTTTCCCCACCACATGTAGTACTCGCTGGTTCCACCAGGAGGCACCAGAGCAGAGCAAGAGCACAGCACAAATAGCAGTACAGAACAAAAACAAACGACTGTCAGCATGAAAAGAAAGGCAACTTGGACATGTGATACAGAAAAATGACAAGAAGAAAAAAGATATAAACACCTCATACCGCGAGAGAAATGTAAAAACGGGTATTTTTCTTTCCTCTTTAGTTGTTTGGTCTCGAGGTTTCCTGCAGTGCAGAATCCTGAAAATAATCGACAGTTACTGCATTGGATCGCATGCATCTCCCTCCATTGGCTTTTAAGGACTATGCACATCATGATAAGAGACATGATGTCACTACTTGCTATGCCAACACCATCCAAAAGCACTGGATCCACAATTTCATGAGTACTGCAGATTAAAAAAAGACTGTATAAAAACCAAAACACCATGTATACAACCAAGACACGTAAATTCAACTCATCTTTTTTGTTCACTGGTTTGACTATGCGACTTGTTCACAAGTGATGGGAACTCTAGACAAATATTTTGTCCATATATTTACAAGTTTGTATTTTTTTAATGTTTTCTTTCTTCTTTTTTTTGGTGGTGAGATCCTTTGTGAAACGTGGATGAGATCCAGATCTCGTACTCCTTTGGATTAACCAGCTCTGGGTACAGAATGATGCAATAAGTAGGGCTGAAGCGTGTGAATGTAAGATTTAGGTTCCACAATACACTTAATACTGACATGTTTATACTGCTGATATATTGATTTCAGTTTTTACCCTTGCTTGCAGTAAAAGGCCAACAATGTGAAAGGGCAGTGGTGAACCAAAGCATTTCAGAAGAAAGTTAAGCTGTGAATTCATGAGAACGTTATACAGGGTTCCTACAAATCTTTAGGTAATTTATTTCCCAAAGCTCCCAGTCGTTTTAGCCCATTATAAGATATAAACGCTAAAATTCACTTTAAATTTATGGCAGATATGTTTTCAGGCATCAGGAACATAAGGAACCTGCAAAAAACACATACTAACAGAAAGGACAGAAAGAAGGAAGGATACAAGAAAAGATAGAACTAAGGACAAAAGGCAGAGAGGGAAAAAGGAAGGATATAAGAAAGGACAGGACAAAAGAAGGAAGCTTATAAAGAACAGAATGAAGGATGGAAGGAGTCAAGTCACACAAGGAAGGATAGGATGGAAGTATAAAAGATACAAGGAAGGGCAGAAGTAAATAAGAAAGGAGAGGAAGGAAGGAAGGACACAGGAAAAAAACTGTGAAGAAAGACAAAGAGCAACAGAAATAGGAAGTGACAAGAAAAAAAAGGCTTGAAGGAGGGACATAAAGTAGGATGGAAGAAAGGAAAGAGAAGGAAGGCAGGCAAGGATACAATGATTGACAGAGGATGGAAATATAAACATTTTTCTGTACTCTTAATTTCATTTTTCTCCCTTAACCAGACCCAAAAAATACGTAAACCAAATTTCAGTCTTTTCCAGACTGAGTAGGAACCCTGATTTCTTCTGGTAGCTGTTCCAGGGTTTCTCCTAATTAAAATCAATAATCTTCTCAACTCATACCAGTACAAAGTGAGTATTTAAACATCACATTCCCTGCCTCATTTGACTTTCTGAGTGTGTGAGCTGGAAATAACACCACACAGACATGATTCAGTCAGTCAGTGCGGGAGTTTCTGTGCCAGTCAGTCTCAAGCTGTTTGAGGTAGTGTGTTGGTGTCAGTGCTTTGCTGATTGGCAGACGGATTTCTCAAGAACCGTGTGGGTAACATTCATCATGATTTTAAACTCCAATCGAGGGGTAAGGAAAACTTATTTGCCTAGAGTCACTCAAAGTGCTATGTATAAGCATGAAAGTCGATGAGTGTGTCGCTTTTGTGTAGTGAACGAGTAAAGGGCTGGCCAAGACGAAGCTGACGTGGCACGCAGGTCATTCAGTTCGACCCGAGTCTGTTTGTCCGATCAATGCCGCTCAGCTCTCATTAGCCGCTACCAGCTGGCCTAAACCCTGGCGAACAAACACGGCCTGTATGTCCTTGGTCTTGATGCAGAAGTCACAAGCCCAAACGGCGGCGCTCTCTGTGGTCAGCAGCCCATATGCCGGTTCTGTAAGGCCTGTGCAGTCACGGTGGAACCAGCGCTGGCAGGAAGCCTCGCAAAGGATGGCGTCCTGGTCGTCATGTACTTCCGCCATACACAGGCCACAAGGGAAAACCATACCGGGCCCACCAAGTTTTCCAGGACCTGAACTGGGCCCGGTTGTAGGGGCGTTGGGTCCAGGAGGCAAGGGAGATTGGGTGTTAGGAGTCGAGGTGGAGTTTGAAGGGGGGTTGGGGTTGCTGCCAGGAGTGTTGCCTCCGTTGTTGTTCGTTATGTTATTCTGATTTGAGTTGGACGCAGCATTGGACAGGGGACCGCCAGAACCAGGAGTGTTGTTCTGCTGGTTGTAAGAGGAGGACCCTGCCGAGTTTGGTGGAGTTGATTGCTGCTGCTGCAGATTGGAGTTGTTGGAGTTTGGGGTATTTGCATTGTTGGGGGGCTGCAGCTGACCGGACTGGGGATGCTGGGATTGACCTGATCCATTTAGGGGGCCGCTCGGAGAAGAGTTGGGGTTGGGCTGCGGTGGAGCTGACGGAGGCTGACCAGGTGTGTTGGCACTGGGCTGTGGGACATCAGGGTGGCCAGGAAAGCCTCCCCCTGCTTGTGAAGGCCCAGAGTTAGAAGGAGGGCCGGGTGTAGTGTTGTTATTGGGGGGTCCGTTGGGATTCATGTTAAGCTGTTGCTGCTGCTGTGGAGGCCCAGGTGGGCCCCCTCCACCACCGAAGGGCTTTCCATCCTCGCTGCCTGGCCCTGGCGGACTGGGGCCTGGATAGGGGCCATCCTGTGAGGGAGGAAACTGTCCTTGAGGGGGCATACCGGGCAACCCTCCTCCTACCATGTTGCCACCAGGGCCACCACCCATGCCACCCATCATGTTCATTCCAGGACCCATACCTCCTCCCATAGGAGGCAAGGGCCCACGAGGACCTCCACCTCCAGGCAACGGTGGGCTGTTGAACGGGTGCCCTCCCTGTCCATGCTGCTGCTGTGGGGGCATGCCAAAACGAGGATGGGGTGGCCCACCTCCTCCAGGACCCCCCATTCCCCCTGGAGACAACATGGAATTAAATCCTGGCCCAGGATGCATGGGCGGACTGAAGTTTGGTTGCATATTGAACTGAGAAGGGCCACCAGGAGGAAATCCACCACCTCCTCCTCCTCCTCCACCCCCACCACCTCCTCCACCTCCAAAGCCCGGCATTCCTCCAAAGCCTAACTGGTGGTGCGGTCCAGCGTTGGTCGGAGGGCCAAAGGGTGGTCTGCGTCCAGGCTGAGCAGTTCCCGGTCCACTAGGGCCTCCCATGAAGTTCATGCCTGGACCCATTCTGCCTCCACCTCCATACCCACCTCCTCCACCGGCACCTGGACTGGGGAGAAACGGAGCCCCGCCTGGTCCACCTGCCCCACTGGATCTGGACGGAGGTCCAAAGTCATCGTCAAATGGGTTGGAGGCGACCAGGTGGTCCACCATGGGAGTAGGTGGAGGCGCAAACTCAGTGAGGTGGGAGAACCCCGCCGCCTGAAACAGACGAGATTGCAAGATGTTTAATTTTTCTTTTAAATTTTACTTCAAATATTTTAAAGGAGGCAAAGCAAGTGGATGCAAAATGACTTTTAAGAGAAAAATACACCCAAAACCTATTAGTCCCATTTATGGTAAAAAGAATGAACATTAACACGATGGACTGAATAGGAGACGAAATACACACAACAAATAGCAGTAAATAATAAGAAACTTTAGTGATAATAGACGAGTAGCCATTAAAATAAACATTTGACCAATAAACAGTAAAAATAGCCAGAAAACCTGAAAACACTTTATTAGTGGCTGATTAGTACAGAATAAAGTTGTGCACGTTTGTTCATTTAATTTCAGGTCAGATTAGATTAGATTAGATTTGCAATTAATGGTTGTAGGCTGAGAAACTCATCATGTTGGTTGGTGGCCGGGCCAGGTAAAAAGATGGAGAGATGGAAATCCAGAAAATGCCTGAGCTGTGTTTTGGAAATCCTAAAAAGATCTTTTAAATGGATAATAGGCTGCTCTCTGGCAAACCTAAAAAATACTACCAAACATTAAAAGGTAGAAATGAGACAATATGGGACCATAAATTAAGAATCTGCAAAGATCAAACATTTAGTTTTATTGACTGACAGAAAGAGAATAACCGAATAAAAAGGCAAAAAGAATTTCTGGACTGAATCCAGGTTCACCAGCTAAGCTGTTGGACCAATATCCTACCTGATGGTGGCCAGTAATTTAAGGAACGTATATTTACTACCCAGTAATAACAGCGGAGGTTGCGGATTTCCAGTTCACTTTTTGGATTTCTTTGAGTGCATCTTAGATACACAGATGCTAGCTGTCCATTAACCTCTTAAGCCCCAAAGTCCTACCTTTGCTGATTTTTCATCAGAAGATATTTTTTTCCCGAAAAAAAAGTCTGTTTCTTGAATATATCCAAGCAATAACATGTAATCCATGAAAAAAATTACTCCTCACACTCATTTGGAGCCACAGGAAGACGATATACGGAAACAGTGCCTGTACCTCATTCACTGAGACTTCTGTTACTCTCGCCTGTGACTCGCTGGGGCTTCTGTCTATCTCACATTGGGGCATATCATTGGTTTCTGTGGGGTCCAACCTTTCCAAAGAGGTATCAAGCTCTCTGATTCGACAAACGGCCTGTTTTGTAGTTTCCCATTTTGAGAAATTGTATACATTGTTAACGAAAACATCGTGCACCCTCCTCACCTGCGTGGAGGATTTCCTGGCCTTCTTCTTCTCCGGGCTCTTCATCTGTGAAGCTAAAGCAGCAAAACACAGAGGCAGGGGAAACACGAGTTACTAAAAACATCACCTTCATGTTTCACATAATAGATCCACCACTAGACAGGTGCAGCATCACATTTGGATTGGCCAATACCCCTTAGTGACAGAGTGGAGCAGCTTTAGACCTAGGGCCTCTTTTTCCAAGTCCAACAGTTGAGATGGAGTCAATGATGGGACATAGACTGGCATGAAGACAAAATGCTGAACATCCAGGCGTTATAATCACCAACGTTATGAAGCCTAAATCGCAAATGACCCAGGCAGACCAAATGACCCAGGCAAGAGGGAGAGAGGCCGCAAACAGAGGCAAAAGAGGTAAGGTCAATGAGGGACACAGGAAAAGACTTTAGACATGAGAACGAGGAAACAATATTGAAGATACATTTATAGCAAGATAGACATAATACCCTGTTCACAGACTCACTCTGTGAGAAACAGCCACCACCGAAGACAGTCGTGAAGTTTACATATGGGGGAGGCGAAAAGTGATTTGCTAACAGCACCAGTGCAGCCCATTGCAGCGCAGTAATGGATGATTCCGATCTGATCGGGAGATGGGTGAAGGTAATTCCTACCTTTTCGTTTTCCTTGTCCCGCCAGTAGTCTCCCCGATTCGGAAGCCATTAGCTAATATGACTGTCGGTGAAGTGGCAAATCACCGTTCATATGCAAGGAAAAAAAAAAGTTAAAAAATGACGACGTCTTGAAGGCTACATGCCGACAGGTTTAGTCTGCCTTTATGTCAACACTACAGTGGCCCTGAGGCGCAAAACACAAGAGTTTTTCATTGCTTTAATTTTCCTCATCAATGCTGCATTTCCTGCAACATACTCTTTAATTTTTAAGTTTTGTCTAGTGTTGTGTTTTGCATCTCAGGGTCATCATCCCTGTCAGTACTTTAAACTATAGCACCTGCTAACATTTAAAAGTAAACTGGATTAGCTGGTACAATAACGCCGGCCCAGGTCTGCAAACTCCTCCTCAGCTGCAAATATTTTAGCCACGGTGTCTGTCACGCCAGGATTTGGTCACCAAATCAATTTCAGACAAAAGTGACAACACTAATGTTATGTAGCACAAATTTACGGACCCCATAAAGTGCCACAGGTTGAAATTAAAAGGAAAATCTGATGATTCAGGTTGGTAAACACTATGCACAGATTTGCAATGACATTTGTGTCGATATGAAGCAGGTATTGTACTGAGCTGTGCTTCCAGTAATGAGGTAACTCAAGAGAACAGTGAAAGCAAAACGGCGCTTTAATGTAGAATTTACCAATTTCACATTACGTTGTCTGGGTTGTCTGGCTTTAATAACCATAAACTGTAGTTTTTTGTTGTTGTTTACAAACCCAAAAAACCTGGCAAAAAAGTTTGGGTTACGGCTTCACGATATCAGCAAAACATGTAATCACAATATGATCATTAACGCTGAAAACTGCAATAACAACGTTGATTATGATTAATCCACATTTCCCCCACTGCTTTCTTCTTCTTTTCAATCATCACAATGACCCGACCACTTGGTCACTAAAATCTACATCAGCTGAAATGATAGTAAAGGTTAACCAAACCGGTCAAATTCATTACTGGAAAGCAGAGTTTTAATGCATGCATCTTAAAATATTCAGCCAACCAGATATTGCACCTTTACTACTGTCATGTGCAAACATTGATATTGTGATGATGACAACTTGTGCAACTCTAGTCAGGATAATTATTTTTGCTGTTTAAACTATATGAAAACAACTGGTGACTTTCATTAAGATTTTTAAACTGCATATGACAATCTTTAAGTTGTTTGGCAGGTTGTTTTAAATAAGGGTAATGAGATTATGTTGTATTTTTTATTTTGTGCGATATTATTGTGGGATTTTCTCAAATTGTCTGGCCCTAGATTTCAGACTTGCAACTAGAACAATCAACTTGGGTGTGAAGTCATTCCTAGAGCCAAGCTCTGACTTCTTAAAGGCATGTATTTAGTAAGGTGCTCTAAAGTTATTAGCAGTTTTAGCTGATATTAACTATATAAAACTATGCAAACTGAAAATGTTCATAACCATGGGATACAACACAATGTTAGCAGATGTTACCTGTCTACACTTTTCAACTCACTGTTCCCTGACCTGTCTACTAAAAGTAACAGAGTGATTACAGATCATAACTTAACAAAACCTCACTTCAAACAATATGAACTATCCCATAAAGATCAATCGGAAGCAGGATATGATAATTTATTTTTAAAATAAGGCGCGAAACTTGTACATCAAAAAAGATTCCTAAAACTCAGTGTTTTATATGTGATCTATTTCAGACAGGTGTCATTAGGATTAAATTTATTTTTTTGATAAAATCCTTTTTGCATATCTGTGCACACGTTTCCTAAACTGAGCAAACATTTGTTCCCAACTTCTATTTTTATTGCTACAGCTGGCACTTGCAGGGCTCCGTACCAAATCGTGTAGATGCAACCCATCACCTTTCTGCTGGATAATACTGGATTTCGTACAACCTGCTGTTGCAGTCAGTAGAAATAAGCTACTGAGCCCCCCCATCCTCCTCTAATCACTTACAGATGTTTGATTAGCAACTTGCTGCTCACTACGTTTGCTAACCAGTTAGCCACGTTACCCAATGTGGCTAGCCAGCAGCGTTGAGAATTTCCCTTAAAACTCGTAGAAACCCATAAACCAAACTCTACCACGTGTGCCTCTACAGTCATGTGTGAGCAGGTGCAGGTAATTTTAACACATATTACATGATGGAACAAAGAAATCGATCAGGTTGTGTGAACTTGCTGTTTGCTATGCTAACATTAGCGTGCTAGCTGCAGACGGCTAGCATCTGGCAGACTATCGTGGAAGCAAACTGTACCCTTTCTCCGATGCTTGCTCTGCTCTGCTGTCCTTTAAATTGAAACTCGCTGGTGTGTCATTGCCAGCAAACCAGTCCTCACACGGCGTGTGCTTGTAGATCCACCATTCAACTATAATTCATTCAAAAACGCAAATTTCTGTCATAATTATCACGGCCTTTCTGCCGCTACCGGACAAAGAGGGAGAAGCAGGGACAGCGAGCAGCACGGACGGTTACATTTCATTAAAAAAATAGGGGTGTTGGTAGGTGTTTACTACTTATTTTAACGCTAATTCTGGTAAATAAAATGCCCAGCTTGCTTGTATTGGATAGTACAAGTGTATATAGAAAGAAATATTTTGACCATCGTGCAGAAAAACCCACATGCACTTATTTTAATTTATAATAAAATCCCACCCACACCTTTGACTGCTGAAAAATATGTAGAGCTAGTCTAATAGTCCCTTTCCCAACCTGGATTTCAATAAAAAAAAGAAAAAACAGTCAGTTATTCTAGTGATATAGGATTAAAACTAATATGTTACATCAAAACTTTAATGTACGTGAATTTTAGTTTGTCATTACTTGAAAAATAATTGCAGTAAAACAGTAAATACTACTGCTTCTGCATATAGCCAAATTTGAATTTATATATATATATATATATATATATATATATATAATATATATATATATATAATATAAATTGTTAGAGCCATATTTGGTTTTTTTGTGTTTATTTTCTTGTTTGGCGTAATACCTGAAAAAATGGCTTCATATGTTTAAATGGTAGCCGAGTAGCAGGTGTGCTGATTACAGCGGAAACATACAGTTTTTGACCGTCCTTTATGGAGCTAAATTGGGGCCATAAAGTTTGTTCAAACGAAAAAAATTTGAACCTGAAAAAAACGTTTGTTCAAACAAAAAAATTTGAACCTGAAAAATAAAAGTTTGTTCAAAAAAAAAAGTTTGAAGCTGAAAATTAAAAGTTTGTTCAAAGGAAAAACATTTGAACCTGAAAAATTATTTTGAACCTCCCCACAAGAAAATGTGAAAACTGGAAAAAAAGTTTTGCAACTGAAAAAAAAAAAAAGGTCCCACCAAGCCAGCGGTCCACCAGGGATTTTCCCGGATGCCTGTATGCCAGTTTGCCCCTGGCTGTGAGTCACTTCACTAAATGAAGACCAAACAGATCAAAAATGCACCAGAAACCGAATCCCAAGTCCAGTCCATGTGAAAACAAGTCCAGGCTTAATTATGCAAGGATATTCGGAAAATACCGGCTCGTTTTGCATCTGGTTTCATACCGTCGCTTAGTCTGGCGGTTCTTTTGCTTTATGTTGAGAGCATGGGAAATCTCCAACACGAACTTAAAATGCTGTGCAAATCTGTCAAGATCATATTTTCTCCTCTGATATGCGCGCTGTGTATTCACGTAAGCTGCCTCTATTGGTGAAGCATGTTATCTTTCAAAACCAATCACATACATATAGAATATCGATGATGTATTACAGATAATCCCAGTTCCCACGGTCCCTGAATGCAACAGCTGGGAATATGTTGTTCAGCCGCTGTGTTGAGCTGTCAGTCATGATTCCGCACCCCCGTGATCTGAGGCACCGCCCCCCACGCCAAAACAGGGCCAAAAGTTTGAAACTGAAAAAAAAGTTTGGAAAAAAAACTTGAAAAACTGAAAAGTAGTTTTGAACTTTTTTTTTTCCAGTTTCACATCTGTTTTTTTTCAGTTGCAAAACTTTTTTTTTCCAGTTTTCACATTTTCTTGGGGCAGGTTCAAAATAATTTTTCAGGTTCAAATGTTTTTCCTTTGAACAAACTTTTATTTTTCAGGTTCAAATTTTTTTCGTTTGAACAAACTTTATGGCCCCAATTTAGCTCCATATTACGTAGTTTGCTGTTGATCACTGCTTATAGGTTGTAGTGTGCAACATTACAATTCGCATCTTGTTTGAGAGCGCCTGATCAATAAATGCTCTACAATCATAGAACCTCAAGTGTTCATTCATTGGATCCAGGAGGAAGATGCAAGAACCTAAGCCTCTCAGTGGCTTAGGTTCTTTTTGGTTTTCTTTTATTAAGAACAAGTCACTACACTTAAATATATATATAGATATATATATATATATATATATATATATATAATATATATATATATATATATATATATATATAATTAAGATATTATCATTTTCTCTTATAATTGATTTGTTGTTGTTATTTTTTACTAAAATCATTTATTTGTGTCTTGATTTTGCATACATTTATTTTGTTTGTAAGTTTTTTATTCTCTGCTTTTATCATATTTCCACAGTTTCCCCATTTTAAACTTAGAGTTTTATATTGTAGGGAAAAAAATAATAAAAAAATACAGTTTAAGAAAATGAAACATTTTGGCAGTTGGGGTGCCAAAACAAATATCTGTGTTGTAAAATAACATTTGTCACAATAAAAACTATAAATACGAGTGAAATTGTAATCAGCCTGGAAATGTATTTTAACCAATTTTTGTAAAATGCAAACATTATTTTCAAACACGTAACATTTGTAATTTTATAGGTTCAGTTCTTTCTTTCCTTTTTACTCATTTATTCATTCGTTCATTCATGAACTGATGTTTATTTAATAACATCAGTTATTGCAATTCTCTTGAATTTCTGAAATTTAACAGTATTTTCAAATATTTTGTAAGTTACAGAAAAAAATCTGCCAAACAAAGTAGAAAAATCATATTCTGATATAAATCATATTCTTGTATAAAAAGTAGGGGACTTGTTTGTTTTAAACAATGTTTTATCCTTGGAATCTGTAAAACACTTGCAACTTTTCTAGTGTATAGGAACATTTTTCAGAAATAGAGATTATTTGGGGGGGTTCTAAGGAGGGGCTCCGGCCACCATTCAAGATAAGAACCGCCTCTGATCACCGCCCACCAGGGACTGCCTCCCCCTGTTAACCGCTGATGCCCCCCACACGGACTCATTCATTTGACCTTTTGCCACGGTGGACGCTTGTAAAAGACCAACCAGCCACTCTGGAATGGGACCAATAATCACCAGCAAGAAAAACTTTGCCTTTTTTCACATGATTCCGCTCCGAAGGCATCTTTTTTTCCAAAGGGAATAATCCTTCTTTAAACTGAAAAAAGGAACAACTGCAAGACATTTTCAAATGGGATAAAAAAAATTAGACTTTTATTCTGTTAATCTGACTTTTATTTTTCATTTAGGCCATTTAAATGACTTTTTAGGTGAGGTGTGAACATGTTCTTTACAGGCTTTCTGTTAGAATAAAGCAGCGGAAGTCTATTGTTAAAGAGGCTGTGATTTTCTAAAGGTGCGTCTTTGGAGACCCCCTTGCATGGCGCTTAAAGGTGTAGGACTAGGCAGGGAGTTTACTGGTTTCCATCTGAGGGAAAAATGGCGAAGTGGTTCAAAGAGTTCCCCATGACTCTGAAGAACGGTACCTACAAGATCCGCTCAGTCTCTGAGTCAGGCTCCCAACCGAGAGCAGATAAGGCCGGGCTGGTGACCAGCATTGGGACCAAAATGGGCCATCGTAAGAACTCCTCTGCAGACAGCGCAACAGGAGGTGGAGGTGTTGGCTCCCTGCTGTCCGGAAGGAACCGAAAGAACTCCGGCGCAGAGGTAAGCAGAAACGGCGTTGGCTCCCAGAAAGATGGGAACGTTTGGGACACCTTGCTGTCTGGGAAAAGCCGCAAAAACTCCAAAGCAGAGGCGGTGTTGGAGGAGCAGCGCAGACCCCCGAAGACCTCCCCACCCGCCTGCGCCTACATCAGCCGGATGATAAGAGTGGACAAAAGCCCCAACCTCACCAGCAGCGGTACCGTCAGCAGCCCAGTGGGCCCTGAAGCGGAGAAACCTGCAGCCCAGTGCAAAACGGAAACTGTGAGTTTTATTCTAAGGCTCATTTTGGGGTCTTACACCAATGAGCCTCCTCATTTTTTAAGTCACCTACTAACACCTTGTGCAACTAAATTATAAAGGTGTAATTGTATAATTAATCACCAGAGCCGGTCCAATGTGTGGGTTCCTAGAAGCAGCATTTAATTTTGGGGCCCACCCCTATTTGGTCCCAAACAGCATATCTCCCTTATATGTTGTTTTATAGTTTTAAATTATACTAATTGGAGCTAGTATAAAAAGACGTAGGAACCCTAAGCCACTGAGCAAAAAATGCCACAATATAACAAAGATTTTTCTAAAAATGTGTATATGTTTAATATTTAAACGTAATAAAAACATTAGAACCATGTATCAGTAACTGTATAAATGTTTTAAAGAATTTACTAAATACATAAAAAATATATGTGGTAATTCTTAGCTTAAATTCAAGATAAATTAAAATCACACAAAAAATTCTGTATTTATTTAATTATTTCATATTTTGTGTGCTAAAGAGTTAAACATTTAATTGGTTAACCCTGCACAGCAGTTTAACTGCAGACCAATCACCATGTCCATAGCAGTAATAAGCCCCACCCACTAATTTTGATAAGGAAATGCAGACATAACATAAATTCACCATATCGTGCTACACAGGAATTTTTAAATAAATACTGACAAAACCATTTGTGCTTTAAACATATAGTGATATAGAGATTTTATAAAATTTTTCATTATGCATTTATTTTGCTATATATTGTATATATTATTGAAACACGTATTTGTTTCATTTTTTATTTCATGTATGCGTCTCCAGTTTTATTTAGATGATTACATAAATAAATACTTTTTGAAAGACCTATTTATTGAGTTATGGCATTTTATAAGTTCTCTTGAGGCCCCCCAAACATCTGCAAAGTCTGCTTATACCTTGGGTCGGCCCTGGCCAACATGGACAGACACTTGAAAACACTTTTGAGGGAGTTAAATAGCATATATGGAGAATTTACTTAGGATTCTATTATATTTTGTAATAATCAATGTGTTATTAAAAACACAAAGGTCATAAATTCAGTGCAAAATAATGTATTTTCCCCAAATGTGACAAATAATTCCAAAACATTCTTGTCCCTCATAAAGCAGCTTTATCTGCTTGTTGAATGTCCTTACCGCTGGTAAAACATACAAATGCATCTTTTTAGTTTATGCTTTAGTTTAAGTGTTGAATGTTGATATGACTGTTTCTCCTACCTTCTCTAAATACTGATTGGATGTAAGCAAACTATCTGATTGTAGCTTGAATGCAAAGCAGGAAAGGCATGACATTTTCTCTCAATGAAGAAGCCTGGATCCAGTCCAAGCTCTGAAAAAAGATATTGTTCATCACCATCCCACCCCCTTCTGTGCTTCCCATTGTGTCCATTTCTCCCAGTTTCTATCTTTCCTTCTCTCCACTGTTTGATCTCATATCTTTACCTTCCTCTGTCTTGATTAAAAAACTGTTGGCAGACATACAAGGTCATCACCTTCCTCTCCTGCATGTAATCTGCCTCACTGTGACCCTCCCTCCTTTGCTCTGCTTCATCCCTCTCATTCATAACGTTCAGCCCCTCTGGTGATCGCTCTCATATTAAACTAAGTACAGGGTGTCTCAGTGCTCAGAGACTGACCAAAGTGTCCATCGGTTTATCCTGAAAAAGTGGAACTGGAGAAGCAATGAAGTTGATGGTGGGGAAAAACAGATATTATTATTAAATGTAGCTCTATCAGTCATCTAGAGACTGAAATATTTTTCTATTCTTCTTTGCAAAATATCTTTAGCTCAGTCAGATTGGATGTCTGTGTCTGTGAACATCTATTTCCAAATCCTGCCACATCTCAATTAGATTTAAGTTTGAACTTTGACTAGGCCATTCTAACAGATGAACATGCTTTGATACAAATGATTAGTACCTCTGGCTGTATGTTAAGTGTTGTTTGTCTTTTTCTTTTTATGACTTTCTTTCAACAGTATCTTTTTTCTTGCTACTCTTTAGTAAAGTCCAGATTTGTGGGGTGCATGACTAAATGTTGCCTTATCAACAGATTCTCCAACTAAAGTTTTGAATCTCTACAGCTCCTCCAGAGTTACTACCACTCTCTTGACTGCTTCAGTGACATATACTCTCATTGTTGTGATGATACCCTGCCTGGCTGAGGATCTCAACTGTTTCTTCTGTAGGCTTGATTACCAGCCTTTCACAACCTCACTTGGCCAATAAAGTTAATTCTGATTCTGGTTCATTGAATTTAGCACTTTGTGATAAGGATTAAAATGGGAATTTTAAAAACATTATCTAGCATAATATTAAAATAATAACAATTTATAATTATTATTGTTATTATGCCTTTTTTCATATAAAAAGATTTAACGTTATGCTATGGAAAATATGAGTAATTCTTTATTTTTAAAACTAGTCAAAGCAGTTATTAGTAGAACTATTTTTGCTTACTTTAACAATATTCTCGTTAAAGCACTGATCACATTCAAATTGAACACTATCCTTATTTACAATAAATTTCATTTATAGATGTGTGGACTCTTGTTTTGCTTGATATTTTTGTTAAGTTATAAAAAATGAGTTTAATGGGTTTGTGTTACTAACCCTTTTTTACCTAAAAATTACTCTAAGGACTCTAAAAAAACAACCATACAACAAAGTTTTTCCAAACAGAAATTAAAACCTTGATTTATTTTAAAATAAATGTAATTTGATTATGGTGTGACTTTCTTTAAAGCATCTGGCTACCTCTAAATGATTGTTTTCCCTGTGTTTCCTAATCTAGCTGATCATTCTCGAGGATTACGCGGACCCCTTTGATGCTCAGAAGACCAGAGAGCAGAGGGATGCAGAGAGGGTCGGGGAGAACGACGGCTACATGGAGCCGTACGATGCACAACAAATGATAACCGGTAGGAACCCTTCTCGCTCGTGGCTGACAGCTCGTAAAACAAATTTGTCCTCACTTCCATCATCCTTGTGAGAACGTGAAGTCACTCTGCTCTCTGTGCTATGATGACTGTACTGCATTTGGACAATGGGTGCAGTTTCCTGTCCTCACTTCCTCTTTCCTGTCTCCGTTTCCTGGTGCTATTCTCTCAAAAGGAAATCGGCCCTGACTGGCTCCCAGAATCTTGGACGCAGCTCCGCATACAGCCCTATATGGACTTGGCTGACCATTAATCAAAGCTTCTCAGTGTCAGAGGAAATGTTATGTCCAATTAGCTAGTCACATGCTGCCAGAAACCTTTTAGTTTATTGTTTTGGCCAGAAGAGTTACACAATGGCACTGTGTGAAGGTGAACAGGCTTTGTTGCTCCGCTGTCTATTAGGTTGTGTCTCATTGAGACGGTGAGAAGTCAGCTGAGGATGTGATGATGTGGGTTAGTCAGATTAAGAGGCTGAAATCACATGGAAGGAAGTCAGCAGAGCAATGAGCATTATTATGGGGACTTTATTAAGCAGCTGAGATCAGTCATTAAATCACAACTTTATGTTTCTGCCCAGCACACTTTCTTTTGCTGATTGGTGTGACCTTTCAAGTCTCTTTCCTGATTTTTATTCAAGCCAGAGGTGAGAGCTAGGCTTCTCTGAGTTTCAGTTCTTAGAGTTTTATTTTTTGAAAATGGACAAACTGTTTGAAAAAAGGGCAGCAGATACATATACATAAAATTCAGTTCAGACCGAAGTGCTGTACAAAAAATAAAAATAAAATAAAACAGGAAAAAACAAGCTGTCACAAATACCAGTCAGTTGTGACCCTAAACCTTCAGGTGTCTGCCAGAAAGCTAAATATCAACAGGGATTTTACTGATAAATCAAAAGGTGTTTCAACAAGGTATAACTTCAGAGGTGGGCACACTTGTACAACCAGGTTGTTGCACCTTTTCTTTGCTGTTTAATTTATTTTCTTTTAATAGATGTATTTGTTTTTCAGTCAAATTGAAGAAGATACTTGATACATTGAGGAAAAAGTTTTAAAATGAGTGGTCTCATTTTAACAGGGGGTGTAAACTTTTGAGAGTGGATGTATGCAGCCATGAAAGGGTTTCTCCAGATGCTATTTAAAAAAAGGAAACAGTTCCAACCTAATCCAGTATTTTTTTGTTATGTGATGTGTCCGGTATCAACAGACTCCCCAAGCTGCAACCCTTCCTTTGCTCCCATGCGACTAGCTTTCTTGTCGTTCTCCCACAATGTTTGCCACAGCTGCTGCAGGTTTTGCATCACTCCAACCGTGAAAGGTTTTAATCACTTAGCAAAGATTGTAATCACTATTCCCTTCACTTCAACCTGCTAGAGATCAGACGTCGGGGATCTAAAGACCTGTTGAAGGTGTGCGTGCCGACGGATGGAAGCGAGGGAGCTGCGGAGAAAGGTCAGCCGGTTGCCATCTATGACGATCCATATGAGGGACGTGGTGGTGACAGTGAGAGGACGGTGGTGGCGAAGCCAGAGCTGGACCAGCGCCCCGCCACTGAGTACGAGCTGCCCTGGGAGTGGAGGAAGGAGCACATTGTCAGGACTCTTTCAGGTACAATATAACATCTTTAACCACATTGTTATTATCTGAAGGCTTATCACTGAGTCTGGAGTTTGATTGTGGTTACAGCTTTTCAAGACCAGATGGCGGTGCTTTCCTGCCTCTGCCTGGTTTACCCTCACATGTATTTTTTATAGGCTTCACAGACCAATAGCATTCTGAACATCTTGTATTAAACATCAAAGTGCTCCGCTGCAGTTTTTTTATTTGTTAGACTTCAACAGAAAGTTCAAACTCAAGAATAAAGTTTTTTCTTTGAATAAAGTTTTTTTTGTATATTTAATTGGCTTGTGCTTGTCTTTTCCCAGCACAATTTGACAACCCAGTCAAAGAAGAGATGTGTTATCATACGCTCACCAGGCGGGCCCAGCTGCCGCATCAGCATCAGCATCTGAGGCAGAAAAGCAGAAGCCAAAAGATCCTAAGATCCTCTCACCCGACTCTGCTGCCATCTTCTGTTCCCTGCAGCAGCCCTGATGGTGAGGCCTGCTGTGTGGACCCCTCACTGCCCCTGGAAAAACAGAGGTAACATCCTGTTGTCCTTTGTGTACCAAAGCACTAAATATACAGTATCTTCAAAAACTATTCACACCTTTAGATTTTATTTGTTACATTTTGTCATGGTATAATCACAACTTTGTGTGTATTTTAGTTGGATTTCACAGGGTTGACCAACAGAAAGTAGTGCACACCTAAAAGCACAAAAATAAAGATCTGAAAAGTGTGCTGGGCATTTGAATTCAGCCCCCTTTACTCTGAAACCCGTAAATGAAATCCACTGCAACTAATTGCTCTCAGAAATCAGCTAAGAGGTAAATATAGTCCAGTTATGTAAAATCAGACACTTCACCCGCCTTGCCTGCTGAAGGTGGTCAGAGGGCCCGATGGCGCTGATTGTGTGGCAGCCTTGCTTCTGTCAGTCTGCCCCAGGGCAGCTGTAGCTACAAGTACAGGGGTTGGACAATGAAACTGAAACACCTGGTTTTAGACCACAATAATTTATTAGTATGGTGTAGGGCCTCCTTTTGCGGCCAATACAGCGTCAATTCGTCTTGGGAATGACATATACAAGTCCTGCACAGTGGTCAGAGGGATTTTAAGCCATTCTTCTAGCAGGATAGTGGCCAGGTCACTACGTGATACTGCTGGAGGAAAACGTTTCCTGACTCGCTCCTCCAAAACACCCCAAAGTGGCTCAATAATCTTTAGATCTGGTGACTGTGCAGGCCATGGGAGATGTTCAACTTCACTTTCATGTTCATCAAACCAATCTTTCGCCAGTCTTGCTGTGTGTATTGTTGCATACAGGGTACAATGTTTGAACCATTGGATCCACATGGTCCTCGAATGGTTCGGTAGTCTTTGGCAGTGACGCGCCCGTCTAGCACAAGTATTGGGCCAAAGGAATGCCATGATATGGCAGCCCAAACCATCACTGATCCACCCCCATGCTTCACACTGGGCATACAACAGTCTGGGTGGTACGCTTCTTTGGGGCTTCTCCACACCGTAACTCTCCCGGATGTGGGGAAAACAGTAAAGGTGGACTCATCAGAGAACAATACATGTTTCACATTGTCCACAGCCCAAGATTTGCGCTCCTTGCACCATTGAAACCGACGTTTGGCATTGACATGAGTGACCAAAGGTTTGGCTATAGCAGCCCGGCCGTGTAATGACCCTGTGGAGCTCCCGACGGACAGTTCTGGTGGAAACAGGAGAGTTGAGGTGCACATTTAATCCTGCCGTGATTTGAGCAGCCGTGGTTTTTATGTTTTTTTGGAAAACAATTCGGGTTAGAAACCCGAACATCCCTTTCAGACAGTTTCCTCTTGCGTCCACAGTTAATCCTGTTGGATGTGGTTCGTCCTTCTTGGTGGTATGCTGACATTACCCTGGATACCGTGGCTCTTGATACATCACAAAGACTTGCTGTCTTGGTCACAGATGCGGCAGCAAGACGTGCACCAACAATTTGTCCTCTTTTGAACTCTGGTATGTCACCCATAATGTTGTGTGCATTTCAATATTTTGAGCAAAACTGTGCTCTTACCCTGCTAATTGAACCTTCACACTCTGCTCTTACTGGTGCAATGTGCAATCAATGAAGACTGGCTACCAGGGTGGTCCAATTTAGCCATGAAACCTCCCACACTACAATGACAGGTGTTTCAGTTTCATTGTCCAACCACTGTAGCTCACCACTGTCAGTGTGTGAATGTGTGTATGAATGGGTGGATTACTAATTGTAGTGTAAAGCGCTAGCTGAGTGAAGTTGCCCCCTCCCACCTTCTTCAAATCAAACAAAAATGGTGTCAAATGTTTGTGCTACGTTTTGTGCCGGTTTGTTCAGCAACAATTTTCGTTTGTGCCACTATCATTTTGAAGATAAAATGAAAGCTTCCAGAGGTCGCCAAAGGTCAACCAGCCCCCCACCTTCTTCAAGAAATGCCAATGGTGGAATTATGGAATTATGTTGAACAAATGAAAGGCCTGCATCTTGGCAAACAGTTGAACTTTGCTGCCCTTTCCCACATACACAGAGGCATGTTTGATGACCTTTAGTGACCCCACGAACTAAAGTTTTTGCTGCACAAACGTAGCCAAATTGATTGACACCATGTTTGTTTGATTAGAAGAAGGTGGGGGGCTGGTTGACCTTTGGTGACCTCTGGAAGCTTTCATTTTATCTTCAAAATGATAGTGGCACAAACGAAAATTGTTGCTGAACAAACCGGCACAAAACGTAGCACAAACATTTGACACCATTTTTGTTTGATTTGAAGAAGGTGGGAGGCCAACTTCACTTAGCTTAAAGCGCTTTGGGGTCCTTAGACTTGATAAAGCACTATACAAATGCAGGCCATTGTGGGGCTTAAGAACATATGAGAGTTGATGAAAAGATAAATGGAGCTAAATACAAACCTGTTAAAGGCTGCAAAAGACTTGAGTCTGTGGTGGAGGTTCATCTTCCAGCAGAATATCGACCCTAAACAAAGCTAAAGCTACAGTGGAATGGTTTAAAACCAGAGCATATTCATGTGCTAGAATGGCCCAGTCAAAGTCCAGAACTAAATCCAAATGAGAATCTGTTACAAGCATGGAAGTTGACATTTACAGATGGTCTTGGCGGAGCTGTCTTGCAAAGTAGAAAGGGCAAAAATTTCAGTCTGTAAATTAGCAAAGCAGGTAGAGAGATACCTTGAAAGACCTGCAGTTGTAATCGCAGGAAAGGTGGTTCTACAAAGTATTCACTTGGAGGGGCAGGAAATAAATATTTTTTTTCATATTAGTATTCATAAACTATTTTAATTTCGAGAATATGATTTGTTGTTCCAGCTGGTACCACGGTTGTGTGACCCGGCAGGAGGTGGAGTTCCAGCTGCAGTCCTCCAAAGAGGCCAGCTTCCTGGTCAGGAACAGCGAGTCAGACAACAGCAAGTACTCCATCGCCCTCAAGTGAGTGTTTTCAGAAATTGCAGGGACATTTTCTTCCTGGATAAAATGCTCCTAATTGGATTCACATTTCTTATTTGTGGCATGCTGCAGTCAGTGTTTGAAAGAATCAAATTTGTGGGTGTAGATTCTCAGTCATGCAGGCCATGGAAATACTGAGTGCTGAACAGAAAGCATATTGAATTTATTTTTGCAGAAAAGAGGATTTTTTATGTTGTACATGTTTTTTGGCATATTTTGTCATGCTGATTTTTTTACCTTTAATTCTGCCTTTAAAAAATAAGCATGTTCTAAAAGACATGCAAGAATATCCTAAAACTATCTTAACAAAATGATGAAAAATCATATCAACAAAACAGAAAACCAAGCTACATCTACAACATAAAAAAATAACACCAGGATCCTGTTTGTGGGCTTCAGCTCGGCCTTCTACCACATCAGTCCAGATATCCTTAACCAGAAGCCCTCCCAGCTCACAGTGCCGACCTCCTGTCAGTGGGATCACCAGCAGCAGGTGAGCCTGGAAAGCATCTTCTTCCACACAACCATCAGCACCAGCGCCCCCCAGGGGTGTGTTCTCTCCCCGCTCCTCTTCTCTATCTACACAAATGACTGCACCTTAGCGGACCCGTCTGTGAACTCCAGAAGTTTGCAGATGACACCACTGTTATTGGTCTGATCCAGGACAATGACGAGTCTGCATACAGACACGAGCTGGTCCACTGGTGCGCTCAGGACCACCTGCAGCTAAACCCGCTAAAGCCAGTGGACGTCCGGATAACACCACCCACATTGCCTCCCCTCCCCTCCTCAACAACACTGTGTCTGCTGTGGACCACTTCCGGTTCTTAGGAACCACCATTACTTGAAACCGGAGCTGGTCCTCACACGTAGACACTGTTCGGAAGAAGGCCCTGTAGAGAATGTACTTTCTGTGGCAACTCAAGAAGTACAACCTTCCACAGGAGCTGCTGGTCATTTTCTATACTGCCATAATTCAGTCTGTCCTGTGTTTGTCCATCTCTGTATGGTTTGGCCCTTCCACGAAATAGGACAGGCCCAGACTGCAACAAACAATCAGGTCTGAAGAGAGGAACCTCAGGGCTGACCTTCTCTCTATCCAGGACTTATACAGATCAAGGGTCAGGAAAAGGGCAGCTAACATCTTTGAAGGCCCCACACATCCTGGACTCAAATTGTTTAGACTTTTATCTTTGGGTCGGAGCTACAGCGTTATTGCAAAAACCAGCCGCCACAGAAGCAGTGTCTTCCCCCTGACTGTCTAGTCAGCTACTCTGCTGTAAAACGAAAGCATTTGCACTATCACAACCTGCCTTTCTTTTTTGTTTATATAAAGAAATACAAAAAAAAAATTAAATAAATTGGTGTACATATACATAAATGTACATATTGCTCCTTTATTCTTATTTTTATTTCTTTTAAAGGTTATGTATTTATAGTTAATGATGGTACACTCTGAGCGATGGAAGCCAAAGTCAGAGTCCTTGTTTGGGCACACAAACTTGATTCTGATAAGATGTCCATGGGCGTATTGCGTTTGAAGCCTCTCCTGAGCTGAACCTCAGCTGCCCTACCATTATACTCAGTTGTGACTTTGTCCAGTAAAATGAAATGAAAGTCATTGAAAATCTTATCATCTTCAGCTCCACCTCCTGCCTTACTGTTACTGTCAAAGACTCCAAACCTTAAAAGCGTCAAAACAGGAATATCTTCCCTTCCCTCATCCTCACTCCACCCTGCCTGCTCGTTCTTCTGCAGTACCTCCATCCCCGGCATTTTCACTAATCTGCCTTTAATTCACACTCATGTGTTCTCTCATTTTTCAACTAACATTTGATTTCTCTAAAGCCACAAAGACGCTCCAACTCTTTCTAGCTTTATATCAAATACGATGAAACAAGTACATTAAATAAGGTAGCCTTAGACCAAACTGTGGCTCTATTGGACAGAAAGAGAACACAAAAGGGCCAAGACCAGAAAGTAGAGCCTTTCATAAATAGTAATCATAATAATCCAAAAATGATAATATAATATAATATTTCTATTTAAGATAAAAAAGCAAAATGTAAATATAAGGAAGTGAACTGTAAAAAATTCACAAAAATAAATAAAGGGAGACACCTAGAAAAACAATCTAGCAAAACCTTTGGCATTAATTCATTTCCTTTTCTTCATTAATTTTTATTGTACTTCCATGTATTTCAGTGTATTTTCTGTGCTGATTAGAGTCTGGATAAAAAGAGGAGTAAATAGTAGCTCTGGTCTTTTCTTGTCTTTGTCTCAGGACGAGTCAGGGCTGTGTTCACATCATCGTAGCCCAGACCAAAGAGAACAGCTACACCCTGGACCAGAGCAGCTGCGTGTTCACCAGCATCCCGGAGTTGGTGCACCATTACTGCACCAGACGCCTGCCTTTCAATGGGGCAGAGCACATGACGCTGCTCCACCCAGTGCATCGCATCCACTGACTCTGACCTTAAAACCTCGTAGGAAGATATTTCTTTTGTCTGTACATCCATCTCTGTTTTGTTATATTTGTTGATTTGATGTTTCAAATGTCTTCAGAGCCTTAATTTGGCTGTTTTTTATCCATTTATTTTACTTTGATGTGCAGCTGATGCAAAACATCAAAGCTGCTAATTTGCATGTGAACAAGCTCAGCAGAAATGACAAGGCACTTTTTTTCTGATTTAAATGTGACCTGAGTTCAGAAAGGACTAGCAGAAGTGTCATTAGCTATGCCTCTCATAGCTGCTGCTGGTAATTTACTGTTGCCAAGTTAAATTTCCAGATATTGGAAACATTTGGGTTTATTACTCTCTTCTACCCTCTGGTGGACAAGGTGATGCATTCCCCTTGGTTTAGCAAAACAAAGACCTTTTATATTTGTTCCATGCATAAAAGCATATCTAAAGATATTAAAACAGCTGGTTTTGGATTAATTTGATTTTCTGCACCAACTGTGCTGTGAGGATTTCCGTTTTACTGTGAATGAGGGAGCATTTTCAATTGCATTGTGTTCACTGTAAAGAGAGAGTGATTCACCCCCATGCAATGTGCTAGACAGCGTAGCAACTCTGCAGTAATTATACTGTTTACTGACAAGAACTGAGGAACTAAACAGGTCTATTCAGTTTAGACAACATTACAGTGATTCCTAACCTGTGGGGAATCACTAGATCATCCAGAGTCCTGGCTTCTTTCTTATGTGCGCTTCTCTTTTGCTCTCCCCAAAGGTTTCTGGAGGATTTAGATCTAGGTTCTGAGCTGGCCATGGGACAAGGCAGATTTTGGGTCTGGTAAATCATTTCTAGGTTGATTGGGTTTTACTAGTAGAGCCTACCAGGTTTGTATGTAAAATTTAGTGGTATTTCAAAAATTTCCTAATGTTATGTACTATAACAAAAGATTCTAAGGGCCTTTGAAAGAGAATCTGGTTCACAGCATCACAGAACCTCCACCGTGCTTAAGAGTGGGCATAAGGCAGGTGCTTGTTCCATTGTTCAGTCTTTACACATGACCCGCCTGTAGTATTCATTGCAGGAAAGCTCAGTTTTAGGCTCATCTGACCAAAGTATAAAGTTTTATTCCCACAGTTCATGATGACTTGTACTCTAACAAAGTTTCCAAGGTCTTTGGGGAAAAAACAGACCCACAGCATCACACATCCTCCACCGTAATTAACAGTCAGCATTGTGTGCTCACTGCATATTCTTCCTACTGGAGTATTTGTTGCCAGAAACTCATATTTTTAGTTTCATCTGGCAAAAGCAAGTGGTTCAGGTCAAGTGGTGTTTAATAAAAGAACATGTTTACATTTGTGGTAATAAATATTGTTTTTCCTGGCGTGGCTCCTAAAAAACAGCTGGCATATAGATCTAATGTTTTTTCTGGAGACCTGGTGATGTTAAGGTACCACTCTTTGCTGCAGTTGAACTTGTGTCTGGTGTCAGGATAAACCTGATTTCTAATTCAGCCTTTTTCATTGTTGTTTTAGTTTTTTAAGCTGTCTGATTGTACATATGAGCAGTATAGGTGAGCAACTGTTTTCTTGGAGACATGTCCTAGCTTTTGAAGAGCAACATACATCTGCTTTGATGGATTGACATGTTCTGCTGTATTTCCCATTTTGCAAAATCAAGTATAAAATGTTCCTTTGAGGAAAACCTGTTTGAAAGGGATTTGCATGGCTGTAAATAATTGGGGCACCAGCGAATTTGCAAAATAAAACCTTTTCAGTGTGGATTAAACTGGAGAACAGTGTTGGAAAAACATAATTTGTGAAGCAACAAAGTAGATAAAGAAGCTCTTCACTTACATCCTTATGCACAGATTTGCACTGTGCCATAACATTAAATAATAAACACCTACAAACCTTAGCTGTGATGAACTCATCTGTTTATCATGGTCACTAAAGTTCCAAAGGACCAACTGACCTGCTCTGACTGACCAAAATTGATATTTTAAATCTCCCTTTCACCACACAAGTGTTTCTATCTTTCTTTTTTTTTGCTTTTTATATCATGTCAGGTAAATTCCTCCAGAATTAGCAGTTTCCTTTTTTAGTGAGCTTTTAAAACCTTTGGAGTTTATGAAATCCTGCTTCCCCACTGATCTTTAAAGCTTCAAATGTTACTTATCCTGATAGCTGATGCCTAAAAGTGAGCTGTTCTCCCTCAAGGTGAGACTGTTCTGGTCGAAGAGGTGTAAATCACAGAAGGCCGATGTTTGCATGTTCCCTGAAAGTCTTCGGTTTTTACTACCTATCAGCTCAAACATGCAGAGCCTTACACTGTAGTTTAGTGACATGCTGAATTCTGTAATTCAGCCTGAAGCTGTGTTTGAGGCAGACATTACTGTCTCAAATGTGAAGTGTTGACTTGCATGACTTTTATATTTTCGAAAGTTAACCATTTACATGCCACTTCAAAGTTTTTATTATTATTGTTTTTAAATCAATGTGTTTTGATGTAATTTAAATGTGAACAAGATTAAAAGTTCTTGAATCTCTGTGCTAGAGTTCCCTGTTGAGTTTCTCTGTGATCCAAATAAAACAAGTGATGGAAAATGGATAAAGTGAGTCTGTTTCTGTCAGTGCTTTGTGTGCTTTAAAGAGCCAGAATCAAAGTTTTCTTGTATCGCATCATTCTTGAGCAACCATGGCAGAATGAGGGTGGTTATGAGCTCGATCAGGATGTTAGCCTTTAGCTACTGTTCAAAAGACTGACAAGGTCAGGAGGTAAAGCCCTGGTTGAGGGATTTGGTTTTACCCCGAGGATTACATAGAGCACAAACAGTTTACCTACCTGTGCTCCAGATAGTGTGGATTAAAATAAACGCAGCCCTAAAAGGAGTAAGAGTATCATTACATTCATGTCAAGGATGTGAAGAGGGAAAAAAAGAAGCATTTGACACCATCGCTCTCTTCTTCCCTTCTTTTCTTACGGATCTCTTTTACTGTCCTCGCCGGTTCGTTGTCAACCGAGGATGCTGACCGCCTGACTCTCAGAGGAGGATGCGGCTGCTTCTTATGTATGTTTGATGCCAGGAGTTTGTGCTTTAACTCATAAAGGGAAGGGATCCGACGAGTTTGGTCTTATTACTTTAAAACCTCAGATAGCTTTCAATCTTCTCACGACACCTCTGGGTCTGTGGACCAGTGTCTGGTAACCTGTGAGACACTTTACCTGTACTTTTAATAAAGAAACTAACATTAAAGATGTAAAATGAATTGACTGTGGAGTTTTAGTTTCAAAAGCTTTCTTTTAATAAGTGAAAAAAAAAAACTACATTATAAGAAACGAAACTAAACTACTTTGTTTCTGATAAATATTTTTACCTTTTCTGTCCCTATTGTTTATGATTGAGTGGAGGTTGCTTCTTTGTGCCAACAAAGTCCACACTCTGAACTGCGGAAAACAAAAACTTGGGATGTATTTGTGTTCCAACACGCCAGATTCAAACAGATGTTTCATCTTAGTCTGTCACAAAGTTCTGCATGAGCCTCATGATGACACATTTATTTACTTAAAGCAAACACCGAAACATGCCAGGCATCAAGACCTTTTCTTGGTTTTATAAGTAAATTAGTGTAAGTTGTTTCCTTGAATCACTGGCTCTGATGTTTTCCTCATACACCTGACCGCTGCTACAGAACCCCAGCACTCTATTGTGTATCTGCATTGTGTTTCAGGCGTGCTGCTTAAAGTAAATAACTATTCAGTGTCGAGAATAGCAGGGACAAAGACTTTCTCCCTGCAGTCAACCACACCAAGACTTTCACTGCAGCATTTCTACATTGCTGACCATGTCTGTCCCATTAGGACCAATGTGCCCATCTTCTGATGTCTACTGCCAGCAGGATGATGCACCTCGTCACAAAGCTCATATAATCTCTGGTTTCTTTAACCTGACAATGAGTTCACTGTACTCCATCAGCCTCCACAGTCCCTGTATCTCAAACAACTTCTTTGGGATGTAGAGTGGGTCATTTGCATCACAGATGTGCAGCTAATAAATCTGCAGCGACTGTGTGATGCAGTAAGATCAATTTGGACCAGAATAATAAAAACTGGGTCTGAACAAGAACCTTGTAGAACCCCATAGCTGATTCTGGGGAATTTGGAAGAAACTTAATGTTATTAATAACTTGAAATCCATTGCAAAGCATCAGAATTATATATTCTAGTTTCTGTAATATTATGTTGTGGTCGGTGGTGTCAAGAAGCATTTAGGGCTAGCAGGACTAGCTAGGACACAAGACCCTTGCCTGAAGCAACTAATAAATCAGTGTCAGAACTCACCTGGTTCACAATGGAACAGAAGATCCATTCTTTCCGAATTTGAGGGACTTTGGGACTTTGTACCTTGTTTTGAACTGTCTCCAAATAACTTCACCATCAGCTTGACATTTTAAACTGGGACAGATTTAGATGCTTAACGACACCGAGCGCACATTTAAATTAGTTGTGGAATGAATACACCAGCAGATCTGCTACTGCCAAAGTCCTGGCCTAGAGTTAAAATTTGGGTCAGCAGCAGGAAACCGACAAGATTAAAGGAACGCCACCAGCTCTGCCAAGAGGAGCGGTCAAATATCCAACCAGAACAATGCCGGAAGTTGGTGTCGTCCTGAAGCATCTGATCAAGGTGCAAATTCTATCCAAATATTAGCTGTGCAACACAGGATGGTATATTTTTCCATTGTGATTTGCATGTTGATCAGAAGTAGGAACATGCTGAAGATGTTTTTTTCTGCTGCATCGTTTAAAAAACATTCACTTTAACCAATAAAAAAAAAAAACATTATTGAATTGCAATGTTTTACCTAAGGAAGTTTTAAAATGCTAGATATTTTGCAAAATGCGGTGGAGTTTAAGCTCTTAAGGAAACAAGGATATCAGAACTGACTCATCTCTGGCAGCCTCTGAGTCTCCCTGAGGACTTCTATCAAGATTAATTTCATGAACATGAGCAAAGCCGCCCTTCTCAAGTTATCCAAAGACAGCCAGCTACACCTGGAACGGGTTTATTCATCAGATGATATAGAGCTTCAGCCTGCTCTACTGTATACTTGAATGAATAACTTCACTTTGTTCCCATGTATAAGTCATCCTACCCCTCTGTCCAGGCGCTGCCCCCTCTTCAGCTTGCATGACAGCTTGACACGATCACTGCCTGACTCCTGATGGACGTGGTTCCTTGACATCTTGGTTTCACTTGACCTGCCCTCTTGGTAACCGAAGTGTTCCTGTCGTCCTTATCAGACGCATCAGGCTTGGTGCCAGTGACACTGCCTGCCTTAGCTCTTCTTTTTTCCCTCATGCATGCAGGCAGCACCTGCCATGTGTGATCCCAGCCTCACTGATGCTCTCGCTGTTCAGTTTGACCTCCCCAGGTGAGGTTGAGCGTGTTTTCAGACACCGTTTGCTCGCTGTTCTTCAGTCATTGTTTGTGTAAGAGGATAAAAAGGTTGTTTGAATTAAGGGATTGCTTTGGAGCATAACATGTGGGGAGTTTCTGTTTCAACTTGTTTTACAACTGACACCAATCAGCTATGAGGCATACTTTACATAAAAAACATCAAGGTTGTTTCTATTATAATGTCACAGAATCTTAAAAATTACAATTTCTCAGTCATTTTGGTGTTTTTATGTTAGCGTTAATATCTCAGTAAGAAATAAAGCACTTAGTATTTAGGTCCAAAGAAGATTTAATGTTTGGTTGAAAAGAATCTTGCAGAATTTCTAAAGTGGATCAAATAATAGTTATTTGGACAATTATCTGCAATTTTCACTACAATTTATACAAATTCTTGCAGTATTAAAGGCTGATACAGTGCTGTGAAAAAGCTGTTTTTTAATGATAATTTCTTTTATTAAGGGAAAAGAGCAATCCAATTTAACCTGGGCTCATTTTAAAAAGTAACTTGCGTCATCACTGAATCAAAAAAATAACTTTAACAGAACCTATCTGACAACATGAGGTAGGCTAAAAGATTACATCCTACTCCCATCTTAAGAAATTATAGAACAGATTTAGTAAAATCTATTGTATTTCTAAGTCTTTAGGACTCCAGTGAACCACAGTAAGAATCATTTTTCACAAATGAAGAAAACATGGAAGAGAGGTGAACCTTCCCAGAAAAGAACTACCCCTGGGATGCATCCACAACTCATCCAGGACGTCACAAAAAAACCCAGAACAACATCTATATTACTACAGTTCTCACTTGCCTCAGTTATACCCCGTCACACTATTGTGTCTAAGCAAAACCCGTTTCAAGGGCAATGGAAGACATGATACCAATGGCAAACAACACTCCCATATTACCTTCTTACGCATGTAACACTTTAGAATATAGAGTGTGATTATCATATTAACCAGGCTGCCACAGATTATTTTTCAACATTGTAAGATTTCCTAATAATTAACATCACGTCGTCTCACACTATGCTGTGCAGATGGTTTACTCATTTGCGATACATGGCATGGAGCAAGCGGGAGTGAAACTTTATCTCATCACTTGCTGTCTGATTAATTAGGCTAATAATTATTTAACCACTTGCTGGCAGTATAATTCTGCATTGAAATTTAATTCCCAGAAAATCAATTGAGTCTTATTGTGAGACAAAAGAATTAAAGAAGATGGTGAGTTACCCAGTAACTTACCTGGCAATAAAACAGCTGGACACTGTGAATTTAACACTGTTGATTTTCACTATACATCAACTTTTCACAACCGCAATGCACCAAAAAGCAGTTTGATAATCTCCAAGACTTTTGTAAAACATGCTGTGGATTTACAAGACAAAGGTGGAACTTTCTGAAAGGTGTGCATCAAATAACATCTGTCAGAGATAAGCATTTTATAAAAACATTATACTGACAGTCAAATGTAGTGATGGTAGTGTTGTGGTCTGGGCTGCTTTGCTGCTTCAGGACCCAGATGACTTGCCAAAACCGATGGAACCATGAATTCTGGTCTCCGTCAAAAAATCCTGAAGGAATGAAATCCTGAAGAAATAAAAAAATGTCCAGCCATCATTTCAAAACCTAAAGCTCGGGATAACACCAGTACAATGATTTAAAGTACCCCAGGAAGTCCACCTCTGAATGGCCCAGTATGGCTGAAATGAAACAGTTCTGCAGAGAAAACTGGTATAAAATTCCTCCATAATGATGCAAAACACTCAGTTATTGCTGACAAAGGTGGCCACTTATTAGGTTAAGGGAGTGATTACTTTTTACCTTAACTAATGCAATATAAATTTTCACAGTTCACGGTGTAATAAATTATTGTTGGTTTTTAATAGTGCATTTATATTCTTCCACTTATACTGTACATATCTGCCATATGTGGTGCAGCCGCTAAGCAGGCTGATTGGTTTTGGCCCAGGGGACATATGGAGTTTTGAAACCTAAAGATATTTCTATTAAACTTTATCTGCAGTTGGGAAACAGCTGGTATTAAAACAGTGCATACGCTGTTAAAGTACTGCATGTTATCTGAATCTTTTTTGTTCAGTGTGGAAATATTTTGTTGGTCCCTTTGAAGGTGACAGCAAATTATTACCAAAGCTGTAAACGTTTATAACATGCTGTTTGGTTCTCTTCAGAGTCACAGCTGGGTTGGTTTTTGGACATCACTTCGGATTGGAAACCTGTCAGTAGACTGCGCAAACTCAAACAAATCTAGCAGAGGACACCTTTGGAGAACACATATGGCTGAGGAATGAGAGCCAATCTGCTAAGCCACTCCTCACGGACAAACGCCTAACCTGGAGTGAGTTTCTCAATCCTGCTGAAGGCAAAAAAAAAAAGTTGGTTGAGATAAACGGTGTACACCCTGAAATGAAGAAATCCCTCCGGCTGATAAGATCCCTGTTTCAGCTGTTTTACATTTGGCCCTTTTTAGCCTGAAGCTGAGTTATAAAAGCTGATGTGGTGAAGGAGGACGTACGTATCTACTGATGTGCTTCAACAGCAACTCTAGCATTCCTCCCCCGATTTTATCCCCCACTTTCCAAGCTCTGCACTAAAGTATTGCACTTCACAAGTTGGATCCCTTCCCAGTCTTTGCTGTCCTTTATTCACACCATACTGACATAGGCATGCAGACATATGCTCTCACATATCACACCCTCTTTCTGTTTTCTCCTGTCTTCTCTTGGTTCTTGAAGGAGTTTTCTAACTAGATTCAAGTCAAACATCTGGGTCAGCTTAGATTTAGCAGAACAAGACTTGCAGGATATTGTTGGCAGGATGTGATGTGGGAGCTGAAGCAGTTTACTCTGTGGGAATCCCCAACACAAAGAGACACACACACAGAGCAAAGAGCATGCTTACACACCGACACACTCTCACTGTTTGCTGACATTCTAACTGCTCAATCCCATATCCAGGTGCAGCCATTCATACCAGGCTTTTCCGTGCATACTATTGAGGCGCGCAGTTCTTACTTTTAAAAGCGCGACCTATGTTTCTCAAGTGTTGGGGTGCTGTTTAAATCTCTGTGTTGCATCACATCTTCTTGTGGAGAAGTGTTTTTGGGGCAAAGGAAACAAAACAATATTTCTGTGGAAAAAATATTCTCATGCAGTACTGAACAAAAGGTCTTAAGCAATCATTTGTTGCTTAAGTCTTTTGTTCAGTCAGACATAAAATAGCATTTTAGCACCAAAAAAGTGATTTCCAAAAGAGCGGTTAGCTAAAAACGTGGCGTACAATAGATTTCTCAGGTCCTGTGTCAAGTCTTTGCTGGATTTCTTATTTGTTATCATGTTAACAACCATGTCCTGTTGATTTATAGTTGGCTTATTGCTCACAATGGGTGGTACATTCATTTCTCTGTCCAAATTTGAGTAATATGTCCAAAGAAAAATGAAAGACAATGCAGGTTTATTTTGTCTAACACATTCAGCAACAAGACAATTCAAAGTGCTTTACATGTTTAAAACATAAGAAAGAAAACACATAAATAAGTACATTGCAGTGGCATAAAGAAAAGTTAGACTACAGACTGAACTGTCATGATCCTCCAGTGTTAGGTGTTTGAGTTTTAGTTTCTTTTATATTTCTGTTCTTTCCAGTTGTTTATGTTCTCTTATTGCCGCCATTATAGTTCATTCATTGTAGATTAGATTCTTGGTTCATTCTTTTGTTCATTTTGAACTGTTTTTGTCTGTGTTGGATTTCTTTTCTGTATTTCTGTCTGTCTGCTCCTATTCATGTACTCTTCCTCAGTTCACAAATTTTTCATTGATCTCAGCTGTAACTCATTTCTGTCTGATTATTCTCACCTGCTTCCCATGCCTTTCTCCTTATTTCTCCCCAGTATTTAAACTCTCTGGTTCACTCTGTCCCTCGCTACTTCCTGCCTGTTTCATGTCCTGTTTCTCCAAGAGTCCCCATAAGATTTTTTGATTTAATTATTCAAGAAATCTTTCTGCTCACCATGTGGCTCCCGAGTTCCTGCTTGCGTTTTGGTCCAGCTCCAACGTCACAATTCATCAGTTAACAGTTTAAATAGAATAGCAACTCTAAACAGATGGGGTTTTTGACCTTGGTTTAAACGAACTCAAGGTTTCAGCATTTTATGCAGTTTTCTGGAAGTTTGTTCCAGATAAATGGAGCACAAGAACTGAATGAGGCTTCTCCATGTTTGGTTCTGATTCTAAGCAGGCAGAGTAAACTTGAACCAGAAGACTTGAGTGGTCTGCAAGGTTGATACGACAACAAATCCTGAATGTATTTTGGAGCTAAGCTTTTCAGTGACTTATAAACTAATACAAGTATTTTAAAGTCTTGGCTGGGAGACGGGGAGCCCTTGTAAGGACTTGAGAACTGGGTGATGTGCTCTGCCTTTTTAGTTTTATGCGGGCAGCAGCTTTTTGGATCAGCTGCAATTGTCTGATTGACTTTTTAGGCAGACAAGTGAAGACACTGTTGCAGTAAACAATTTGACTAAAGATAAATGCATGGACGAGTTTTTCCAAGATCCTGTTGAGACATTCGTCTTTTAATCCCGGAAAGGTTCTTCAGGTGACAGAAGTCCGACTTCTAACACCTTTTGTTAAATAACTTACACTGTATAATTATTTCTACAAGTAGTTAAGTAACAACATCTGGTTTGGCCCAGAGAAGTTTCTTCAAGCAAATGTGGTTGTTGGAAGAACCCAGGGAAGAAAGACTTTGCTGTGGCACCTAATTATTATAGGTAAGCATGACAGCAAAGTTTGGAGAAAGCGGCTTTGAGTCAATTTAAAGTCAATTTTACTTTCCTGGAACCCAAGATTTAAACTTTGTAAGAATCTTGGAGCAATGAGTGTTACTGGCAGAGAGAGTCCTTTTAGTGGTTAAGGAGAAGTCTCACACATATAGCGCTTAGAAAGGTCTTGGTCACGCTCTGCGTTCCCGGGCAGCCAATCATTGTCCATAAAGTCTAGGGTGTGTCCGTTTTAGAGATGTATGGCTGTAAAGTCTTTGTGTCAGAAAAATGTTTTTGAAATTAATTATCTGCTTTGAAATCAATGGAAATGCGGATTGTGATTTATTTGTTTGATGCCTTTAAGATCCTTGAGCTTTTTGGCTCTAATATTTGAGAGTTTTATAGACATTAATCTGCTGCAGACAGTCTTTCTTTGTCCCTCATCTGTCTGCTTTCTTAATTCCTCATCAACAAAGCCATGGTCAGCTACATGGACAGGAGTGAAATGGAAAACTTTAAAAGGCCTTAAGAAAATTAAGAGATTATTGATTAAAACCACTTTTAAATATGACAAAAAGACGCTTTATAAATGAGTTGCTATGACCATCCTGTATAATATTCCTGCATGTCATCTGGATAGAGCCAAAGCCCATGCTCGGGTCCTATTTATTGACTTTTCTTCAGCATTTAATCCTATCCAGCCACATCTTTAAGTTGATAATCCTCTTAACCTGTTTAAACTTGATTTTAATCTTGGTGCTTGGATTTTAGACTTTTTAACAGTTTTTTTCTGTTCCCCACAGGTTTCTGGTCTCTCTCCTCTTTAATATATATTTTATATACTTGGGACTGTCACAGGCTAACAGGGTGATTAAATATGCAGATGATACAGTCTTTGTATAGTCTTCTTCATGCTGAAGAGTATCACCATGTTGTGGATGAGTTTGTTTCTGGGTGGGATCATTTTGTGTGTCATTTTTAAAGATCAACACCCTGAAAACCGAGGACATGCTGATTAACTCTAGGAAGCCATCACCCCATCCCTCACTAACAGTAGTAAATGGTGGATAGTTTGGATAGTTATAAGTATTGTAGTAATAAGCGTTGTTCTTGATAATGATATGTCCTTTGAGTCCCTTTTGAGGACATTGCGAGTTTTTAATGTTTCATCTGAAATGATGCACCTTTTTTAATAAAAGATTTATTAAATCTGTTTTAATGTTTTTTATCGTCGCTTGGTATGGTAATCTGTTTTCAGGGAGGACTGACATCAAGTTTGTGGACTTTAACAGCAGGCAGGTGCTGACAGAGACAACCTCTGTCATGTTATGTTCAGAGCAGACCAACCTCTTTTTCAGCTGCTTCCCTCAGGTCGTTTGTATAAAGTGCCTGCAGTGAAGACCAAGATACATAGAGTGTCTTTTATACCTTCTGCTCTTGCCAAGCTTAATAACGTAAAACTAAAAGTGTTTTTTGTAATGCAATGTTTGTGTTGTTTTTAGAGTGGACATACTGCAGATTAATGTCCCATTGGGGACAATAAAGTTATCTTTCACATCTTTAGAATAAAAGACATTTTGGATTTGTTGTTGCTTTATCTTCCATAAAAAGAGGAAAAAAAGTACATTTAATAGATTAGCATCCCCACAGTTATGGAATCAGAGCCTTATGTGGAAAAAAAACAGACATCCAAGTGATCCTTATTGGGTAAATGCAATGTTTAATGTTTTGAAGCATGGGTTTTTCCATAAAGGATAAAAAATAGGTGCAAGATCACCTATCTTTCGACACTACGTGCATACAATAATATAATGACGAAACACTTAATAACACTTATATATATATATATGTTTACGAATAATTCATTGTGCAAGAAAGGCTCAAACACACATCTCCAGTCTGGTTCCTTCTAAAAACCTCCCCCTACCTCCCCCTACTGTAAAACTCAGATGAGTCTGAACTGAAACATGGTGAAATAAATCCTGGTGTGTTGAGTCGTTCTCTGCGCTGAGAGCTGTGAAACTCGACCTGCGTTAGTTGTGGTATGAATAACATTTGCAGGGAGAAAACAGGACTCCCACTGAATTCCTCATGTTTTGTGACCCCACAAACTGAGTGCTGGACATCTCCTCTCTTATGTGTTTGTAGTGTTTAGAAGTTGCGTAAGACGTATAGTGGAAAAAAAAAGCCACCAGTTTTACAGTCCTTCCCCACTCCTCCTTTCCTCCGCTCTCTCCTCCACCTTCTTCTGTTTTTATTCTGTCCTCTCTTGCACAGTTTCAATCTTTCTTCTCCGCTGCTGCCTTGTCGTCTGTTTTGTACTCCAGGAAGAAGTCGTTACAGGCGACCGTGAGGGCACCCATCAGGATGATGAACTCTGTGAAGTCCACCTCGCCGTCGTTGTTAGCGTCCAGGTCGTTCATCACCTTCTCCACTGCTTCGTTATCTTTGGAGCTCTGTTAGTGAGAGAAACGGTGGAAGACAGAGTTAATAAGGTGGACTTTTTAATATGTGTGTGCAGGCATACAAAGCTGCAAAAGCTTGTCAAAACTTGCGCGAGTATTAGCGTGCATACCTGAACTTGTGTCACACATGTTTGCAAAATGCACTCTTTTTCTTCACAACCACCTATTTAAACCATGAGACACTCCATACTTACCCCTAGGTAACTCCCCAGCTCCTCTAGTAGCAGCTCCTTCAGCTCTCCCCTGCTCAGAGTGTACTTATCACCCTCCTTCCCCGAGTACTTGTGGAAGGTTTTTATGAGCATCTGCATGGCACTCTCCAGGTTGGAACTGGGCTCCTTGGACATGCTGGAAGGGGGGAGGTGAGGTAGAAATGTTAAACTCTTAAATTAAATGCCCGCTCCAGCCTCTGCTTACATGTGTGATGACATGTCAGTCAGGGGTGAAGCAACCTCAAAGATGAAGTGATGGAGGGAAAGGTAAACTAATGAAAAGAAGCATAGTCACATTCTGAATGGATAGATGAGGGAAAGCTTTGGAAAAGCTTTTCTTTTGGGAACAATCTTACACACATTGTGTCCGGCATCTTCGAGCGTCTTGTGCTGGACTCGTTGAGAGACTGTGCACACACAGACACAGACAAGTCACTGTCAATAATGCAAAGCTGGAGCGTGTGAATCCAAGTAACAGATGCATGCCATTCTTCTGGTTATCTCTCATGTAGGCTGAATTGGTAATGCATGTAATGCCGTAGTAAAACAAGTCTCTGACGTGATACATAACATTTTCAGAAAGTAAGGGGCAAAGTAACCCGAGGTACCTGTGTAGGCTCTTACCAAGCTATTCCTCCAGATGCAATCATTAATGTAATATAAAAAATGAAAAAGAAATACAAAAAATGCTTTAAAAAAGCTCAAAGTGACAATTAAGCTCAAAGCATCTCTGTGCAGAAGTACTTCTCAAGTACTTATGTCTCAAGATAATGTTAAGAAATAAATAAACTCCTAACATTGTTAATGAGTTTAATCTTGTAACTTTAAAAGTATAATTTTTGATACGAGACTTTATCTAATATCTTAGAGTAATGTTAGAAAACATGTTAGCTCTTATAAAGTTACCAAAAGATTAATTAAGCTCCCAGCATCTCTATGCAGAATTTTTACCATATGACATCAACCGACTCATTTTTGATCCAAGTAATTGTCAAGTATTTTAAGGTAGGATTAGGAAATATATAAACAGCTTAAAATAGAAAGTTAATCTACTAGCCTGTTTGTGCATAATTTCAACCTGATATCGTCAGACATTACTTTTGATGCATCAATTTCTCAGATATCTCTATTTTATTTTACACATTTTCAAGAAAAATGCAGAATGCATTGATTTTTTTAAATTAAAAACTGCATATGATGTTTAAAGATCTATACATACTGTACAAGAACAGAAAAAAGGTTCCCTTTCCAAGGGCTGCAAGAAAAAAATGACGTACTTCTACGCAGATTTTTCTTGAAACACCATCTTGACAGAACTTTTTACTTTTTTACTTCTTCTGGGTGTCTGACAACTGCTAATGCTGCAGTAGGAGGGACCTATGAGGACTACCCAAGAGTTCTTCAGCCGGGTTCTTGTGAAGTTAAAATGTCTTGGCCAGAAAAAACTTTATTCGTGCAACCTTGAGTAAAATAATAAACTTCTCTGTTCTGGTGGTGTATGTACAGGCCTTTTATTGTGCCATTTGAGTTTAGGATGCATATGAAACGTAACAACTTAGCAAAAATTACCCGACTGCCAAAGCCCAAACTGTCAATTATGATACAAAAAAGAGAAAAATAGAGACAGTTTTTTTTAACACCTTGTTTTGTTAAAAGTATCCAATAAACAGTTGCAGTTTGAGAACTCAGTATCTTCCGATAATTATTTCTTGTGTCAATCACTGGTGATTAGGTCTGCTTCAGAGGTTTCAATAGGCAGTGGACACAATGCTGGATAGATGGAAAATCTATATGCTCACCTGTCTCACTGTCTGACACAATACAATAGATACAGATCCTATCTGTAACACAACCCCAAACATTCTGCTAATGGAGATTCGCTTAATAATGGAGCGATGTTTAAGCTGAGGGATGCAAGGAGTTGAGTAGTGTGCTGTAGAAACATTTGTCAGGTTTAGGAGGATATATTAAGGTATATACTACTTTCACTTGTTTAATCTATCAATATGCTGTCATTCTCCTCTGAACACACAGCCTGTTTTCCAGATCTTCTGCCTACAAACCCTATCTGGACCTGGTGTGTTATTCACTTCGGCTGCACTGAATAGTTTGCAAGTAACCCTTTTATTTAGCTGTAGAGGAGAAAGTGCAGAAAAGCAACATATCTTTGTGTCTGTCTTACCTGAGTGCTGATGGAGGGCCTTCTTTGTCTTTAAAGAGCAGTAGGGGACAGAGCCAAGGCAGAGATGGATGGGGAGAGAGTCTGCCAGTGGCTTAAATATCACCTGCTCCTCTCTCTCCTCCTCCTCCTCCTGCTGCTCTCCCCAAACTTTATCAACCCCTTTTGGTCCTGAAGGTGTCCTTCATGACCTTCCCTCTTTCCCCTCAGCAAACAAAGATGACAGTTTAATACAAAATTAATATCCCTTGCACTGTGTGACATTTTGTCATGTTACAACCACTAATTTCGAATTTTTTTATTGGCATCTTCAGCCCACTTTACTCCCACATCCCTAACTCAGAATAAAAAGGAAAAACATCTGTGAGCACCCATTTTTAAGTCTGTTCGTTGTCCTGCTGGAAGGTGAACCTCCACCCATTCTCGGGTTTTCTTCTAGAATTGTCCTGTATTTAGCTTTGTACATTTTTCCATCAACTCTCACCTGTTCCTCTCTCTGTCTAGAGAAAAGCATGATGCTGCCACCACCATGGGGATGGTATGTTCAGAGTGATGTGCAGTGTTCATCTTCCATGTTTGCTACATGACAAACAAATCTTCTTTTGACCGTCTATCAACAATGGCTGTCTTTTTGCCACTCTTCCAGTAAAGCTTAGATTTGTACAGCACATGAAAAATAGCTCCCAGCTCCCACCAGGAGTCTCCATGGACCTCTTGACTGATTCCATAATTAATGTTCTTTTTGCCTGGACTTTAAGTTTAGGTGTGTTTATTGTTTTATAACCTAACTCTGCTTTAATCTTCATCACAACGTCATTCCTGACCTGTCTGTGTGTACGGTAGCCTTCCTAATACTGTTTACTCATGTTCTCTGCTCCTTCACAAAGCAGCTGGATCCGTACTCAGACGAAATAACTTGCAGGCGGACCCTGTTTACTAATTAGATTGCTTTTGAATGCAGTTGGTTAAACTGCATTTTAGAAAAGTATTTTAGAGTAAACGGGGATAAATACAAAAGAAGAGTTATTGTACACTTTTTGTTTACTATATAATTCCATCTGTTCTCATTCACAGTTTTGATGCCTTTGGTGAGAATCTATAATGTAAATAGTCATAAAAATAAAGAGATCCATTAAGTGAGGAAGTGTATCTAAAACTATTGACAGGTATTTTGTATATAGACTGCTCATAAAAATAAAGGGAACACTCAAATAACACATCCTAGATCTGAATGAATGAAATATTCTCATTAAATACTTTGTTCTGTACAAAGTTGAATGTGCTGACAACAAAATCACACAAAAATCATCAATGGAAATCAAATATATTCTCCACAAAATTAAAGTGGAAAAACACACTGCAGGCTGATCCAACTTTGATGTAATGTCCTTAAAACAAGTCAAAATGAGGCTCAGTATTGTGTGTGGCCTCCACGTGTCTGTATGACCTCCCTACAACGCCTGGGCATGCTCCTGATGAGACAGCGGACGGTCTCCTGAGGGATCTCCTCCCAGACCTGGACTAAAGCATCCACCAACTCCTGAACAGTCTGTGGTGCAACGTGACGTTGGTGGATGGAGCGAGACATGATGTCCCAGATGTGCTCAATCGGATTCAGGTCTGGGGAACAGGCGGGCCAGTCCACAGCTTCAATGTCTTCATCTTGCAGAAACTGGTGACACACTCCAGCCACATGAGGTCTAGAATTGTCCTGCATTAGGAGGAACCCAGGGCCAACTGCACCAGCATATGGTCTCACAAGGGGTCTGAGGATCTCATCTCGGTACCTAATGGCAGTCAGGCTACCTCTGGCGAACTCATGGCCATATGGCCCTCCAAAGAAATGCCACCCCACACCATTGCTGACCCACTGCCAAACTGGTCATGCTGAAGGATGTTGCAGGCAGCAGATCGCTCTCCACGGTGTCTCCAGACTCTGTCACGTCTGTCACATGTGCTCAGTGTGAACCTGCTTTCATCTGTGAAGAGCACAGGGCACCAGTGGCGAATTTGCCAATCCTGGTGTTCTCTGGCAAATGCCAAGTGTCCTGCACGGTGTTGGGCTGTGAGCACAACCCCCATTTGTGGATGTCGGGCCCTCATACCATCCTCATGGAGTCGGTTTCTAACCGTTTGTGCAGACACATGCACATTTGTGGCCGGCTGGAGGTCATTTTGCAGGGCTCTGGCAGTGCTCCTCCTGTTCCTCCTTGCACAAAGGCGGAGGTAGCGGTCCTGGTGCTGGGTTGTTGCCCTCCTACGGCCTCCTCCACGTCTCCTGGTGTACTGGCAGCGCCTCCAGGCTCTGGACACTACGCTGACAGACACAGCAAACCTTCTTGCCACGGCTCGCATTGATGTGCCATCCTGGATGAGCTGCACTACGTGAGCCACTTGTGTGGGTTGTAAAGTCCGTCTCATGCTACCACGAGTGTGAAAGCACCACCAACATTCAAAAGTGACCAAAACGCCAGCTAGAAAGCATAGGTACTGAGAAGTGGTCTGTGGTCCCCACCTGCAGAAACACTCCTTTATTGAGTGTGTCTTGCTCATCGCCAAAGATTTCCCCCTGTTGTCTTTTCCATTTGAACAACAGCATGTGAAATTGATTGTCAATCAATGTTGCTTCCTAAGTGGACAGTTTGATTTCACAGAAGTTTGACTTACTTGGAGTTATATTGTGTTGTTTAAGTGTTCCCTTTACTTTTTTGAGCAGTGACCACTTTCACCCTCTTCGCTACATTCTCACACTACTCTCCAGTTTTGCATTATTTGCTGTTATTTCAGCTTTTAACTTTGTTCTCTCTCTTTTCTCTTCCTAGAAGCTACACCTGGCCTGACTCTGTGTCTACCTGTGACACCTTTCTGGAGAGGGGAATCGTCCGAGCTTCTGCTGGCAAAAACTTAATGCTCACCCTCAACCGATGATCCACATGGCCCTGTCTTTCAGTGTTTAACCCCTTTCTCTCTCCTAGACATGGCGATTGACTGAGCTTTTACTGTGACTAACTCTATGTGCTCTCTTTCAGACTCTAACCTTGAAAACTGGCTCAGAGTTTATCTGTTCCTTCTTTCTAGATGAAACGACTAAAGGAGCTACATCCATTAACATTTTCCTTCCCATAGAAAGTACTCCTGGATCAGTGCTTCTGTGTTCTCTTTGTCTCTCTGCTCTGTTCTCTCTAACCCCCAGTCGGTCGTGGCAGATGGCCGCTCACACTGAGCCTGGTTCTGCTGGAGGTTTCTTCCTGTTAAAAGGGAGTTTTTCCTCTCCACTGTCGCTACATGCATGCTCAGTATGAGGAATTGCTGCAAAGTCAATGCCAGTGACTGTCCACTGTCTCTACATGCTCATCTGGGAGGAGGGAATGCTGCAAGTCACTGACTGGATGCAATCTGCTGGGTTTCCTTAGATAGAAAAACTTTTTATCCAATTTGAATAAATAACTGAATCTGACTGCACTGTTCAATGATTAGGATTAATTGGAATGTATGTACCTGACTTTTGTGAAGTGCCTTGAGACAACATGTGTTGTGAATTGGCGCTATATAAATAAACTGAATTGAATTGAATTACATTGACTACTGTAAGTATTGGTTTTAGAAACTGTATGTTTAGAAAAAATATTAATAAAAATTAGATTTAAAAATATGTTTCTTCTGCCTGTCTTTACTATCTTGAAATGATAGTTAAGTTTTACTTTTGATTTTCTTATTTTAAATACCAGAATTTGCAAAGCCTTTTGTAATTGTGTTTCTATTTACATAATTTAAAAAATATATATTATCAAACAGTTACTCTACTCTTGAGTAGCTTTTCGAACAAATACTTTTTTACTCTTACTTGAGTAATTTTTGAATGGCTACTATTTACTATCTACTTGAATAGAAATATATTGAAATAGTTTTAGTCTTACTTACGTACAATTGTTGGCTACTCCACCCACCTCTGATTTTACACCCCTTTGTGTTGGTCAATCACATAAAATCCCAATAAAATACACTGAAGTAAGTGGTTGCAGTTCAAGAAGTATAAATACTTTTGCAAGAAACAGTATGAAAAGAGCACGCCACGCGTTAAAAAATGTCACCGTCACAGTTTTATTCTATATTAGGCAGTACATAGATTACAAGAAAAACATGATACAGCATTACATATGAAATATAAGAACAGTGACAGTGGACTGATATGAGTCCTGCTGCCAAACACACACACACACACTCCTAGAAAATAAACAGATGAGGGCCTGCACGGCATCCTGGGAAACTTTCCATTATCACAAACAGTTTGACCCAGGGAGCCATAAAGGCACATTCATATATTTATATATACTTGCTGTTCCAGTTTGGGAATTAATATCTTTCATCTTCATCAACTGTTTCGGATAATGAAGATAATGAAGGAGATTTATTGTGTGGCAATGCAAACACTCCCTGCTGCATATCTGCTGAGCTCCAGTTCCAGTATGTTTTTATAATCATTAAAAGCTGGGTTGATTTTCGCAATTATAAACAGTTAAAAGGAAGATGGCTTCAAATGAAGAACACTGGTGATAAATCATCTTCTAGAGGATGTTAAATCTAAGTGTGCCCACATTAGGTTGGACTCTGCTGGTAGTGCAATTCACCAAACCACCCTACTGTACCCTAACTGAGCTATCAAAGGCCCGTATGAGCTGTAGGTGGTTCAGGCGACTCAAAAAGTACCAAAATGCATTAAAAAAGGAAGAGATTTTAATTAAGAAGTAATGATAAGACCAGTTTGTTAGAGGCAGCTAACGCGGGAAGCATTGTGCACTGTGGGCGTAAAAGCTGCATCGAGTAAGTGTAAATGAGTATTTACAATGGGAGTGTCTCTGTGAGGCAAGGTGATCACATGATCTGTGCTTATTTATCCGCCCCATTTTTGTTTGGCAGCAGTATGAAGTGCTGTGTGTTCTGATGGGGAACAAGGTGCAATGTTTTAGTAGTGTGTGGAGGAGCACACAAATGGCTATAACATGATGCAGGCCTGCAACAGTTAAGCAGAATCTGGCACTTTGTTTGGCAAGTAATCTCTACAGTGGTTAACCATGCGTTAGCAATACATCTTAATATTAAATGTAAAGGAAGAAAAAATGAATAGTGGTTAAAATAATTATAAAATGGCATATCACACAAAATGTAATATGATACACTCAGTTTTGCTCCTTGATTGAAAAAAAGCACAACTGCCAACAGGCATGAAGAGTAATCCCATATCCAGGATTACTTCAACACAATTGTCTGCGTCCCTGGGTGTGTTACTCCTGAAATGCCTAATGCAGTAATTTCCCAATGCCTAATGCTCAAGGATCCAGTTCCAGGTCAAACAGGGTGTTTAAAATATACAAGGGTGTGACCGACAAAACCTAAGAACAAACAGCTGGTGCTCAAACCAGCAACCAGTTCTGATCTGTTATACCGAGAGTTAAGAAAGGTTTTTGCTGTATTTACATCACCGAGCTTTTCCAGAAGTGGGTCACTCCAAGAGCTGCTTTCATAGCAAGATGACTAAAAGAAGACTTCCAGTAAGATTAGTACTTTGATTCCTTGGTGGTTTGTTACAGCTGTTTCTTTAACACCTAATCAGGGGGATAAAGTTGCACAAGCACCTTTTCTGACCTGCCCTGCTAGTCCCCAGCCCACTCCCACAGGACTATTCTAGGCTCTCTTTTTGACGTTATTGGTACTTTAGGTGTAGATTCCCTCCTGGTGCCTTAATTATTTAGCCGAAGGTCACAGCCAACGTTTCAATTCCCAGTTCATGTCTGGGTACGAGTTAAGGGGAACACACTGAAGGCTGCAGACAAAGTTAAAGAAATGAGATAGATCACAATGTTCACAAAAAAAAGAAAGAACATGGGGCATGAGAAAACAATTAAGATGAGAGGAAGTATGCAGAACTTTAGCAAATTAGTTTGTTTATTGTTTTTTTTAAATTAGTCACAGCATTAGCTTGAAGAAAAAAAAAAAATTTAAGAGCATCCAGTAAAGGAACATTTTGACATTTTTACAGGTTCAAGTTGAATAAAGAAAATAACCACTTTCAGGGGAAAATAATGCTAAGCTAAATGTGCTCTATTAACCCTGGAAGTCAGAATTCAAATTGAGGAATTTTTTCACAACCAACTTGTTCCAGCTGCAACTTAAAAAATCTGTGGAATTTGTTTACAACTCATATAATGAGTTTCAAACCACCAGAACAGAAAATAAATACACTATTACAGCCAGTATCGTTTTGTTTATTCATTTGGCAGCCATATTGTATTTTAAAGTCAGGTTTGGGAGAAGTATCTGACTTTTGAGCTAGAAAGTCTAACAACGGGTATTTTCCAGTTCATAATATTTAACTTGAAACTCTAAAATCTTTACTACCAAGTACAAATGCAGCAACAAACCCTGCTGAAAGAGAAAGGAAGAAATGGCTCTGTCATAACACTTCCTGTTAACATTATAGGCTACAAGCTAAATCTTGTGTCAGCCTGTTTGTTAAAGTGAAGCTAAATTAACCAAAACGCCAAGTTAAAGGAACATCTTACAACTGACTGGTTTAAGTACATCGTATAAACAAACGTTAGGGACTTCTAATAGGTTCAAGTTGAACAAGGACACAATTACCATGACATTTTAAAATTAGAAAAACAAACATAATTACTGCAAACCCAATGAGCTCCAGTTGTGCTAAATGGTGATGCAGACCACTGTTAGCATTTAGCAAAACTTTTTCAGTGGCAGGTTGTGCAGTACCAAGTGTGGGTGTGTGGTTTAAACTGTCAATTAGACATGCTTTTGCTACATCAGCCATATTGGATTTGTAATATATTTTCCGAGTTGGTTGTGAAAAATCTTCTACTCCAGGGATGTTCCAGTTTTTTTAAGTAGGAACTCAAAAATTTCAGCTTTCAAGTATAAATGTAATGTGACAATGCACCATGCTAACCGAGGAAGGCAGCTATTTCATATCTGTCCTACCACCTTCTGCGAAACATCCAAGCTAATCCTAAAAGTAGCTATATTTTAGTCTATTGCCAATCTAATGAAATATATAAAAACACATTTAAATGCACCAAATAGAGGATTATTTTGAAGTTGAATAACAAAAATATACTATCAGGGCAATAAAGAAGATAAGCTAATATAGAAAAGCAGTTATCCTTACTGTTAGCCTCAGATGCTAACACAAAATTGTGCTTGTATGGAATAAAAACAAGAGGTCACAATGTAATCAGAAAGATTTAAGGGTGCTTGTTAGGTTTTCTTTTATTAGTTTTAATGTAAATTTTTTGACAGAACCAAACGTTTATCGAGTTAATTATTTTTTTTATTTTGGCTAGCAAGTTGGCAAAATGTCCCATTACTCCTTTAAGCCACATGAGCCTAGTAAGGTGATTATTGCCAAAGTTTTACAAAGGACCCGTTTGACTGATTACTGCTGATAGTGAGACAGAAAGTGAAAACTACCCAGAAAGAGACAGCATGGATGGAAGGTCTCTAGTTTGTAATGGTGTGTTAAGATACTTCAGTCAAGTGTGCAGGAAAATCATAGTTTTCAGGGAAGCTTTCACATGGATACTGCATGGACATTATAGTGTACAAACGCATGCTGTCATAGTATACCATCATAATGAGGTAAATGTGCTATATAGTGGGATGTACATGCTGTACATATAAACATAGTGGTAAAAGTAGTACAAAGATATTTTCATGTACTTAATCATATATAAGAATAGTGTTTCTGTAGTGTTTAAAGTATAATTGGATTTTAATGTATATAAAAATAGCGGCTTTCAAAATTATTTTGGAGTTACGTTTTCTGAAGGGATGATTTTTGTAGTGTGACTTTTGTAAAAACGTGGCTTGTCCCCTATGAAGATGCCTCTTCTGTCTTCTCCACTTCGTCCTTCTCAGGCGACTTCTCTGTTGGTTCCTCCACCTGTGGTGCTTCCTCAGGTTTCTCTGGCTCTTTCTCAGTAGCTTTTACTTCTGGCACTGCTGCTACCACCTTAGCTACCTCAGGCTTCGTTTCCCCCTCTTCCTTTGCTTCTACCTTCACCTCCACATTTGCGTCTGCTTTTGCTTCTACCTTTGCCTCAGCAGTCACATCTGCCTTTGTTCCTTCGTTTTCCTTTGGCTTTGCTTCCTCATTTGGTTCTGCATTCTCTTTGGGTTGTTCTGCTGCTTTATCTGGAGAGCTTTGTACCACTTGTCCGGATGCAGCATTGTTTGCAGGTTCCTCCTTGTTGAGGCTACGCTGCTCGCTGAGTGAGCAGGCTAGGTAGCCAACTAGCTTCAAGTACTCCTCAAAGCCAACCTTGCCATCATTGTCAGAGTCTAGTTGCTGGCCCATGTTGTTGATTGCTTCCTTGCTGTCTGTGTCCTGGATGTTGGACACACACACAACCACAAGTTTATCAACGATGATGGTGACGAAAAGAAATCACCATCCTTGGTCAACTTTTAACAGTCATAACATAAGGTTATTCTATCTTGGAGCACTTTTAGAGACTCATTCACTACTTTCACACAATTTGACCAGAATTCACCCAGTACAAGTTAGAACTGGCAAGTCTCACAAAAAACTAGTGTGGGGAGGTGGTTACATAATAAACTTTTCAAAGAAGTCAAGAGAGATCCAAGGAAGATTGTTCTAACCGTAAGGATATTGCCGAGCTGGGATGAGACAAGGCTTTGGAATTCTTTCTTTCCTAGACTCTCTTTTCCTTTGGCTGACTTTAGGAAGGTTTTCACCAAGGCCTGGATGGCACCCTCCATGACTCCCCTGTCTGGGAAAACGAGAAGACACATTCGATAAACAAACAGATTAGATTGGTATCTATCTGTCCGTCTGTCCATCTATCCATGAATTAACTTTGATGTAAATGTTACTAAACACCAACAGACAAAAAAGTGAGCTTTTGAGCACAGTGATTTTTGTTTCATCAGAAACTTCTCAAAGCAGAAATGCAAAGGTAAAACATTGTCACAACTCCCAGAAGGAGCAACAGCAGACAACCATAAAACCAACTGGTGGTACTCACGTGATGTTCAATCTAGACCTGAACTCTGAACTTGGATCTGGGATTGACCTCAAACCAGTTCTAAGTTTGAAAACCAATGGGATTTATGATGTTGTCAATGACCAGGCCAGCAATAGGAGCAAAATGTCTCTGCATTTTCAACTGTGCTGTATTTGTGAAACATTTAGTAAGATACTAATCATCAGAAGTTCAAACAAATTGTTTTTTATAGTAGCCATCACTAACTTATATGCCACATTGGGTTCTGAGGTAGCAGTTAAACAGAGACTTTCCGACTTGGAATTTCGACTTCTTGGGATGTTGCTATATTATCCACCTTCTAACTTGAATTTTTCAGTTTTTAATTATAAATGGAATGCATAATTAAACCAGATATTTGAACCATTAACGTAGTGCCAATTTAAGAACACATCACTCTTCCTGTATTACTTACTGTTTAAAGATGTCTGCCAAGATACTTTGTCTACTGAGAAAGCACATTTTTGAAAAAGTTTGAGAACCACTGATCTACATAAATATTGAGATTTAACTCATATTTTTCAGACAGGTACATGCTCTGTGAAACCGAAGATCTCTCGCGTCCCTGCAAAGTCTTTCGTTTCAGTTGTTGGAATCCTGAGCTGCAGCTGGGGAGGGACGGTGACGTGAGATACGTGGAAAAGGTGAGAGGGAGTCTGATTGAGAGATGAGCTGTGATGCACAATGGAAGTTCTGATCTTTGATAGGTCATCTGATCTACTGAAGCTACCAAGGGGACTGGGACTCAGATTACCTGAGGGATTACCTAGTCCTTGTCTGCCCTTCTGTCCCTCTCCCTCTCTGTCTGCCTCTCTTTTGCTCCGATCTTTCTTCCTTCACCTGTCAGTTCCTCATCGTACTCCTTCTCTCTAAGGACGTTTTCCTCAAACCGTTGCGCTGTGATAGCAACAACTGACTTGCTCCTGCACGTTAAGCAACTGCACAAATATTTAAGAGTCCTTCTGACTTTGACTGTGACTCCACCATGACTTCAAGCCTTGCACGGATGCACAGATAATTTTCACATGTTGCACAAACAGCAACAAGGCAGTAAGGGTGATTGGAATTTGCAGGAATTCCAATCATTGCTGTTTGCGGAGATTACTTAGACAGGAATTTACAGGCTACCTCCGAGCTCGCTTTGCTCCAAAGCAGCGAGACGACTCTGGTTGAAGGCAAACATGCTCAGCAGTCAGTTTCAATATTCAAATGCTGCAGAGCAAATAAATTGTGAGGGAAGAGACTGTTGACTCTTTGTTTTAATAAGGATGCAGCAGAACCTGTGCCACATGACATCTACATTCCTGAAGTGCATGTCAAACTGAAAGACAAGCAGTTTCCAAAACATTCATTAAATATTACCAGTTAGTGACGTTACACCTATAGAGTGACAAGGAGCCATGAGCTGTTGAATCTAACATTTCACTTCTCTCTTTTAAGTATGTTTTTTTTATTTTTGACACCAGTCAATGTCAGCCCATTAACCAGCAGCCACCACTATGCTTTTAAAGTCTCCAACAACAATTAAACTGCCTGACACTCAATTTTTCGCCTCATATCATTTACTCGTACTCGTACTCGTACTCGTCGTCTTCCGCTTATCCGGAACCGGGTCGCGGGGGCAGCAGACTCAGCAGAAACACCCAGACGTCCCTCTCCCCAGACACCTCCTCCAGCTCCTCCGTGGGGAGCCCAAGGCGTTCCCAGGCCAGCCGAGAGACATAGTCCCTCCAGCGTGTCCTGGGCCTCCTCCCAGTGGGACGTGCCTGGAACACCTCCCGAGGAAGGCGTCCAGGAGGCATCCGGTATAGATGCCTGAGCCACCTCAACTGGCTCCTCTCGATGTGGAGGAGCACCGGCTCTACTCCGAGCTCCTCCCGAATGGCCGAGCTCCTCACCCTATCTCTAAGGGAGTGCCCGGCCACCCTACGGAGGAAGCTCATTTCAGCCGCTTGTATCCGGGATCTCGTTCTTTCGGTCATGACCCAAAGTTCATGGCCATAGGTGAGGGTAGGAACGTAGACCGACCGGTAAATCGAGAGCTTCGCTTTTCGGCTCAGCTCTCTCTTCACCACAACGGACCAGCACAGCGCCCCCATTACTGCGGCAGCCGCACCGATCCGTCTGTCGATCTCCCGCTCCATTCTTCCCTCACTCGTGAACAAGACCCCGAGATACTTGAACTCCTCCACTTGAGACAGGAACTCCCCTCCAACCTGAAGAGGACAAGCCACCCTTTTCCGGTTGACTACCATGGCCTCTGACTTGGAGGAGCTGATCTTCATCCCAGCGCATGCTGTAGGTCTTGGCTAGAGGGGGCCAGCAGGACCACGTCATCTGCAAAAAGAAGAGACGAAATCCACTGGTCCCCAAACGGGACCCCCTCCGGCCCTTGGCTGCGTCTAGAAATCCTGTCCATAAAAGTTATGAACAGGACCGGTGGCAAAGGGCAGCCCTGCCCGAGTCCAACATGCACCCGGAACAGGTCCGACTTAGTGCCGGCAATCCGGACCAAACTCCTGCTCCGCTCGTACAGGGACCGGATGGCCCCTAATAAAGGGCCCCCGATTCCTTACTCCTGGAGCACCCCCCACAAGGCAACATGAGGGACACAGTCGAATGCCTTCTCCAGGTCCACAAAACACATGTGAACCGGTTGGGCAAACTCCCATGAGCCCTCGAGTACCCTGTAGAGGGTATAGAGCTGGTCCAGTGTTCCACGGCCTGGATGAAAACCACACTGCTCCTCCTGAAGCCGAGGTTCGACTATCGGCCGGACTCTCCTCTCCAATACCCTGGCGTAGGCCTTACCAGGGAGGCTGAGGAGTGTGATCCCCCTGTAGTTGGAACACACCCTCCGGTCCCCCTTCTTATGAAGGGGGACCACCACCCCGGTCTGCCAGTCCAGAGGCACTGTCCCCGACCGCCATGCAATGTTGAAGAGGCGTGTCAACCATGACAGCCCCACAACATCCAGAGATTTGAGGTACTCAGGGCGGATCTCATCCACCCCCGAAGCCTTGCCACCACGGAGCTTTTTAACCACCTCGGTGACTTCAGCCTGGGTGATGAAAGAGTCCAACCCCGAGTCCCCAGCCTCTGTTTTCACCAGGGAATGCGTGATGGCAGGATTGAGGAGATCCTCGAAGTACTCCTTCCACCGCCCGATAATGTCCCCAGTCGAGGTCAGCAGCCTCCCACCCCCACTATAAACAGTGTTGGCGAAGCACTGCTTCCCCCTCCTGAGGCGCCGGACGGTTTGCCAGAATAGCTTCGAGGCCGACCGGTAGTCCTTCTCCATGGCCTCACCGAATTCCTCCCAGGCCCAAGTTTTTGCCTCTGCCACAGCCCGGGCCGCAGCACGCTTGGCCTCACGGTACCCGTCAGCCGCCTCAGGAGTCCCACAAGCCAACCACAGCCGATAGGACTCCTTCTTCAGCTTAACAGCATCCCTTACTGCCGGTGTCCACCACCGGGTTCTGGGATTGCCGCCGCGACAGGCACCGCAGACCTTACGGCCGCAGCTACGGGCAGCAGCATCGACAATAGATGCGGAGAACATGGTCCACTCGGACTCTATGTCTCCACCATCCCCCGGAATCTGGTCAAAGCTCTCCCGGAGGTGGGAGTTGAATACATCCCTAGCCGAGGGCTCCGCCAGGCGTTCCCAGCAGACCCTCACTATGCGCTTGGGCCTGCCAAGTCTGTCCCGCTTTCTCCTCCTCCAGCGAATCCAACTCACCACCAGGTGGTGATCAGTGGACAGCTCAGCCCCTCTCTTCACCTGAGTGTCCAAAACATGTGGCCGAAGGTCTGATGATACGACAACAAAGTCGATCATTGACCTCCTGCCTAGGGTGTCCTGGTGCCAAGTGCACTGATGGACACCCTTATGCCTGAACATGGTGTTCATTATGGACAATCCGTGACTAGCACAGAAGTCCAATAACAAAACACCACTCGGATTCAGATCGGGGAGGCCATTCCTCCCGATCACGCCTCTCCAGGTGTCACTGTCGTTTCCCGCGTGGGCGTTGAAGTCCCCCAGCAGAATAATGGAGTCCCCGGGAGGGGCACTATCCAGCACCCCCGACAGGGACACCAAGAAGGCCGGGTACTCCACACTACCGCTCGGCCCGTAGGCCGAAACGACAGTCAGAGACCTCTCCCCGACCCGAAGGCGCAGGGATGCGACCCTCTCATCCACCGGGATAAACCCCAACACGAGACGGCTGAGCTGGGGGGCAACAAGCAAACCCACCCCAGCCCGCCGCCTCTCCCCGTGGGCCACTCCAGAGTAGAAGAGAGTCCAGCCCCTCTGAAGGAGATGGGTTCCAGAGCCCACACTGTGCGTGGAGGCGAGCCCGACTATTTCTAGTCAATTTCTCTCGACCTCCCGTACAAGCTCAGGCTCCTTCCCCCCCAGCTAGGTAACTTTCCACGTCCCTAGAGCCAGCCTAAGTATCCGGGGATCGGGCCGCTGAGGTCTCCACCTTCGTCCGCCACCCAATCCTCTTTGCACCGGTCCCTCACGGTTCCCCCTGCAGGTGGTGGGCCCACTGGGGGATCATATCATTTAATAAATGGGTAAATACATTGCCAGGTTAAATTTACTCATTAGGTCTCGCAGTGGGGTTTGGAGTACAGTGTTCAATATAGACTAGTAGAGTTGGGAGGGAAGGGTCAATTTAAATGGTTGTGTACAAGCAAATATTGAAATGAATCATTCATTGATGGATTTATGCAGTTGCAGTCTGCAACAGAGGTGTCCCATATATCAAATTGCATTTGTCAGTATCAATGTGTGAAATATTACAACCGCAACAAACTACATGGATGCAGAAGTTTGGTATTAAAAATGTGCCTATTAAACATTTGTTTGGACTTTCACTAACTGGACACACACACCTGACACTGATGTTGGTGACCAAGATCCCAAAGCCGAGGGAGATATATTACGGTTAGGTGGGGATGCTGTGATGTTGGCAAAAAGAGTGAGGAGAAAGTGGCTGACGGGGATGAAGAGACATGATCCAACACATCATATTAGCTGATTTTAGGCATATTGTTTTTTAATCTGGCTTAAATTTCAAGGTACACATATCTAATAGCAACACCTAAACAAAATCTCCTGAAATTCTGTTACCGCTTTTAGTTTAGGTGAGACACTCCAACATTATAAGTGGGTCTCTTTCTGGCCCCTCTGCTGTGACCAATTACCAAGGTTTATAACATTAATTACAAACAAATAACATAAAAAGCAAGACATATAAATATCAAATGGAAAGAGCTCTGTGTTACTTGTTTTTATCCACCTTTTGAGGCAGAGCTGCACAGCAATAAGAAAACATGCAGCAATGATATCTGTGCAATATTGAAATGTCGATTACGATTACCTCCTATTTTATTCACTAATGTCTATCCTTTCTATCATCAAGGTGCCCCCACTACTTGCACCTTGGTCCCAAACTCTAAATCAGGTGTGAGGACAGATGGCAGTGAACATCCATCCAACTGGCCTGATATATTACTGGCATGCAGAGTGAGAATTTATGGCGCTTGAAATATATCAAGATCCACAAAATTTAGTCTCCAAGCTTTCTTTTACAATTCCAGCTTGGTTGTGCCTTTGAGTGACTCAGTCGGACAATAGTAAAATTAACAATAACTCAAGAGCATATGAAATAGGTGCTGTATAACCACTCCTAGTTGTCACAGTTACAGTTTAATCCAAACATCCAAGCGGATCCTGAGCTCAGCTGGGACTTATGGGGACTTCTGCCTGTGCCTGACACGCCCTTTGTAGCCCTGAGTACACAAGGGCCTTAACGGACGGCTCTTAGTATCCACTTAGTATCTCTCCTTGTTCTGACAGTGCTGTGAATTCTCACATTTACTATTAACAAGTATATATATATATATATATATTAATATATAATATATATATATATATATATATATATATATATAATATATATACATTTTCCCCATATTCATATTTCTTTATCCAATTCGAGACGCTTAGAGGTTACAAAATAAAGGTTATTTATCTCCCATCAAACAAAACAGCGCAAATAATTGAACGCTAAGTCTTACAACCAAAGGTTTCCCGTTTCCCTGCAGAGCTCCAAAGGGGGGGATTGGGTGTTGCGTTTCAAAAACGGGTGAACGCGATACGGTACCGTGCGCAGAGTAATGACAATACTACCGCTGGTGTGGCATGAAATATTGACAGAGGAACCAGTTAGGCTGTGGCTATAAACAGCGGGAAGCGTCACTGTCTTCCACCCAAGAAAGGTCTGACCCGTGAGTGTGCGCTAGGGCTCATGATTAACAAAACCTGATTGTTTAAAAAATAAAAAGGAGTTATTAAAGCTTCACATCAATTAATTACACCTGATGACAGCTGTTGCTCCCGCTATCTTCTTCAATAAACATAAAAATAATACACATTATGTTCAGATCCCGTCGCCTTATGTGTCACCTCGTTTTGGATATGATCATATGATCACTTAGGTGAAATCAATATTAAAACATAAGATATCTTCTCATCAATCTGATCTGGAAGTACGACCACGGGAAAGCAAACACGTATGAAAATGTTGGATTTTTCCTTCTATAAAAGTGCAACTTGAGCCCCAAAACTGTTTAGGACAGCAGCCACTGAAGGCGTCCTGCAGTCAGACAGGAGCAGGGAGCCTCTTGTGGAGTCTATCGAAACGTGGCAACAAAAAAAAAAAAAAAAAAAAAAGAAAAAGAAACGAGAAAAATGCCGCTTTTAAACATGAATCATTTACAAGAAACCAAAAGAATAACATTAAAAACTCACCGCTTACCGTCTGCGGGATAAGAGAACTGTGTAAAATGTGCGCCAAAAATGACTTTCGGTCCTCTTCTCCGCCTTTTTTCTGCGCTGCTTTGAGCCCTGCGGACTTGCCAAACTAGTAGAATCTCTTCCGTGATTTGGGCTCTTTTTTTCCCTTGTCCTTAAAAGTTCCCCCCCTTCACAAGTCAAAGGGCGTGTACCTGGAAGAGTGGGGAGGGAGAGGAGTGGAAGACAGCGACCCTTACAAGCAGGGGAGTGGGAGTTTTAGCTTGTATAAATACAAGCTAAAACACTTCGAGTTGGGCGTTCTTTTATTATTTAGATGTTTTAAGTTAATGTTTGGCTGATGGGCCAGATGTTTCACGTCATGCGCGATTTTCTCATTTTGCAGCTTGGAGCAGCTCCATCTCTTGGGACTGGGAGACAGGGCGGGTGGGATGACTTCGTCCAGACTCAGACCCTGTCAAAAGTATTTCATTTCACTCATTAGATGAACTTTGAAACAGAAAATGGAAAGTCACAAGCCATAACTTTAACTTTTTAATTAGACAAATGCATTTAAGAACACAAGAAGAATTAATGCAGACAAAAGCTTAAACTGTAGAGTGCAAACATTTTATGCAGAATTTAGGTACATGAAAGCAGTTTCTCTGTTTGCTTTTTCAAATTTATTGAATTAACAAACCAAGTACAGTGTACGGTGTCTTGCAACAGTATTCCAACCCCTTGAACGTTTAGACCAACAGAAAGTAGTGCAGACTTGTGCAGTGGAAACTTTCGTTTTTTCTTTTACAAAAGAAAATTTGCATTTGAATTCAGACCTCTTTGACACCCATATATAAAATTCAGTGCAAACAAATGCCTTCATAAATCAGCTAATTAGTAAAGAGACTCCACTTTTGTGTTAGTTATTCTCAGTATAAATACAGCTGTGAAACCTTCAGAGGTTTGTTAGAGAACATAATTGAACAAACAGCATCATGAAGGCCAAAGAACACAGCAGAAGGGTCAGGGAGACGTTTAAAGTAGGGTTAGGTCAGAAAACAATATATCAAGCTCCGGCTTCTAATGTTTTTGGCCATGTTGCGGCATGTAAAGGTAATAATAAAGTTTTTCATTATATGTCTGCAAATAATTTACAAAACAGAAAAGTAATAATGGTTTGAGGAATATTTTTAACTTATTTTGTCTTCTGGCCTCAAATAACTTTTTTAAAAGGTCGTGTAGGATTTGTAGCTCTAGACAAATTCTATATGTTTATTTTAGAAAGTGACGACGTTAACGTCTGAAAAGGTTGCTGACTCCCGACCTAAACTGACAGGCTGGACAAGGAGAACATTAACCAGAGAAGCAGCCAAGAGGCTTATGGTAACTCTGGAGGAGCTGCAAAGATCCACAGCTCAGGTGAGGACTATCTGCCTTTTATGAAAGAGTTGCACAAAAGTTGTTGAAAGAAAGCCATAAGAAGACTGATTTGCAGTTTGCCACAAACCATGTAGGAAACATGTGGAAGTAGGTGCTGTGGTCAGATGAGGCCAAATTTGGAATACATGCAAAACCCTTTGTGTGGTGAAAATTAACACTGACGAAAATTAACACTGACCTCGGCCATTCAACATGGTGATGTGAGCATCATGCTGTGGGGATGGTTTTCTTCAGCAGGAATGGGGGAGCTGCTCAGAGTTCATGGGCAGATGGATGGAGCTACATTCTAGGGCAATCCTCAAACAAATTGTGTTTGAAGCTGCAAAAGGACAACATGCCTAAACATTCAGTCAGAATTGCATTGGAAGGTTTAGATCAAAGTTTATTCATGTGTTAGAACAGCCCAGTCAAAGTCCAGACTAAAATTTGATTGGGGGTCCGCAAGCATTGCAGCTGTAATTGCAGCAAAAGGTTGTAGAAAGTTCTGGCTCAGAGGAGCTAAAGACATCTGTAAACCACACTTTTTTATCTATTAAAAACTGAAAAACTATGCATGATTTTACTTTTTTCTTCATAATTATGCACTGCTTTATGTTGATCCTTAATAAAAGCCCAATAAAACAAGTTAAAGTTTATGGTCTTAATGTAACAAAATGTGGAATAGTTCAAGGGGTATGAATACTTTTACAAGAACCTGTATTACTGTATAAAAATGTGTGAAAAAGTGTTTTTCAAGAAAAAATACTAAAGTGGACTGATTTTGCTTGTAGGTGGATGGAACAAACTGAAATATATTTCATTTAACGATTTGCCAGACTCTTGCAACCATGTAAAAGATTTACATCAGCAGATCTAATCTCTGTAAGAGGCGGGGTTACCCACATGCTTATCTGCAAAAGCTCCCGGCAGCAAACAGACAGACCTTCTCATTTCATTCTGACTCATTCGGCCATCGTCCGCCCCTCCCACACTTGCACCTTAGCACAAGGAGGGGGGTGTAATTTGAATACAAAGGTCACATTTACCTATCGGTTTGAAAAAGACACAATCTCACAGTCAAGTCATCAGCAAATTAAAACAGGCCTATAGGCAATAAAACAGCATGGTAGGATTCCTGCACACATAACTCCGTCTAGACATTAGAGTTAACGCTGACATTACCAGAAACACACACAATGGGATGTATTTGGTCCACGTGTCCCCGTCCTCATGGATGCATCACAATGCTACAACAGGAAGCTTTATGGGGCCCTATTGAGCATTATAAGTGTATGATGGTGCAGCAGCAATCCTTTTAGGATTACAAGCTCCTAAATCAAGGCTGTAACACACTACAGCTCAAACGTAGTTCGCTGGAAATCATAAAATGTGGTGAATGAATGACAGCAGACTCAAAGCTGGTGGTTCAGGGTTTAAAACAATAGAGCCTTTAATTCAAAGTTCCTCCCATTAAACAAATGGTTAACTATGCAGTTACACATGTGGCACTGGTACAGAGAGATAAAAGAATTCAGATGCCCCTCAGTTTACAGCCGGACGGCAGGAATAAACCGAACCGATTGGGTTGGGTCTACTAGCTGAAGCCTCCCTGTTTGCTCGCCAGTTTTCCAATCAGCTGCCAGAACTCGGAGAATGTCAGCTCCCCGTCGTTGTTTTCATCTAGGGAGCTCATGAGCTGGTCGATCACCCCGGAGTCACTGGCGTTCTGTGGGTGATCACACATGGGACCCAGATCAGTATTAGATCACTAGGAGGTGCGGCAAAGACTGTCCTGCCTGAGAAAGTACATTATTTGTTCTGTATTCAGCTACACGTTCAGACTGTTTATATCCACTCTTCATGGTAAATTATGTTATTAAACTGTTGCTCTGTTTAATGCATTTGAACTGTTGTCTGCTGATCACACACATTTAGAGATTTTTAAAGACATGAATGTGGTGCACAAGATTGGGTCAAATATTTTACAACCATAAGCAAATATAAGACGATATTTGGTTCAATGTTAATCAGTAACCAGACATATAACATATAATTCAAAAATTTAATTTTGGATCCTTGGACCTTGGACACCACTACGTTACAACAGAATGATCAAAAAAGTATCAGGACGGGTTCTGGAAAGAATAAACAGGGTAATATTAGGCTTCTGGAGTATATGCTTCAAATCCAGATTCTTACCAGGTGAGCAACCTGTTTAAAAGTGATCTACCGATTCTGATCCTAAGAGCGGTCAAAGAGCAGAAATTACACCAGAAGCTTGTTGATGGCATGTATTTGAGGTTGAGTTGGCTAATGGACCTTTATCCAAATATTAGTGGTGGTGTAGGTTTACATTTGAGCCTGTTTGTATAAATTGGACCCTGTTTGGACCCATAGAGTCAAACCTATGCACCCAATTCTTGTTTTTAAAATTTACTCCAGTTATTGCACCTTCAGTCCACCACGCAAAAAGAGCAATTCAAATGGATCATTAGCCCAAAATGTGTATTTTATTCAGGCCCATGATGAGTGAGCTTCTAACAGGAACTACAGCAAGAACAGGAAAGGGAAGTCAACCTAAAACACCTGCAGCAACACTTAGAAATACATCGTTCTGAGAAATATAATGTAAAAAAAAATATTGTTCTATATTGTCCTACATTGCAATTAATGTTTCAGATTTATATTAATTGTTTTCACAATTACTCAACAAATGTAGCATAAAATATTAGTAAACACATTTAGTTGAGTGATTTGTGTTTTCTATAAAACAGCTGGCAAAAAAGGTGTGCAGTACTGGAGAAAGCAATATTAGGAATATAATTATTTAACAATGCATGTAAAATGAAAACAATTATACAATTATAAAACAGAGACTAAAAGCACATGTAATACTCAATTAAAAGCTTTTTGTATAAAATGTATATATTGGCATCAATAATTTAGGAATTTCGTATCAATTTTGCATTCCCAGAAGGTAGAGATTATATTTAAGAAATTGCTCAACGACTGGAAAATTAAAAGATTGCACAAATTCTTGTTTTTGCAAAATATAGAAAGCCTTTACCTTTGGATAATAAAATAATATTAGAAGTAATTTTAGTGCAAATATTGGAAATCAGCAGACAGAGACAATAAACGCAACTAAAGAGACAAACCTTGACAAGGGTGGGAAGCTGAGAGGTCACCAGTTTATGGAACTCATCTTTACTCAGCGTGGTGGAGGATCCTTCATTCCCAGCATACAACTTGAACTGGGAGACAATGGTGGTGATGGCAGCTTCCATGGTAGCTTGTGCTGTAAAATATCAGTCAAAACTCAGCATGCATTCTTCTTAAACAAGGCAGAGAATTGCAGTCAGCAGCTGATATTACCTTGAAGTGTTTAGACTCTGTGCGGCAAGCTAAAGAAGATGTAAAGTCCTTTCTTCTTCCTCCATCTCCTCTAAATATATGTCCTTCATCTCCATCACTAATGCACACATCAGCGGAAAACACCTCCTCATCACTCCTCTCCTGTCCTGCAGGCTGCCCTCATCGCTGTCGGATTTCCATGACATCAAGAAAAAGGAATAAAATCAAACTGCCACGCTGACCTACAAAAGGTCAAAGTTAGTACTGACGACTGGACAAAACCCTGTTTGAGTCTGTCTGCAGAGTGTGGGAGTCAGAGATAGCATCAGGCGAGTCAAATCAACAGACTGATGCATTTCTAAGCAGTAATTAGTTTATACAAAACATGACTCAAATAATGGTAGCAAGGTCAAACACACCCTCTGTTGTCTAAATCCCAACCGCACACATTCAAAGCACAGACATAAATGGTGCTTTGTTGTGTTTGCAAAACTTGTAGTTTTTTTTTCTATATTTGTTATTGAGATTCAAAGCAAAAGCAGTCTCAGGGAGGGAGCACAAATCTTTACTGAAATGCATCTAATCTAACTAGTTGAAGAATTCAAGGAATGGCAGGCTCTCGTAACGACTGACTTGTTCTTGTTCATCAGTTAGGTGATATCAGCTCAAGCCCAGATGCAGTACGTGCCTTTGTTAAGGTAGCGCTCATTCACAGAACTGAGTCAGTGTGTAAACATTTCAGTTCGGCATCAAGGCTGTGATAACAGATGCCAATCATGCCATCAACTCCTGTTCCAAGCACAGAGCGAGTCAGATGCAGTGTGTCACACCGGGTTGGGTGGCTTTCATTTTCAGCACTGAAACTGTCACACACAGATGACCCAGTGTTTTTATTACTGGGAATTATAACCAATTGCTGCACGTTTTATTGGATAAAACCAGCCACAGTTCTGGTCAGAAGTTTACATACTCTCCTCATGTATGATGAGACATCAGGGTAATTCAGTTTGGGGCTTTAATGATTAATCTAAAGCATTGTTTACAGTTTGGAATAATTATTCAACAAACACAATTTAAGTGCACAAGCAGGAATTTATTGGAGGTTTTATCTAATCCACACAAGGTCAGCATTAAACATACTGGATCAAATATACATTTATCTGAATCTTTCAACAATCTTTTAACTTGACCAGGACAGGATATATGTTCTGAGTAAGGCTCATGATTGGCTGGAGCAGGTTGTTTCTCTTTGCCAGCATAATAGATATTACTGGATCTGACAACACTCAATACAATGGGAATGTCCAGGGAATCTAGTCAGGATCTAAGGAGTAGGTAAGTTTCCAGAAAATTGGAAAGTTTTTGGAGCCATTTCTAAGCAACTGCAAATTTCTTTTTTTTTGGATTTGTCACCTGGTCTGGAAATAGACTCAAACTGTCACCATTAGGTGAAAGAAGCAATGAGTCACCAAAGCAGAAAACCTCCGGAACACCATGGGCCAAGTCGACCAGCCAAATGTCTCCAGAACAAAAGTTTGTTAGTTAGATTTGAGTTTTTCAGCCACAATGACAGGTGGTGCCCAAATTAGGCTTTTAAATAATAACACTGTACCAACTGTCAAGCATGGCGGAGGCAGCATCATGCTGAGTGATTGTTTTGCTGCCAGTGGTAAAGTGACATTCCACGAAGTGGACGAAATAATCTGGAGGACTACTTTAAGATTATTCAGCTTTACCTCAAATCAATGACTAGAGATTGAATCTTGGGCACAAAATAAGACAAATATTGAATGTTAAATGGCCTGAACTTGTATAGCACTTTAATCCAAAGCGCTTTTTTACACTACAATCAGTCATCCACCCATTCACACACTGAGTGGTAAGCTACATTCTAGCCACAGCTGGCCTGGAGTAGACTGATAGAAGTGAGGCTGCCATATAATTGGCGCAACCGGGACCTCTGACCACCATCAGCAGGCAAGGTGGGTAAAGAGTCTTGCCCCAGGACACAACGCCTGACATGGACAGAGAAGGGGTTCGAACCCTTACCACCTGAGTCACAGTCTCCCCCATATTGAGAACTCTCCAGATTTTACTAAGAAGAGCGGGCAGATTTTCAGTTACAATTATTGTAGAAGATTGCTTTAAAAAGTGTGTAGTTAAGGTGCAGCTTCAGATTAGTGGGGTGTATCTACATATTTAAGCCTGTTTGTGTGATTTGAACCAGAGGTTTTTTAAACATTTGTGCTTCGGAACCACAAAATAACAATAAGACTTGCAACCCAATTATCATCTGAGAGTGCAGTCAAATGAACGGGTCAAATGAACGGGTATAATGGTCCTAGAAATTTCTCACCATTATTGTTTCTGTTACTTAGTTTGATCATGAGCAGAATCGGAACCCCACACTAGTTGATTTACAAACCCAAGGGAGTCCCGACCTAAACTTTGGGAACCACTGGCTTAGACCGTGTGTGGATTAGAGGAAACCCAGAATAAATTAAAACTTAAAATTAAATGAGTTGGTTTGCTCTAGTATAATCATTATACCCTGGAAAGAAACTGGGTCAAACGGACCAGTAAAAGCCCACAAATCTGTTGGGCTGTAAATCTTCTGAAAACAAAAAGAAACTTCAGACATAATGGTGAAAAATTTATTGAACTCAACATTTATTTCATAAAAACAAGACACAACTGATGATGAAAGAAATTATAGTTGTCCAGGAGTCAATTAATTTCACATCCGAGCCAGGTCCTGCGGTAACCATTAGGCCCCATTGTTGCCCCACGGACACAGAAATACTTTTAAATATCGATTAAACTCTCACTTCGGTACGTGCTTTGAGGATTCATTCAAACCCTTTGGTCAAAGGATCTTCAGAAATAAACCGGCACAACATCATTAAGTTGAAACTCTGCAACATTTGCTTCTGTCCTGTAAACAGCAGGACAAATGAAATTCGCTTAAACTTCTTCCTCTTCTAGTAGAAGCAAGTGAAAACGGAGACCTCTGGTCCAATCTGAGATATTCATTGTGATAAAGGCACATAAGCAGCAGCTGTGAACAGCCAGGGACCAAGTCTGACGCTCCTCTCATTAAAAATAAAACATTAAAGGAGACAGGAGCCGTAGTGACAGAATAAATAATCATGAAACTCATCAAAGCTTGTCTGAATAATCACAATCTGCTGACTTTAACGTCACATCAACATAAAGAGGGACCTGTGAACGTAAAAGAACAGAATATGTTCTTTTCAGGCTTGGTTTTGTGCCGTTTTTCTTTCATTTTTGCCTGACGTGTGAAACTGAAATGCTCTCATGTCTTTTATATTCTAAACTCTGGAAACTACATCTAAATCACCTGCATGCAAGTCAACTCAAACCTATTTCTGAAAAAAACAAGAGGGGGAAAATTACAGGTTTGGCTGCAGAACTTGAACTGAAGTAACTTCTTCAGGGATTACTACACGGTAATAACTGTACTTTCACCCAGAGCGGTCTGGGAATAAAGAGCCTCTTCATGTTTTACAGAAAACCGTGAAGGAAATGAAAAGTCAGATAAAGTAGCGTCTGACATGTTTGTGGAAAAGTGCTTAAGTGGTTAAGAAGTCTTGACTCTGTGCTATTGCTTTTACTCCAGGAGTAGAAATTAAGCGAACAGATCAGAGGTGAGTCAGGTCATCAAAAAATGCTTGAGGCTCATAAACAGATCTCTCTATTTCTCTGTGTTTGTTTCCTGAAAAAAAGAATGTTGACAAAGAAACCGGTCGGACCTGATCCGATAATGATCACCGAACGCAGCAGGATCTCCTCCTCTGGGACTGGACAATCTACAAGAAAATGATTTTAGGTTGGTTTTCTGAGTAATACGGATCAAATTCATATTTCTGTCTGATCTGGGTTTAAATGTACTGCATCACTGCAACATGCACCAATTAAAGCACGGAAAAGAAAAGAAATTCACACAGCAGATTACTCTGGATCAGGAGCCACGACCGGGACGGAGGTAGGCAACAACAACTAAGCCCAACATGACGAACACAGCCTAGCTTATAATTAGAGACTTTGAGGAACACATTTAGGAGTCCGTACCAAAAGCTACAACAATTACAGCTCAGAGGAGGAGGGGAAAATAAGGACATGTCCTACAAAACCACCATGAATACTGTTCTTCTTGGATTTTAATGCTTTTAAATCCTTCTTTGCTTCTAAGCTGTGGCTGCAAACTTCCACAGGGCCTCCCGCTCGAACTCCTCCATCTCCTCCTCGAGGGAGTCATTGTTGTTCTGTCTGCCACCCTCCAAGACGTCCACCATGTCTTCCAGGACGTCTGCTACATCCTCGGCAAAGTCCCCAAAGCGCACCCTGTCATGGATGAAGACGCCGTCCTCGAAGAAGTCGGCGGTCAGCTTGCGGATCTTGTCCTTGCCCTCGTTGGAGAAGCCTTCCAGTTTGCTCAGGTAGCCCTCCAGAAGCTCCTCAAACTCAAGCAGCTCCACGGGGTAGAGCCCCTCCTTGGTGGCGCAGTCCTCCACGGAGATGCAGCCCAGCTGTGGGCGGACGTTGCGTTGGAGCTTGAGCTCCTGGTCTCTCCAGAAGTCGTTGTGGTGGTGATGATGAGGCTGCCGCGGCTGCTGATGATGGTGGGAGTTTTTACCATGTCGGAGGTGCCACGGCTTCTCCTTCCTCCTTTCTTCTCGGTCCATCCTGCGCTCACCCTTCTTCTTCTGCCACTCGTCCTGATGTTTCCTCCAGGCTTCTTTGTGAGAGTTTTCCTTTTGATGTTTCCACTCCTTTTCCTTCTTTTCCTCTTTGCTGTGCTTCCACTCCTTCTTCTCCTCTTTCTTCCAGTGGTCCCTCTCCTGTTTTTTCTCTTTTTTTCCTTTCCATTTTGGTCCCTGTGGCTTTGTCTTCTCCCACCTCTCAACCTGTTCGGAGAGCTTCTTCTGGATCCCTTCTAGGTTCTCCCAAACTTGTTTTCCATCACTTCCGTCCTTTTTCATCCCTTCCAGTCTTTTCTTGCTCTCGTCCAAAAGAACCTTCTGACGATGGAGCTCTTCCTTCAGCTTTCCTTCCTTCCTCCACTCTGGTCCGGCTGCCTTTTCGGAACTCTGAGCATCTTCGGCATCACGCTGAGAAGCTGAACTGGAAGCAGATGACACCATTCCTGCATCAACTAAAGAGAAATCGAGATATTAAAGACACAGGGGTGGTCCTAGTACACTTTTACATATCATCGTCGAAAGAAACAAATCCTTCAGCAGAAAAATTTGGTCTTGACTCGGTCTGGGACGTGCTGGACTCTGTTTTTTCCCTGGCCGCATTCAGATGTCACCAATAAATGTTTTATTTTGAACATTTCAAAGCGGCCACCTGTGCTCCTGCATGCTTACATACAAGGCTGGATTCACCAAATCGTTGTGGCAGTGCACCTAGAAAGTTAGCCGCACAAGTTAGTCTGGAGCCCTTTTATAAGTTAGCTTGCTAATGAGCTGGAGGCACAATTTCTTTAAAATGTTTGCAGCAACATCTACATATTCTTATGATTACAGCAATGGTCTTGAAAATTGTCTCTCACTGGTTAAGGATTATGGTTATGGGGTTAGGTGGTTCCATCTACAACACCAGCATGCGTATATTAGATCTTCTGGTTTACTCCCTCCCCCAGCAGCCACACCTGTGAGCTGGCTGAGTTCGGTCACGCGGGCCCTCAGACTCTCCAGCTCTTTCTTCAGCTCAGGCAGGACCGACAGCTCCTCCTTCAGCTTTGAATTTTCTTCTTCCAAATCTGCTTGTCCCTGTTCATCGCCACTCTCAGCCACCGTCTTCATCTCCGAGTCAAGTTCTTCTTTCTTAGTCTGAGACAGAAGGCAGAAACAGGTTAATTGTAAGACAGGATGAAGGTAAATAAATACAACCAATAGGACTGCATGCTGACCTGTAGTTGAGCCTCCAGCTGAGCGATTTGCTGGTTTTCCTCCGTTAGTTTATCCAGCAGCTCTTTCATATCCTGTGGATCACCGCTAAGCCAGTCCTGAAGAGAAATTCATGGGTGTGTGAACAGAATGCATATTTATTTAATCGGCCGTCTTTTTATTTTTTTGCTGTTCATCTGTACATGTTCAAAACTGAGTGATATTGAAAAAGGACGGCTCAGATGCATACTGCGCATAAAGGATGTGGGATTAAAGGAATAAACTGACCTGGTTTTGTTCTCCATCACTCAACTCAGGGCCGTCAATGTCCCCTGCAAGACAAGAAAACACAATTTTTAGACAGATCTTGCAAAAAACATGGTTTTATTTACACGAATAGCTTCCACAACAGTATGCAGCCGGCACATATTTGCTGATATTTTAAAATTCCTGAAAAGGAATTATATATTTTACTCCATCACGCCCTCATGATTCAGTGAATTCCCCTAAACAGCAGCAAAGAACGTCACTCTACACTTCAGAGAGAGTGTTATTTGCTATTTTTCCTGCTGTCGCTGCAGGAGCCGTCAGGCCAGATAAATCCTCCGACAATCTAGAGAGCGCTGGTCGGTGAGGGCAAAAGCTTACGCTGCGCTCTTATCTTTAATGCTGGACCTACCATTATCCGGGTCAGAGGAAACCTGTTGACATAGCGCAGCTTAGTCAACAAGATTCAAAAGCGGACAGCAGAGTGTTGCTGACGACTGCAAATAAATATGCTTATTTAACTCAAATACAGCCATCGTCAAACAGGTGAGTGAGTAAAACCCAGAGGCGGCCCAACAGGTTCACGGAGACCTTAAATAATGCCCATTAAAACCAGAATGCTTTGACATTGAATGCACCAACTGGGAAATCTTATAGGTCTGTCTGGATTTTATTCTCTTTCAGGCTTTTCATAAATGTTGCTAATGGTGCAACAAAAAGGTTTGGAAAGGTTAAGACATGTTAACAAGGGGTGGAGATGAGATGAAATTTGTCAGGAATTGGTACTATATAAATAAACTGAACTGGGTGATTACACACAACAACGGTTTTGTGAGGAAGAACGCATGTTGTTATAAAATCGTTCCAGCCTTAATGCTTCCTTAACAATGGAGATAATTACTCCAAACCGCCGTTTCTCTTCATCCCAGAAGACATTACATTATATATAGCATTAAACTATTGTGACCTTTGGTGGCCTCGGTCAGCAATTAATTAAAAGCAAAGATCATCCAGAGCTTCTTAGCACTCGTGAAAATGATCCATCTAACTGGAAGAAAAATTGGACAAAGTCACCCAGCTACATTCCTTGAGTCAAGCTTCTTTTGAATGAAATAAATAGTAAAATACAGTCCTTTGTAGAGTCACCTTTCACTCAGGGGTGTCTCTACCAGCTTTGCACATCTAGAAACTGAAATCTTTCCCAAATCATCATTGAAAAAAAGTCAGATTAGATGGAGGACTGCCTGCAAACATCAATTTCAAGCCTTGCCACTGATTGGATTCAAGTCTGGGCTTTGACTAGTCAATTCTAACTCATGTCTATGCTTTGACAAAGTAATTCATTGTACCTCTGGCTTTATATTTAGGGTCGTTGTCCTGCTAGAAGGCGAACCTCCACCCCAGTCTCATGGACTCCTATGGCCTCTAACAGGTTTTCTTTCAGGATTGTCCTGTATTTACCCATCCACCTTCTCATTAACTCTGAATAGGTTCCGTTCCCAGCTGAAGAAAAGCCACCTCATGCTAATATGCTGCCAGCGCACAAAGTTTTCTACATGTAGGCCAAAAAAATTAATCATGGCCTCACTCATGTCCCCTTTCTGCCCAGCAACCCTGCAAATGGGACTTCTGAAGGCTTTCTTTCATTAATATCTATCTTTTTGCCCTTTTTCCTCTTGTAAAGAGCAATACTAATAGTAGTTCTATCTACAGATTAAACCAGGGGGTATCAGACAGAAAGGGGTCTGAATACAAAGGCATGTCAAACTTTTGAGATTTTTATTGTAAAACCATGCATCATTTTCCTTCACAGTTATGCACTACTCTGTTTTGGTGTGTGCCTCAGCTGAGGCACAGAAATTATGGAAAAAGTTGCCATTAAATATCAGACAGGCCTCTTTTCTTACTGTTTTTAAGTCTCTTTCAAAAACATCTATTTTCAGGGGCTTTTGAGTGCGAGTTGGTTTGTTCTTTTATTTGCTAAAGTTTGTTGTGTGATTTTACTCTGTTTTTGTTACGGTTACATTTCACAATTTTGATTATTTGTGTCTTGATTTTACCTTTTAATACTGTGCAGCACTTTGGTTTAAACTAGTTGTTTTTAAATGTGCTTTATAAAAAAATGGATTGGATTGGATTGTGTGGTTGCAATGTGACAAAATGGTACAAGACGTCCAGGGGCAGAAATATTTGTTCAAGCCTCCTTATTTAGTTCCTCACAAAAGCATCCAAATATTGTTGCAGAACTTTATAAAATAGTTATGCTCTTGTAGTTGAATCACAGGAGATGGTAACTGTAAAAATTATTACTATTTGAGCACAAAGCTTTAAAAAGCAGAAGCATCTATGATTAGCGCTGCAGAAAGGGAACTCACCTGACAGAAACAGGGAACCTAAGAAGAGCAAGACCAAAGCAGCCACAATGCATTTGTTCATGGAGAACCACGGCTTCTCCTGCTTTTTCTCTGCCATCTTAAATTCAACCTCCTCTTCATCGTCCTCCTCATCAGAGGTTCTTGGCCTTGGTGCTTCAAAGGAGGGAACATTCCTCCTTCTGAGTCCATCATCAAAGCCGCTCGTGTCGCCCAGCTCCAAGCCGCTGGAGTGCTCTGAAAAGAGGCAGAAACATAACGGGTAAAGGCTGCGAACATGAAAACAGAAGACAGCGACAGCAGAGTCTTTGTGTCAATGTGGCTGAAACTCAACAGCAAATACTCCGCTGTGCCCCCAAGCCACTTCTATTAATCATTTCAACATCTTTGGAGACTCAACTGTCAGTGCTAGAGCTATTTCCAACATTATAATTATCCACTGGCAGCCTGCCCAACAAAAGGAAAAAAATACTGGGAATTTAAATGAATAAATGACATGCAAAGCAGAGGAAATTTGCAAACACCATGTTTGGAATGCAAGTGACAAAAGCAGACTGCTGCTTGTGGAAATAGATGACATGTTTTTTTTCCCTGAATCACAACAGCAATAATTTCATGCTTGAAGGTTTGTTCATTTTCTCGACAGGGTGTGGGCCTCAGTGTCAGACAAATAAATCATATTCCAGATGCTAGCACGACATAAATAAGAAATGTTGTCACAAATCTCCGCCAAGTCTGTCTATTTGTCTTCTTCTCTTAATTTGTTCTAAGTGCAAAGATCCAGGATGAGGATCTGCAGGTTTGCTGCCTGCACCATGAACAGATAAAAGCCATCATGGGACCCGAGATGCCTTCCTGAAGCAACAGAAGCTTCATAAGTTAATGAAATTAATAGTTGGTGTTAATGTGAGGTTAAGGACATCATGCTGCTAAAGCACAATATTAACTAGGAAGGTAATTGTCTTAAAAGAAAGCTCAGATATTTTAAAGTGGGATATGGGTGGGTTGATATCAGCAGTCAGGGACATAAGCTGTTGTCACTGTTTTTTAAATGTAAACGCATTCAGCACATTTTGGAAAATATCCCAGGCTGAATGTTTAATGCCTATATACAGTCCATGACTGCCCCCAATTGGTCCAATAAGACAAGTCCATGTCAGCCACAATAAGTTAATCTCTACCACTGCAAAACGAGCGTCTGCATAGTGTTTAATGAGACTGAGTTACATTTGTGTCGGGTGATTGTTACCAATTTCGTAGCAGTGATGCAAATGTGTGGTCCATACAGCGTCTCTAACTTCCAGGACTCATGCCCTTCAGATTCCTTCAACATATCCTCGTAGTGTGATCAAAAAGTCTTATTATAAAATGACATCGGCATTTTCAATTCAAAAGGTGAAGTGAGAATGCTCGTGCACTAAAGTAATCTTGTGTATTTTTTTGTTTTAAATTTTATTTTAATGTTTCCTGTATGTTGGTGAGCCAAAAACTATTTGGGTCTGGGTGGAAAATAAATTATTCTATTTTGGACTTGATGGAATGAAATTGCAGTGATTTTTTTCCTTTTGTTTTGATAGATTAATGGACTATGGTCCATTTCTTGGCTTTTTGTCATACTGGAGTGTGTCAGAACATCTTAACGTATCTAATCAAAGATATTTTTATGGAATAACAGAATACGGTAGATATATAACCCTTTGATTTTTACATTTCTGATTGTGTTCATTTTTTCACAATAAAAAAAAATGAGAATGTATTTAGGAATACTGACTGGATACAAACATACCTTCCTCTTCCTCATCTAAGTTCAATGACTCAGATTGTATTTCTTCCTCCTTTTCGGCATCATCCAAGTCTTCTTCTGTCTCTGCAGAGCCAGCCGTCTCTGGCGCAGGACTTTTCCCAGCTTGATGTTCTGTCTTCAGTCTCTCTGGGACTGGGCTTGGAGGCCCTGTGCTTTCTGGCCCAAAGCTGATCTCATCTACAACATGAGGCGGGGATTCAGCAGCTGTAAGGGTCTGCGTGGTGACGTTGACCTCGGGTTCAGTGCTCGAGTCGTTACTCCCGGCAGCAGGCCTAGCAGGCATCGGTCCAGAATCAGCAGGCGTGTGGAGCACAGGCTCAGCAAAGGCGGTGGTCTCAGTCATGTGAGGGGCAGGGGAAGACGATGTGGGCTCTGCTAGGAGAATATCAACAGCTGGGAGGTCTAGCTGAGCTACTAAATCAATACTGGTGACCAAAGGCATGGCGCCTTGAGGCTCATTGTCGCTGGGAGAGGTGGTTACAATATCATGGATGACTGGGGGCTGACTCTCTGTGTCGACGTATGAGGGATCAAGAGGGTTGGGGGGAAGAGGGCTCAATTGGGAAGGACTGGAAGGTACGGGACCCTCACTGGACTCTGGGGATGTCTCCTGACAAACCTGGACATAAAAGAAACTGATTATTCACTGAACTCAACATATTTCGGTGTTTTATTATGAAGACTGATGTTCTCTTTAAATGTTTGCTTCCCAGCAATATTTGCTCTCAATTGCATTGCTGTCTGTGCTAACCTGATGACCTTCTTCCGACAGGGCAGTTTCTACGAGAAGATCAGCTGGTTTGTAGTCTGCAGCAGCTCCTGAAACATAGTTCACACTGTGTCAGAACAGAAATAGGGACTCATTTCTGGCCCAGCACCAGGCACTGCTCGGTACCTGCCACCTCCTCAGAGAGACTGGGGGCATCTCCCAGACTCTCAGTGCCGTCGTCTGCAGGCCCGACATTCTCAATGGCCGCCTCCTGAGGAGAGAGAAGACCCAACAAGTAAAACAGTCAGCAGGAATAATGGCATTTTAAAGCTTTCCCACCTGAGTAAAAACTAGCAAATTATGGAAAAAAAATTAAAATATGATAAAAAGGCGATTTTATGTTACTGTTTTTGACAAGTTGGTAAACATCTCATTCGTCTAGATTAAAAAAAATATCTGTTCAAATGATGTACTGTTCAAAAAAAGCATACACATTAATAAAATGTATGAAATTCCCTCAGATATCACACCTAATATTTTGCCTTTAGACAATTTCTATATGAATATTAGATTTATCTAATTTCTAGTCATGTTTCGTACTGCGTCCAAACCTTTTGTGGATACGTTTTGTACAGCAACAATCCGAGCATTTAGTTCCTTCAAGGCAAACCCTTGAGCGGTGTTTACACGTAAGGCAGGCAAAACTTACAAAGCAATTACATTCCTCTACAGTAACAGATAGTAGGAGAAGGAGCGGCTTTCATTCATACCGGGTCTTTTTTAGGGCTGATGACATAATGATGATAATTTGGTGTTGTGCAAACATCCACCAGAGTTTGAGCATTTATTTTAACGAGGCTCAGGGTTACAAGTTTTGACAGGATACATTGTACATGAACCTGTATTCACAAGCCAGACTGAGATCCACTTTATTTGATGTCTTGATAAGCATCTCACAACGAGGAAGAGTAGCATGTCCTACATCTTTGGCCAGCAAATTCCTATTATAGTCAGGAAACATTAAAACAGATATCTATAGTACAATTCTCCTCATCAAGAAGAATATTTAATCTCCACAGACTTTAATTCATCCTATTCCCAATTAACATTTCAGATATTGTAAAAATGCTACTTTGTATAAATGTATAAAGTATACATTGTCAGTATGAGCAGCTCTCTGGACAGTGACATGAGATTCCTGCAGTAATGATTGCGGAGAAGAAGAAAGCCCTTATGAATATGTATTATTAATTAGAAGAAGTGAGATGTGGATATATGTAATGCTATTATCAAACACTGAAACAGCATGACCCTAAAATAAACTAAACTAAAAAGACTTATTCACATTGTTAATTAAAGAAATAAAAAAGGGGGACTTCTTTATTATAAATATCAGTAAATGTGTGTTTTCTGCTGAAGTGCTGGAGGTCAAAGCAGTTTTTTGTTGGAGAAAATAATTTGTATCAGGTAGAGTTTCATCTAATTTGGACATTTTGTTTCCTTGTTGGAACATCCTGACCAATAAACAAGATGAAACAATGTCAGGTAAACAATTTGATCAGCTAATCCTGTTCTTTTTTGCAATCACTAGATCAATGGACCTAACCTCCATCCAGGACTTGTACAGGTCTAGGGAAGGAAAAAGGCAGCTAATATCTCTGCAGACTCCACACATCCTGGACACAAACTGTTTAAAACTTGCGTTTTTATTTCCCTCTTCATGATTTTATATTTTACATTTCTCTTTAGAGAGCAAAGTGGAATCAAAGTCTAATTCCTCGCTTGTCCTACAACTGAATAAAGCCAATTCTGATCTTCTTCGCTGGTCCAGGATAATCTCACTGACCCAGAAATGATTTTCATAGGAGATGATTGTAGTGGTCAAAGACCTTTGGAGATAATGAAAGCACCAGCAGTTTGATGTGATCTTGGTGAACTTTTAATGGGGACCACACAATAAAAAGAGGCCAACTGAATAAGAAATTACTCAAAAAATTTGTTGCAAATGAGAGATATAAACTAGAATAAATGTCTGAAACTTGCAACATAAATGCTGGAGAACAGCTGTGGTCAACTAGTGAGTCAAAAATGGTTGTTTGGCAAAAACGACTATTAAAGGAACAACTAAATCTACAGAAAGTTATCTATTTGTACTCTGATAATGCCTGGCAATGGGAGTTAAGACCTACCATTTCAAAACCACAGAAGAAGACCGGGAGCGTTTGTTTACCTGTGCTGACTGAGCTTGGTGAAACGCAAAGACAGCATGAGATTTTTTCCCTGTAATGAAGAGGTGATTTTCATAGATTCAGTAAAAGATGTTTCACAGCTAAACTTTGTAAATTCGAAACATAAGTTTATTGTCTGAATGTTCAAAATAATTTCATTCATTTATTCATTCAAGTGAATCCTTTTAATAGAACATTGTTACATTTTTCAATGGTACTCAGCTAAAGCTATGTATTTTGAATCCTTTTTTAAGCTACATTTCACAGTAACTTGACTTATTTATTTCATGTTTGTGTATAAAATCACTATTGGGTCTCTGCTGTTGTCTTGTGTTTTGGTTTAAAAAAACAGCAGCTAATTGAAGGCATCAGTGAGTATTTCTTCTCTAGCATCGCCCCCTGCTGGTTGTTTTGGTTTTGTCATTGAAGTTTTTTTTGTGTTTGTTGCCATACTACTACAATACTATCTCTGGAAGGAACAGCACCATCTTTTCGTTCAATGAATTAAAAAATTTGAAAGCTTTCATCCATTTGAGGTGCAGCGGGTTATTGAGGGTCAGCGTTGGGCTCAAAGCCAGACACAAGGACAACGACTGGTTTAGAACGTTCTCATTTTAGCCTAATGATGTAATTGAAACTTAAAATTCGCAAACTGAGAAGCTTTTTTGACAAACTTTAGCCTCTTTATGCAGGAAAGAGTCGCAACGTTTCTCCTTAAAAATTAGGTTTGATGATTGCTGAGTTCATGTCCGGTTCAGGATTTTATGCACACATATATTTGTCTTTGTGGCGGACCTGGAATTCATAATCTCTGCCTCTTCCTTTGCTTTAAGCTTAAAAATATCAACTGAATCCTCATGCCCCACCTTTTAGAAGTGATATGCTGTATGTAATCTTTTTCTGCACCCCATTTCTATTATTACCATACCAGAGCCTGCTGCAGACAGGGAGTCAGTCTAGGTGGGTTTGTAGGCACCACAAAGGAAAGAAGAGAAATTAAGACGGAGCCTAATGCATTCTATCTCTTCTAAAATTTATTCCAACGAAAAAATGTTATTTATAATTTACATACAGTTAAAACCATGTATCTACACACACCATATAAGAAGACACAACCATTTTTTCTGTCTGACACTAAACAAGTTTAAACATTTAGTTTTCTGGGTCAGTGAGGATGACCAAAATTATTTGTATTTGCTAAATGCCAGAATAAAGAGAGAGATTACCTTTTTTTTTTAATCTGAAATGCATGTGGATTGGGAAAATGTGAAGAACTGACTGACAAAATCAGCTGCATTTACTGGATTTTTATTAATATTAGACTGCAAAGATGTGAGCAGCAATTGAAAAATTAACATATCTGTCAGATGAGGGTCAACAACAAACCTGTCAGGTCAACCTGCAGCTCATTTACAGTTTTGACTAAGATCTTTAACAATAGTGAAAAATATACATACAATATGCTTTTAGGAGAAAACAATGATTAAACAATGCTTACTAAGACATAATTGGTTTATAATTGCTAAATTAGGCTTGGATCACTCTTCTTAGGAAGCCAAGCCAATGCTGCCGGACTTCCTGTCGCTGTACGCTGCAACAGTTTGCTAAATCTTGGTTCTTACCTCAGGAGACAGGAGAGTCCAGCTGTTGGTGGAGGAGCCAGTGCTGCCTGTGCTGTTGCTGCTGTCAGACATCGCCCTCTGGAGGCTCAGGTAGGCACAGCACCAGACAGATTCACCTTTATAATATCCTGCACATGACGACAGCAACAACGTGTCCTCAATGGACGTGTCAAAATGACACAAATCTTGTCAAACAAATTATCTTATAACAACAAACTGGCCAAAGTTGTAATATTATTTTATGCTAATATTTTTATATAGTGTACATGGCTTTCAAATAAGAGAAAACGACCAATTCTGCCACAATACATGCAGTATTTCAGATGGTTATTATGTAAACTGCTTAAAAGGACACAATTGTGCAACCGGAGTTAGGATTAAGCAACAATGCGGAGCGCAGGAGGGATAAAGAGCTGATTGTGCCTGGTTCTAGTTATGTAACGGGATGGTGGCATCCATAATACACCGCTGCGCAGTAAAATAAAGATGGGGGAAAAGCAAACACCTGGTTTAATATCCACAGACAGCCATTCATCCAGACAGCCTAAACGGTGGTGGTTAAATCACCAAAGATGGTAAAATCTCAGCTTGGAGCAGCTCAATGATCCACAAACAGACAAGCAGAGATAAATACTCACTAACCAGCAGGCCCAGGAGTGTCTAGGTTCCGTGTAAATGAAATATGAGTCACACTTTAGGGGCTGTGGTTGTTGTAGCAACCAATTTCAAGGTACATTCATGATGGTAAACAAAGGATGATAGCCTGAACATTCCCACTCCCACTCTTCCGCGTTCCCACTCAGGCCTTGCAGCTAGCAGAACGCCGAACACGCGAAAATAAACCCAACAGAAGGCGGTTTTTTGACACAGACCTGCTTATTTTCCAATCGCTTGCTGATTTTTCCTTCAAAACCTCTTGCTTCTCGTAAAATTAACGCACTTCTCCTCCTGTGAACTTGGGAACTTTGGGAATTCCAAACTGCGTCACGTAAACCAAAGAAATCTCTCGTCCAATGGGATTTCAGGATTCACCAAGGAGCGCCCGCCCCCGGATGAAGGCAGAACCACTCAGGCAGAAGCTTTGTGTCAGGAAAGCGACGTGATTGACGCACGCAGGTGAAGGAGCGGCAGGTGATGGACGGAGTTTATAATAATACAGCTTCATGTGTGACCCCGGCCCTCAGGATACATGTGTCCGCACATATTTATACACTGGAGGGAGAGGCTGCACAGACCAGCCGCTCACTGACACGTCTGCACTACACGTCTATATTTGACTAGGGACTAACCAGAGTGGAAACCCCACCTCTCCAGTTGCTGCAGAGTGAATACTGGTTTCATCATCTGATCCTTTATCCTCTATAATTAGTGTCTACAGTGTTTAGCCCGTGATAAGCACTTTTCTCTTTTTTACAACTCTGCAAATCTATATATCTGGCGAACAAAACACATATTATTACCAATATATATTAACAATTATATATTAGATAAAAAAGTTCTGCAGTCTTTCAAATTTAATTTAGTTCAGTCAGATGATTCTTTGATCAGATTTAAAAACACCAAGTTTTGGCCAAAGAGCTGTAAATGCAGTGCAAGGAGAGTGAAGAAACAGCAAAAAGGCAGATTGTAGCAAAGCTATGTTGGGGACACGGCAAACATACGAAAGAAGGCACTCTGGTCAGATGAAACCAAATTATAACTTCTTGGTTAAAATTTAAAGATGCTATTTGTGGTGGAAAACTAGCACTGCAAACTATCCTCACCATGCAATCTCCAAAATGACACATTGTGGTGGCAGAATGATGCTTCGGAAATATTTTAATTCAGTAGGGACAGGAAAGCTGATCAAAGGGGTTTGCAAGTTGGATCTTCTATGAATGGATTGATCTGAATATGTATTTCTGTGGGGCTGCACAGAATCCCGACTTGGGCTTTTTCTGCATAGAGTTAGGAGAGTTTGCATGGAGTTTAATCTCTTTAAATTCCATCAGGTATTAGAGTGTAGTTGTTGTGTCTCTGTGTTACACTGCAATGGAGACAGGCAATTTAGTAAAAAAAATGGGCAAAAATTAGGTCTAAAGAGTACTGACTTAGAAGGAAATCTGTCACTATGGATTTTATTTAAGGGTGTCAGAGTAAAGAAGCTGAATACAATTGCACCTCACACTTTTAACAATTTAATTTGTCCAAAAAAGAGTTTGCCTTTAAATATTCTAATTATGCTATACTTTTTGTTGGCCTATATCAATGAAATACATTACAGTTTGTTGTTGTAACAAAGCAAAGTGTGTGTATAGTTTTGGAAGGTGCTGTAAGATGAAGATTGTCTATATAAAGTTTGCTTGTTTTCTTTGTGCATCCATGGATTCTCCAAATCTATGCCCAAACCTATCCCTCACTCTCCCAAATCATAAATGTTAGGATACCACTGCAGATTGCTCATAGGTGTGGGTATTGGTCCTTGCCCCCTGTCCTGCAAAGATGAATAGGTATAGAGATATTCATGATATGAAGTGTGCAACTTCAAAAATTTAGGTATCAGATTGAGGTGTACTTAGTCTTAAATGAGCTGGATTGGTGTTCTGGACAGAAAAAGCCACCTCTAAACGAAACAGACATTTCACAAGGGTGTTTATTTTCTTTTTATTAATCAAAATACTACAATAAAAAAAAACATATCCCAGCAACTAGTGCCAAAGATGGAACAATTAGATTAATCTTTTTTAAGTAGTTGAGCAACATAAAGGCAAAAGAAAGGGCCGGTATATTCATACTTTTCTGCAGTTCATAAATCCTATTCTAGGATTGATTACTTTTTGTTTGACTCTAGATTGCTGGCATCAGTATCAGGCTGTAAATACTGTAATATTCACATATCAGATCATGCACCTGTGTGTTTGAATCTTAAACTAGATTATGAGAAGGGCAGGTGCAATTGGCACCTGAATAACACTCTGCTGAAGGATAAAGACTTCTGCTCTTATATCTCAAACGAAATCAAGTTATACTTGAGCTCTAATGACAAGGGGATGTGGATGACTCGATGCTTTGGGAAGCTATGAAGGCGGTCATAAGGGGATGTATAGTGTCGTACGAGACGGCGAAAAACAAAGAGTCCAAGTTGAGGTTGAATGAAATAGACAATCTGCTGACTAGCCCAGACAACTCATAAATTACAGCTTAGTCCAGATACTCTGAATAAAATAACAGCTCTGCCATATGAATATAATTCTATTATGTCAAGAAATGTTTCTAGATTGCTGGTACAAGTTAAACAAAGATGGTTTGAGCTGGGCGACAAACCGCATAAATTACTAGCTCGACAGCTTAAACAGTTGCAGGCATCGAGAGCTATACATCGTATTAAGCTTGAAGATGGCACTTTACTCACAGATCTAGATAAAATTAACGACTGCTTTGCAGACTTCTATGCCAAAGTTTATCAATCGCAGGGAAAATTAGATGTTGAAAAAATGGAAAGGTTCTTTGATAACCTAATCCTGCCGAGACTACCGTCAGACTCAGCGGAAGTACTAGAAGCTAATATAACTCTGCAGGAGACTGAATCTGTCATCTCTGCTCTTCCCAATAATAAAGCGCCGGGTCCCGATGGTTTCGGCACTGAGTTTTTCAAAGCTTTCAGTCCCAAACTATCACCTTTACTTCTGCATATGTTAAACCACTCTAAGCTAGTAGATAAACTTCCTCCTACTTTATACAAAGCCAATATCTCGCTTATTCCTAAAGCTGGTCATGACCTGGGGGTTGTTTCTTCCTATCGCCCAATTTCCTCATTACCTTTAGAAACCAAAATTCTTGGGAAAATCCTAGCTAACAGACTCCGAGAATACGTAAGTTTAATCATCCATCCAGATCAGACTGGCTTTTTGCCAGGTAGACATATGTTTTTCAATATACTATACTCAAACCTTACAGACGAGGCCATGGTTATTTCACTAGACGCACAGCGTGCATTTGACCAAGTTTAATTGCCATATATGATGTATGCTCTTAATACATTTGGTTTTGGGCCTCTATTTATAAAATGGATTGAAATAATTTACTCATACCCAACTGCTTCTGTTATTACTAACCAAAATATCTCCTGTCCCTTTGGTATTCACCGAGGGACGCGTCAGGGTTGCCTGCTTTCTCCGTTTCTCTTCGCAATTGTTATTGAACCCCTGGCCGCGTGTATTAGGCAAAACTCCCAAATATTGCCTATCGAGATGTTTAGTCATAAGCATCACATTTCGCTTTATGCCGATGACATACTTTTATATGTCTCTGACCCACAGGTGTCACTGTCTCCCCTTTTGAAGACGATCAAAACCTTTGGCAGCTTCTCTGGTTTCTCCATTAATTGGGATAAAAGTGAAGCAATGCCCCTCACATCAGGAGACGATCTGACTTTTTTGCAGTGTGCGCCATTTAAGATAACCCATAACACCTTCACATATTTAGGTGTGACGATAACGAGGAGACCAGAGAGGCTTCTACAATTGAATTGGCAGAATAAAATATTACAAGTTAAGCAGAATATTGATGTTTGGAAGACTCTCCCTCTATCTATGGCTGGTAGGATTAACGCTATTAAAATGGTGGTATTGCCATGGTTTCTTCATTTATTCCATTCTGTTCCGTGTTTTATAGGTGTGTCATACTTTGAACAGTTAGACTCCATTATTGTCCCCTTTATTTGGGGCTATAAGAATGTCAGAATCTCCAAAAAACACTTATGTAAACTAAAACCAAAAGGTGGATTCTCCTTGCCAGATTTCAAATTATATCACTGGGCAGCTCACTTATCCATTATGGCATGGTGGAAGAAGGGCCCGCACTCATCCAACAATGCTTGTCCAGCCTGGTTATCCTTAGAACGACTGCATTGTCACAATACCTCCCTGATTGCCCTCCTTAACAGTCCTATTAAAATTAGAAAAACACTTTATAATAATAATTTTGTTACTATAAGAATTTGGAAGCAGATACAGAATTATATAAAAACTCCAACAGTCTACTTTGATGCCCCCATTTGTGAAAACCATTCCTTTGTTCCGGGTCTCAGCGACGCCATTTTCCAAATGTGGGGAATGAAAGGTATCCGTGCGATAGGGGATCTATATATTGATGGTATCTTTGCATCTTTTGCTCAGCTGTGCTCTGTATATGATGTTCCTCGGTCAAGTTTCTATTCGTTTTCTAACGATCAGGGACTATGTTAGTAAAAACATATCAAATTTTGGAATACTTACCAAACACGAAGCCCTGGAGATGATAAACAAATTCGATCCGATTAACCGGGGGGCGGTGTCATACTTTCATAAGATTCTCAACAATATATCGGTGGACACAACTAGCATCAGGAGGGCATGGGAGGATGAGTTGGGGCAGCAGATATCTGATGAAGTGTGGGAAGAAGGTTTGAAAAGTATACATGACTGTTCAGTCAATGCCAGACACAATCTTATGCAATTCAAAACAATGCATAGACTTCACTATTCGAGAGAAAAATTAAGCACTTTCTATCCGGACGTGTCACCAATATGTAATCGTTGTAAGGCTGCTAAGGGCAACTTGTTTCACTCCTTTTGGTCTTGTGTGCATCTTCACACATTTTGGAAGAAAATTTTTCATTTCTTTTCCACAGCTTTTGGGAAACAGTGGGACTCGGATCCACTTGTTGCCATTTTCAGAGCACCTAAGGTTTTGGCCTCAGCCAATAAATACGAGAAAGTTGCCCTTTTGTTTGGTATGGTGATTGCTAAAAGGTTGATTTTGAAAGTTTGGAAGAACGACTTTGTACCCACATTTGATCTGTGGCTGGGAGAACTGGCAAACACGTTACATCTGGAAAGACTGAGATATTGCAACGAAGACAGAGTAGACGTGTTTGAGAAAATATGGAACTCTGTACTAAAATCCCTTCAGTGATGTGATTGTAAATGATCAAGGGACTAATGCCTGGTATTGTGTGTGCCCTTGTTTCTTTGTGTGCTTTTGGAATGATGGGTTTCAAACTGTGGTGAATTTATCTCATACTGCCTTGACTGTCTAGCTTTTGTTATGCGATGTGCTGTTTTTGTGTGGGTGGGTAGGTAAGGGAGTTGCCTAATGTTGTTGAAGTCTGTTAAAGTACTAAAATGCCAATAAATATATATATTAAAAAAAAAAAAAAAAAAAGAAAGAAAAGGCCGGTTTTGCAAATATTAGCAGAAAACAGCTCCAGGCTGTTATTTCCCCTTTTGTTGTGATCAATAGAGGGGTAACATTAACATTAGTTTAAACGTTTATGAAAGTAAAAGTTATTTAAACATTTTCAATGTGACATTTTCTGCCAAGGAGTCTAAAGCTCTGCCTTTTCATCATTACTGAAAAGAAAAACAACAGTTTGGCATATAGTTGTTTTTTTTTTTGCATGAAAAATAACTTATTAAGCTACATACAAAAACAACAGACTTAAAACTACACGACTTGGTCAGCTTTTATTATCAGTTGTCAGATCATTTGTGACTAAAGCTGTCAAATAAATGAAGGAAAGTGCTAACTGTTTTTACCTCCATTAAAACCACCCACTAAGTTGTGCTGGCCAATTGGGAAGCCAGACGGAAACTACGTCACTTCCTCTGACAGAACGTACTAGCCAATGAAACTGGGATATTCCTTAAGACTATCCAATGAAACTTAAGCTTTTCCGTTGGATGGACCAATGACACGAAGTCTGGTCTTTTTGAACGGAGAAAAGCGGGCTGGACAATAGTCGAGAGGGAAACAAAGAGACAGCAAACATCTCGCTGTTGTCGGATGTGAACAACTACATTTATTGATTGCTTTCCTTCAGAATAACCTTGCGCTTTCATACGGTAATCCTAAAACTTCTATTAATGTGTTGTCAACGGTTGAATAATGCTTTGTTGTTTACATGTTTCTCATCGCTTGTTCCTGGCTAACTTAAAGCCGTTAGCTTAGCTGCTTTTGCTTTGCTAAAACTTGGTGCTAACATAGCTACTTAGCTAACTCTATATGCCAACTAACGGATAAAACTTCTTCCCAGGCCTCCGCCATGTCTCACAAACAGATCTACTACTCTGACAAATACGACGATGACAAATACGAGTACAGGTGGGTTTTACTCATTGGATTAAGCTTTTATGATTGACTTGTATTGGCCTTCTGTTACGTAACTTTTGTATGGCATACTTTTGTATACGGCATCTAAACCAATACGCAATGAAAAGGCGTCTAATTTATCCTAACGTCGTGTTAATATCTTTGTACTCTATAGACATGTAATGCTGCCCAAAGACATCGCAAAGCGCGTACCCAAGACCCACTTGATGTCTGAGACCGAGTGGAGGAACCTGGGGGTCCAGCAGAGCCAGGGATGGGTGCATTACATGATCCATCAACCAGGTATGTTTGGTCCTACCGAAAAACAAGTACGAAAAAGAAAATGACATTTAAATAGCTACAATATTTTGTGTATTTTCTGTTGATCTTATTCTCTTTTTAGTTGTAGAGCTAATCGTTTTTAGATATAACTGATCAGTAATGATTATTTTGAAGTTTTACCTACAAAAAGTGGGTATGTATTTTTGGACTGGTTGCATGTCACAACAGTTTATTCTGGTGAATCGAATCTATAAAATTACCTTTAAATGAAAGAGAGATCACATGTTTAGGTTGAAAGTTAAGACGGCTACAGGTTTTAAATGCAGAAATCCTGCTGTAATTTATGCCCCTTAAATTAATTTATCTAAAAGGGAGTTCTTAAAATAAAAAATATGTAGTAAATGACAATATTTATTGTTCAATATTTATTGGCTCTTTTTAGTTTACAGAAAACTTGTTTGTAATAAAAAAAATCCTAATAGATGTTTTCCTAAAGTCGTGTTCCCTACTGTAGTAATTTTTTCCAATTTAAAAATAGTGGAAAATATTCTCCAACGTAAAAAAAGGCAGTCAGCATGTTTGTTCTTTTCTTTTTTATAAATAAAACTGCTTAATCCGAAGCAACAGTTATTTACTTTTTTTTTTTTTTTTTTTTTTTTAATGGGATCTAAGCTTTTTTTTTTCTTAACCCTCCTACTGTTTTGGTTTGGTACACTGTATGGAAACAGGGTACAGTCAAGTAAATGACTACCAAGAGGATGTTGCTCTCAAGAGTCTTTTTTTTTTTTTAAATTAATTTAATCTCTTGTCATGGTCACACATGGTTTCTATAAGGTCCTTATACCAGACCCAAATTACATTTTTTTTTTTTTTTTTAAAGAAATGCAATATTGGTTTGTTACGATTGCTGAAGAATTTGGTTGTTGCAGTGTGACAAAGCTATAAACTCTAATGCAAGGAAGCTATAAGCCCTGTTAAACTGGAATTCACCCTCTGACATTCAGGCTTCCCCAAATACTTAGAGAAATTCTGCTTCTGAAAAGTTAACACCGTAGTTCAATGTGGCCGTGCAGCGCATCAAGAGCCGTAGAGGGTTAAGCTAAAGATAATTACAGATCTGTCAACTTTTGTCTGAGCAGTTTTGATTGTAGGTTTATTTTGTTTTTATAATTTAAGATAGCATTGCAGGTAGTTGGCGCCTTAAAAAACTCACACTTTAGTGTGAAACACATAATCTTGTTGTTCCCTAAATGAACATATTGGTTCCCATTTGCTGGCTGAAAGATGGGCTTGTCAAGCCTGAGTGGATTAACCCAACTATAAAAATATGAAACCTAAGTCTTAGTGTTTTTTTTTTTTTTCTCATGAAGGTTTTATTTCATTAAATACACTTTTTTGATGTAAGACTAACTTGTTTAAATGACACTTTCACGCTACTGCAAGATGTTGAATCTCAAATTGATGGTTGCATAACCTTTCTTTGGATTCTTTGTTTCAGAACAACAGTTCCTAATCTAAAGACTGGGTGTGGTGCAGTGCTTTTTAAATGCGTTTCATATTGAGACCCAACTTGTTGCAGAGCAGGTTGGGGTTCCAGCAGAAGTTCCTGCATAGTAAAGTCCTTGACTCAACTTTTCTTTTTGCCTGTCATACTTCAGATGGACTTTAGTGCATATTGCACGCATTGCAAGGGATGTGGCCCCCTAGAAGTATCTAAACTATTGAGACCTATTTTCTTAAATGCAGTCAAACTTCAGCAGTTTAAATGTATACTTGTATATGACATGTTGTGTTCTGTTTCCGCCCTACAGAACCACACATCCTGCTGTTCCGGCGTCCTCTGCCTAACCCAAAATCTTAACTTTTTTTTTTTGGGGATTCCTGCAAAGATCAGCCCTTTATGTGCCTACGATCAACCGAGTTCCAATCATGCAGTCAAACCAAATGCCCGTTGGAACGGCTCTTTGGGCTGATGATGCCGGATCCGGAGATGGACTATCATTTATGAACAATGGATGTGGAGTGAACGTGTTGGAGAGGGACGGGAAAAAAGAAACAACTTTCACTTAACAAAAGAAATCTGGAACAACATGGCGTCTCTGACACATTTAAACCCTTTAAACGAGCTTCAACAACCCTCTTAAACTGCTTGGATCAGCAGTTTAATAAAGTGATTACTATAGCGTGGTGAGCGAAGCTTTAACATGAGTTATAACTTACTGTTGTAAAGCCAGACATGATTGTGGCTTTCTAGATTAGTTTGACTCAAATGTTGCTCTGTGGTTTTAGCTGACATGTTGCTGCATGGTTGAATGAGACTGTAAATTAGCGTTGAACACATGATGAAAATCTGCATCATTCCCTCTAAACTGTTTTCGGTCTGATTTAGAGGAATTCCCTTCAGTTGGTCTGACTGTACCAATGAGCTGCTCAGTATTTATGAATTGTGTTGCCCTTTCCTAAATAAATGTAAACTTTAAATTTGACTACTGACAATTTCATTTATTTTCTGTTAATATTTTGGGCTTGTTTTTAGTGTCATCATGAATTCGTAAAGATTGATTAAACGGCACACAATCGTGTCGGAAATGTTACAGTAAAGCTGGTAGTTTAAGGTGGTCCATCTTCGTTTGACTCCATACAAACCGTCCTTGCAGACCTATGTAAGATGAGGCTGCACAATTTATTGCAACTATATTGTATTTCATGTGGCAAAGGACTGTCTGCACTGCAATAATTGTTGGGTAATATATCCTAGGTTTTATGAACTTGCAAACGATGTTGTTCAAAATGCTAAAGGTCACAGGGTGTAGGAAGCAGAGCGGAAAGAAGAAAATGGGTGAATTGCTGATACTGCCATTGCAATATTTACCCATGTTAAGATTTTTTTAATGTCGTACAGCCTTAATTTGAGAAATTTAAAATAAAGCATACTTTGCAGTTGATTACAATACAACCGGTGCTGGCGGGGTTAAACGGCTAAGAAAAGTCAACCTTTGGAAAATTCATCGTTTGAAGACCAATGCAAAAATGTTGCCTAGAGCTGACCTGCCATCTAGGTGCCTTCTCCTCTAACAGTAATCAGTCATCATGAAGCATTTATGTGGATCTGTTTACGAGGCGGTGACCTCACAAAATGTAAGACCTCCAAATATGTAGCAGCACTTAAAATCTGGGTAGTTGTGCTCCTTGTAACCACTAGTCCGCGTTAAACCTGCAGGTTCTCCAAACTAATAATGCCAAAAACTACTAGAATTAAAATTTTCCTGGGTGTTTATAAAGTACAGAACTATATAAAATGTCACTTTCCCTTCACCCCCCCCCCCTTTTTTTTTTTTTTTTAAGATGTATATTTTTACTGGTATTTTAGAGAAATTGTAATTTGCCATGTGTATGTCATTAAGTTTTGGGGCAATTTATTTAGTGTGATCTCACAAATAGTCTTGTATTTCCCTAAAAAATGAAACATTCGCTGTATGATTTCCACAGGATGAAAAAGTGAACTGGGGGGGGGCATAATTTTTGATGTAACAATGCTTTTCACAATACTCAATGATACAATACTCAATACTTTACAGTATTACTGACTCATCTGAAAAATATCTATACAGTTATTTGAATACCAACACATTTTTTTCAGTCATGTCATTTAGTTCTGTTACCCCCCTGCAAGGTTTTTGTGGTCTTAAATCCTTGCTTTTATTTGCTGATTTTGTTTATTAACAAATAAAAAAAACTATTTCCCCTTTTGGGAAACAAAGTGGCTTGATAACTTTTTCCAGTTTCTGTCTTTTTCACATTGAACTGTAGAGGGCAGTGCAACACAACAGATATAGACAACATTTACATTGACTGGACTGTTTTTTTTTTTTTTGTGCAAATCCTGCTATGAACTGAAAATGTAAACAGTTTTTATTTCAGTCTGAGCTATGGATAATTGAAAAAAATACGTCACCACAATTTGAAGTTTTGACATGTTGAGAGGGCCTGTGCAGGAAAGAAGATGAATGTGTTGCTCTGGGTTCCAGATGCTTGCAGGCTGACAGTGGGTGCAAACAGTTCATGGCGACACTCAGACACGGTGGGTAGTAACTACACAACTTTATAAGTCATGGGTAATAGAAGAAAATAATGTTTTGTGAATCCCAGGGAGACTTGTGACTATTTCTGCAAAGTTTTCACAAGCTACTGATCAGGCTGTGATGGCCAGCAACTTGAGCTGCCTCCTGTGATGCAGAGATGTAGAAGGAGGAAAGAAAAACATGTTTGACACGTTTAAGGTGAAAAAAAGCTTGAGACAGAGGCAAGAGAGACAAAAAAATCAACAGGACTTATGGGTATTGGTTGGCTTCTCAGAAATGATCAATATAATCTACTGAGGTGGGATTTTCTAAATCCAGTTTATATGTGCTTGCTGCATCCCAGTTTTATATGTTAAATATAAGTAAGTCAATTTTGTAGCTTTGCAGAGGAATCCATAGCTGCTGAACATTTGCAAATTTGTTGCATTACAACCAAAAGCGTGAGTGATTTTATCAGAATCTTGTTGTTAAAGGACATTAGTGAACAAACGGCATCATGAAGACCAAGGAACACAGCAGGCAGGTCAGGGATCCTCCGTTGGGTAGCTGTCCCTGAGAATGCCTCAGGATCCTCGAGAATCTGCTTAAAATGTTGCTAGGGACACTTTGGGTTTTCCTTATGGATGAGAGGAAAAAAATAATTCGATGGACAGGTGGAAGACCACCGTGTTCTGTCCCTTGCTCTAAGTAGCCATTAACTCAAAACATGATCTCTGAAACATCAAACAGAAGGCATTAAGGCATTGATCTTTGACAGGTAAGATATTTACTACTAATAACATTTTAACAGAACCCCATTTCAAAAAAATCGGAGCTGGAAGGTTTGTTTTTGAACTCACAAAATACCATAAAACCTGATAGAACTATAGATTTAAGTATTATTCCTGTGCATGATCAGGTGTTGTCTGCTGTTATCTTCCACCTTCACAACAAAAACCAGCAGCTACAGATTTTTGGTGATTAATATACTAAAAAGTAAAAATTCGAACAGTTAGGAGAGATGAAGATTCTCAGGGCAGGGGAAGACAAATGAATAATTCAAGAGAGAAATCAGTGTTAAATGAAAAGTTTAGGCAAGTATATCCTGCCACATTACTGGGGTTGTTTCAGGTCTCAGAATTTACTTTTTCCAGGGACTAAAAGATGACGCTTAATATTTTTTTAACTCTGTGTTTGTGTGTTCATACCTAATTTAAATGCAATATCTCAAGATTTTAAATACTTTTGTGCAAATAAAGAGCAACAGTCTAACTCTACAGCATCTTGTGATAGACCAACACATGGAAAATTATACTTGCTTTTTAAGATTTTGTTTTACAAATAAAAACCTGAGAAGTGTGGCACATTTGTATTCAGCCCTGCTGAGTCAACACTTTCTAAAAACACATTTTGCTCAAATTACAGCTGCAAGTCTTTAAGGGTATGTCTCTACCAATTTTTTACATCTAAAAGCTGGAAATCCTCCCATCTCTGACAAGCATCCGTGTCCCTTCTGAAGAAAAGTATCCACTCGACATGATGCTGCTACCACCATGTTTCACAGTGGGCACCGTGTGCCAGTCTTTCTTTTGTTTTTCCATGTTTGCTGTGTCCTTGTGTGGCTTGTGACAAACAGCAGACAAGACTTTCTATGACCTTCTTTCCTCTTTTCTCACATAAAGGCCAGATCTGGAAATTGCATGACTAACAGTTGTCCTTTCAATAGATTCTCTCACTTGAGCCGTGGATCTCTGCAGCTCCTCCAGAGTTACCATGGGCCTATTGGCTGCTTTCTGTTTAATGCTTTCCTTGCCTGACCTGTCAGTTTGGATGGTCGGCCATTTTTTGGTTGGTTTGCAGCCATGCGACATAGAATTCAGATATTAGTTTAAACATAAAGCATGAATAGGTTCAGGGGCATGAATAGTTTATTAAGGAACTGTTAGTGGAGATTTAGTCCTACTCTGGTGAGACAATAGACCCTTTTCCAGACATTAAATTCTGAGCATACAACACATCAGAATCACAGCTTGGTTCTGCTGCTCTGTTTGAGTGCCTGACATTGTACCTCAATTCAATAACATAAAACTTCCAAAGAACCCCAGACTGTTATTAAGTTTGGCCAGGTGTATGAATAATTTAAACTGGAATGGAAAGCAGTGAAAGAGAAGTGTGATGGATGATAAGGCAGTGTGAAGATATGCTCAGTTAGGGTAGAGAGCGGAGAGCAGGAGGCTGAAAAAAGGAGGCGAGCCACAAGGAGACAAAGCCAAGCTGGGCAGGCACTCATCTTCAAAGTAAAAAGGTACAGAAGATATAAGAATGAGAAAGGAATATGAGAGGGATGAGGAAATGGAGACACTAAGGGAGAGCGGGTCAGGTAAGGAAATGAAATGTGGTTCTTGAAGATGGCAAATTTATGTCTTGGTGTTGTCAGCACAGTGGGACACCTTCTAAAAAAACCATGTTTGCTGCAAAGTGCAGGACAGGAGGATATTTAAAAGTTGGCTGATGGAACCTAGAGCCATAAAATTAGCTCCATTAGACCGTCCAGAGGATAATATTCCAGAAAAGAATTTCAGAACCGCTTAAATAATTCATAGCACCAATCTTTCACAGTACACATGGAAAAAGAGATTAATATTCTGCAAAACAAGGTGCATGATGAATTATCCCTTTATTTATACATCTAGCACAATATTTAATTTAGTTAACATTATTTGGCAATTTCCTCTGGAGTGGCCATGTTAAAAAAAAATCAAAATATTAAATGATTTACACCTAGACACATGAGACCTTGAGGCTACAGCGGCAGCTCTGGGAAACATGTTTAAATTAAACAACCTGGTGGAATTAAAAGGGATCCAAATGCAAAATACCGAGAGTTTCGTTGGACACGGCAAAGTCACACTTTGGGTTGATTTATGTTAATATTTGCTTACCTTGACCTTAACTCACCTTCTCCAGAGCAAATCACCATGGTGGCAGCATCATTATGTGGGGATGTTTTTCTTCAGCAGGATCAAGGAAGCTGGTGAGAGCTGATGAGAAGGTGGATGGATCACAGATGCTCTCCATCTGTGACCTGACTGAGCCTGAGCTATTTAGCAAAGAAGAATGTGCAAGAATTCAATGTCTAGATGTGAAAAGCACTTCGAAACATGCTCCAAAAGACCTACGGCACTAACAGCACTGAAAGGTGGTTCTATAAAGTATTAACTAAGGGGGGGCTGAATACAAAGGCAGGCCACACTTTTCAGATTTTAATTCGTCAATTAAAGTTAAAAACCCATTGACTTGAGAATTTCCACTTTGTGTTGGTTTATTACATCTAAAAAAGATAAAAATACACTGGGGTTTGTGGTTCTAATTTGGAAAAATAACGTCAAAAACTCAATGGGATTTGAATACCTTTGCAACACACTGTAAATAAACAATGTAAATAAACTGTAAACAATTCTACAACTGGAGAAAATAATATAACATATTTGGAAATGGGCTACTAAAAATGATCCACAAAGACCTTAGGGTTATGTTGCCTTGTTGCTAAATAAAAGTGAATAAATCCATTGACCTTCACTATTTCTTTGCAAACCATTAACGCATTTAACTGCACTACATCTAGCATGGGGTTAAGTGCAATAACATCTCAAAAACCTACACAGGCACCGGATTCAATTATTTTTGATGCAAATCCTTTTAACTTTCAGATTAAATCAATGACAGACCTTTTTCAGGAATGGGAGCCAAATATAGAGAAAACTTGAAGCAAAAGCCTGAAATGTTCTTCCCTCTTTACTATCATATCATTGAAAAAAGGAAAGGAAGATGCAGACAACTGAAAAACGTCAGTCACACATAGTGGAGTCATACCATTATAAGGTTTTTATGGATTCTTCGGCCTATATGAGATTTTAATTGGACCAAGATACAATCCCTATGACACATAATTTATTTTAACATTTTCAGCCTTACCTGATTTAAGAAAAGCCTTTAAAATCTACTCAGTTGGTAAATTTAGTAAAGCTTGATGTCCTCCAGTAAACCTGGCATTAAAACACAATATTGTATTTACTTTATCCCTACGTGTGCAGCACAACAGTATGATAGGGTAATTGGAAATGTTTTAAGGCAAACAGCTGACATTTGACAGCAAGCTGTTTAGTGGTGGCCCTCGGTTAAGGAAATGAACATACCACATATTCTATACTAAATATTTAGCTTGCTAACTTTAATTTGCAAGCTAGATATTGAATTTGTAAAATAAATATTTAACTTGCTAATTAAATATTTAGTTTGGGACTGTGATATTTGTAAATGTATGAATGACGTGGTGAACATTTTTTTCTCTTGTGACAGGCTAAATAACTCAAAATATTGCCGCCAATTATTGACTGTGTAGTACTTTGATGTCAAAGTTAACCTGCCACTGTGCCGCCAGGGCTAGCCAAGTTGGCAAGAAGGTGTGAAATGGGGAGAGCAGCATGGGTTCTCGCCAGTTCTGTGATACTGGCTTCATTTAAGTAAGCAGACATTGGGCCATTGGGGCGTGAAGCTATTTAGCAGAACCCTCCTGCAAAAAAAAGTTGAGGAACAACTAAAAAGCAGTATTAAACAGACTTGAACTGTATGAATAAGTCTGAAAGTTGGTTTAAATGCAGGGAAAGTATAGAAAAAAATAATTAGGCTTAAAAATTTTCCAAAATCCCCTTCATGTCACATTTTTTAGAAAAAATCTGGAAAAAATCTGACCCTAAAGGTAAAATTCCTCATGAAAGCAGAGCAATTATCCGACTGATCATATATAACTGAAAACAACCTTCACCCTCTGGGATTCATTCAGATGCAAATTTACTCAGCATAATGACATTAGGGTGATTAGTAGTCAAATTTGAATAGTTCTTGTGTTAGACCAAGCTTCATCATCCTCTGTGCCCAGCATGACACTGTTAATAATCTGTAATGGTAATGCACTGGTCTTTAATGGAGGTTTGAAAGTCATCTTGAAGCAGATGGGAGCATCGCCACCATTGTTTTTTGGATGAAAGAGATACAGTTTTGACATGTTGGAATAAACAGAAATAAATAGTTATGACAGCAAAACAAACTTGAAGATTTATACGTGTAGTGTTACACCCATGAAGAGTTTTGGTTTATGTGTCCACCACTCCATCCAGCCATTCCTCTGTCCATCTGTGTCTTCTTATTTGAGATTGAGTCAGTGGGGGCAACAAGTCCAGGAGGGAAACCAACACATCCCTTCCCTCATTCTGAGGGATTCCACAACATTCCTAGTCCTGAAATAATTTGTTAGGAATAACCTTTATTAATATGCTCATAGCTGTTTTTCCCATTTATACTATAGTGAAATAAAATATAAGTTCTAATGTTTCCCTTTTGTTACAAGAGGATAAGAATGCTCATAAACATACAGTACAAGGATAAATGGCCCAAGGGTTGTCATAAATGATCTGAGGCTGGGGCACTGGGGTAGATAGTGGAGCAGCCGGTATAACTGGTTTGATTAGAAAGCTACAGCACACTTAGGTAAGTATGGACACCCGCTACTACACAATCTAACAGATAGACACCACAATGGTGACACAGTCTACTGATAATCACTGAGGGAGAGCACATCCATTGCATTGGAGTGCCAGATATAAAAACTATATGTGACCTTCTATCGGGGGCTCTTCGTCATGCTCTAACAGACGGCGACGGTCCGAGACGGGAGCCTCAGCGCTGATCTCTGTAATCATTCCTCTGCCTTAACTTAGAATAAAAAGAGCTAAAAGTTAGAAACTGGTTGAGAGTCGTTCCTTTGAGAGTCTTTAGATTGAGTGCGTAACTGTTTCCGGGGTTGAAAGTACCGGTGGAGCTCCGAGGCGTCTGACAGCCAACAGGGGGCGGTAGCCATGGACACGTTTAAAGTTCTGGGTCTGCACCATGGTCTCCTGGCTGAAAAACCTTTACAGGGAGGAACCTAGAGGCATCCTGATAAGAGGCTTTAACCTTCTCAGCTAAGTCCTTCCAATGCTGAAGAGCATTTGCTTTACTTCTACCTGCCCTGAGATGACAGAACTCCTCACCTTATCTCTTGGGTTGAGTCCAGCCGCTCTACGGAGGAAGTTCATCTCACCTGCTTGCGTATTGGATCTCATTCTTTTGGTCATGATCTCTTGACCACAAGAGAGGGGTCTGAGCATAGAAGTAAGTTGAAACTTTGCTTTTGACCATAGCTATTTCTTTACCACAACAGACCAGAGATGGACCTGCAGTTTGTCAGATGAGCACCCAAGCTCCTGCTCCATGCTGCCGTCAATTATGACCGAGACTGACCTCCAACCTGAATGGAGCCGTCCGTTTTGGTTCACCTCTGCCTCAATCTTGCTGTTTCTTTTAATGAATATCATTAAAACCTTATTGGGTTCCTGCTTGTTTAGTAAGATCTCAGATGACTTCATCTACTTATCTTACAACAAGATGTTAAAGCCTGAAAGTGATCACCAACTGTTCCACATTAAACCAATCTCCTGCTCTTAAAAAGGTCCTTTAAAGGAGACAGCTGGTCAGGCATCGATCCAGTCCCAGAACCACCTCTGGTGATACTGACGTTAAGACCTGTGTTTCAGGGCAAAATTGTGTCTGGTTGAATTGATTGACCCTTGCATACTCCGCTTATCGGACTTTATGACCTGTTTGTGTAAAAAGTTGTTCTATGAATTGCTGTATTGAAAAGTGTAGCGAGGCTGGGAGCAGGAGGCTTTCAGCAGTTTGGCAGACTCAGTCCTGCAGCAGGAAAATCGGTAACGTCTGTCGATATGAGCAGCAGAGGTCAAGTCTCTTGTCCTTATAAACTCTGTTTTGTAAGGGTACTACAAAGCTTTTCAAGGCCTCTCCCTTCTCTCTCCACCACCCCATGCAGGTAAGGTTCCAAGCATATTGCTGGATCATGTCTTCGTCTTTTTCCGACTCAAAATGAAATCAACCTTAAATGCGGTGGCACCGGCTCATATATTTTCAAAAGCTCTTTGCGGGAGGTCGGTTATAAATCAATTGTAGAGTGAAGCAAGCACTTTATCTTGATTCTCAACCTTGGCAGATGTGTTAGGGGGTCTTTTAAACATTAGTATATTTCTTGCACCAGCGAGAGGCGGCTGAGGCGTTTCACTGCTCTTTGTATGTAGAACAAGGCGACTCAATCTGGGGTGATTCACTCAGCCACTCACATAAATGAGACACTTTTAAGCGCACCTGAGGTTGAGAGCAAATGGAGTGTGTGTGTGGTGTGTTTGTGTGTAAGTATGGCTTATTGATCCAGCTGGACGAGACCCAAGAAGGACTTCCACATAGCCTCGGTGTGTGAAATGCCGTCTGGACATTGAGAATGTGCTATTGATCAGCATGTTGGGCCTAAAGTAGCCTCTCCATTCAGGCCCTTACACTCCAGAAATAAAAATAATCAATGGAAATGGTAAATGACTCCTCACAACCCAACAGTTATTAACAGTAATGGCACAGCAGAGTTATTTTGGTGAGTTTTGGAGCACTGTATGACTTATTGGCCATCCTTATCCTCCCTCAGGATATCCACTGTGTCAAACTGGAGCTTGTTGTTTATGAACTGTACCAACAGCAAGTCAGTGAATGGTTGCTTCCTTCCCTCTGCTGTCGCAAACGGCTCTTTGTGCATGATGGATGGGCAATATAAGAGCCATTTTCCCCTTTGCACTCCTCACTACTTGTAATCCAAACACATTTGAGTCTGATGGTTTTCAAATGGTAGTGGGTAATCAGAGAGACAGAAATGAATAATGCATGAAAATATGTCTGGTTATCATTGTGCTGATTATTGTCAGAAGGAGCAAAAGTACTCTTGTTGGAATAAAAAAAGACATGCAGCCTGGCTCTGGTTCCCCATCTGAAAGCAAAATATACATTTTCAGCCAGTCTAAAACACGCTGTTTACAGTTCCATGCAAATCTATTCCTACCCATGCATCTTTTTTACATTTCTTCACACCACAGCCACAAACCTAAGAATTTATTGGGATATTGTGCAGTAGATCATCACAAAGTACATAAAAAAATCCGAAAAGTGTGGCATGCTGTATTCAGCCCCTCTGAGTCTATACTTTGCAGAACCACCTTTTGCTGCAAGTCTTTTGGGGTATGTCTTTACCAGCTTTGCACATCTATAGATGACATTATTACCCATTCTGTGTGAAATAGCTCAGGCTCAGTCAGAGTGGATGGAGACTGTCTGTAAACACCAATTTTCAAGTTTTGGTTTAGATTCTGAATGTGGATTTCCATCTGGACTTTGATTGGACCATTCTGAGATACAAATTTGATGTAAGCTTGTAAGGTTTAGGTTTGTTGTCCTGCTGGAAACTGAACCTCTACCATATTCTCAGGTCTTGTTTAGCCTCTAACAGGTTTTCTTCCTGGACTACCTTGTATTTACCTCCATCTATTTACCCATCAATTCAGACCAGCTCCCCTAAATCTGTTGAAGAAAAATCATTACCACAGTATAATGCTACCACCTCTACTTCACAATCTCGCTCTACTTTGTGTTGGTCTACCTAAAACTCCAATAAAGTACACTAATGGTTGCAGCTGTGTTGTGACAAAATTGTGAAAAAGTTTAAGGGGTATGAACACTTTCGAAGGCATTGTGTATGAAGCAGTGGAACTCTGGGGGGAAAAACTAACCATCATGATCATTTGCTTCCCGGTAATCCGTAACTCGAGAGGAGAGACAAAAGTAAATTCCTCCATCATTTGATTTTGCCCCAGTAGTATAGACACAATGACAGCAAAACACAGACAATTGAGACTGATGCAACTGCAGAGATGGACAGAGAGCACAACACATAACTAAGCAGCCGGTAGCAAAAAACTCTTTTCTGCAGAAGCTTGCAGGGAACAGATACGACCAACTGGGCTCCAGAGTGGAAACATATGAATATCCACACTCAAATCTGTGTAGAGTGGGTGAATTTCAACAATGTCACAGCAGTTTTTAAGCCGAATTTGTCTTAGATGTAACAAAAGAAAAAATCTGAATGTTGGGGCTGGATGGCGGTTATTAGACATTTATTAGATCCAGAATTACTTCTTATGTTAGTTAATATTAGTTTTTACTTAGAAAGTAATCTAAATCTAATACACCATCCATCTATCCATCAATCCATCCATCAATCCATCCATCCATCCATTTATCCATGCTTTTCTGCAGGTAACAGGTCCAGCAAAACACTCCCGCTTATACTGGGGGATCCTGAAGTTCTTCCAGCTCAGATGGGACCCATAGTCAGTACAGCGAGTTCAGATTCTGCCCAGGGGGCTAGAAAACCTCCAAAGGAAGTTTAATAAAATACAGTCTATATATGTTTTACATTTTAAAGTTTTGAAATAAAACGTTTAACCGACCACAGTGGTTCATATTTTCTATATTCTGTTCTGGTCCTAACATTGATTGAAAAATCTGCAAATGGCTTGAAAAATAATGACATTTTGAAATACGTTTAAAAGTGCAAAAAGTATGTTTCTTGGTTTTGGAAAACAAATGTACAATAAATAGCTATTTCATGTACAAAATTTCTCAAACATTGAGAAATCTGGGAATTTGAATTAGAAATGAAAAATGTGAATGAAGCCTGTCAACAATAAGTTTTTGTCATACCTGCTTGTGTTTTTGTTATATTACCTGGTCTAGTCCTTTGTTTTCTGTCTCCCTGCACCCCAAGCCCACACCTGTTCTGTGTTTTGCCCTGATTGTCTTGTCACGTTTGTCATTGGTTCCCCCTGCTGCTGGTTTAGCTCCCGATCAACCATCTCCGCTGCTTCCGACTCCTAATCCTGTTCCTGGTCCAGTTCCGGAGGGGTTTGTGGATGAACCGCCTCCACACCCTGATCCAATTCCTGGTTCTGTTCTGAAGGGGTCCCAGACCGAGCCGCCCTCACACTTTGTTCCTGTCCTTGAGGGGCTCCTGGATGGACTGCCTCCACTTCCTGCTCCTGTTCCCAGTCCTGTCCTGGAGGGCTCCGAGTGCGAACTGCCTCCATCCCTGGTTCCCGTTCCGGAGGAGTTCGTGGAGGACCTGTCTCCACTTCCTGTTCCTGTGCCTGAGGGGTGCGAGGACGCACCCTCTCCGCCTGCTGTGTCTCGGCGGCTCCGCTGCAGATCTCCACGGCCTCGCCGAAGGTCCCAGCAGTCTCCGCACTGTGCCTCTGAGCTCCACCGTGAGTTCTCCTGGTCCCGCCGCCCGCCGTCAGATCATCGGCTCCAAGTCGCCGGCCTGCTGTTCGCCGGATCTGGCCGGGACGGCCTCCTGGCTGGCCGCCTGAACCCTGGATCTGTCGGGGACGGCCTCCTGGCCGGCCGCCTGAACTCTGGATCTGTCGGGGACGGCCTCTGGGCCGTCTGCCTGAACTCTTGCCCTCCTTCCGAGGCCCCCTCTGCCCACCCTGGTCAGGTTGTTTTGTTTTGGTTCTTGGTTCTTTGGTTTTTCAAAACTTTGACTCTCAAAATTATCCACAAAGTACAAGGGCCAAGCAGAAGCATTGATCCAATTATTCTAAATGTAAACATAAGCACAGACTTTTGAGCTTTTAACAGCTAATTGTCATAGCTTTTACTGTAACTAATTATATGTGCTCTCTTTCAGACTCTAACTTTGAAAACTGGCTCAGAGTTTATCTGTTCTTTCTTTCTAGGTGAAATGACTAAAGGAGCTAAATCCATTAACATTTACTTTTCCTTCCCATAGAAAGTACTCCTAGATCAGTGCTTCTTTGTTCTCTTTGTGTCTCTGCTCTCTTCTCTCTAACCCCCAGTCGATCGTGGCAGATGGCTGCTCACACTGAGCCTGGTTCTGGTTCTGCTGGAGGTTTCTTTCTGTTAAAGGGAGTTTTTCCTCTCCACTGACGCTACATGCATGCTCAGTATGAGGGATTGCTGCAAAGTCAACGCCAGTGACTGTCCACTGTCTCTACATGCTCATCCGGGAGGAGTGAATGCTGCAAGTCACTGACTGGATGCAATCTGCTGGGTTGCCTTAGATAGAAAAACTTTTTATCCAATTTGAATAAATAACTGAATCTGATTGCACTGTTCAGTGATTAGGATTAATTGGAATGTATGTACCTGACTTTTGTGAAGTGCCTTGAGACAACGTGTTGTGAATTGGCGCTATATAAATGAAACTGAATTGAATAGAATTGAATAGTATCTCAAAAGAAATATGTCTTTTAAATTACTACTTGCTTCAGAAACCTTCAACTGTATGGTCACAACCAAAGGCCAGTGTTTGGGAGTAGGATATGTGAAAGTGACGAGGAGCATTTATCCATATTTAACTGTGCCATCAAAGTCAATTTAGTTCCATAAATAACATTAGAACCAGTGGATCGAAGGCTCAGGTGAATGTTCACAACATGCATACAGAAACTAATCTTTCCTGGCAGCACTCTGACACATGGGTGCTGCTATCAAGTTTTCCAGAGCGTTACATGATGACAAGCCCTCTCCATTTTTATCCGAGCCTCAATGCTTTTCGCCTCTCTTCCTGAATTAGCTGTCAGTGCTCTGCAGAATCCTCCTCAATGCTTCTTCAGGAAGATCTAATGACTGAATTAGGCCTTACCTTTAAAGATAATTGCATAATTGGGCTCTTTTCATATGCTGTCGGTGGTTGAGGACCTGCGAAGGCTTTGATAACTCTATAATTACGTGGATAAGGCAGATATATACGCATTAGCAGCGGGGTGGTGAAGAATGAGATGACAGCCTTGTGTTCCTTATGCATCCACACTCACTACTTGGACTTTGACGTGTGGATGAAGTGCTGCTTTTATTGCAATTAAATTAAAATGCTGCTGTCTGAATAAGGACACGTTAAGGTTCTTGAAAGCAGCTGGCCGAAGATGTCTAAATTCAGCTATGAAGGTGGTAACTTTAGTTCAGCTGTCGCTGCGTTTTGCAAACTTGTGTTTGTCATCCTGCATGTACAAACCTTGATGTATTGTATTTTATTGGGTTTTTATGTGATAAACAAACACAAAGTTGTGCATAATCGACCGGGAGAAAGGCACCAGCCTTGGCCAGGTATAGATGGATGGATGGATGGATTTTGCAGCCTCTAACAGTTTTTTCTTTCACACATGGTATTTAGCTCCCTCTGACCACCCTAAAAAAAGCATCCTCCACGTCATAATGTTGCCACCACTGTCACAGTGGGGGTGGTTCAGGGTGATTTGCAGGGTGAGTTCACCTTCCTCCACGTTTGCTATGTCCCCTGCATGACTTGGGTCTACCTGTAAATAAAACTTTTAATTGTTTTCTGGCAGCGATGGAGCGCATGACTTCTCCCACCTGAGCTGTGGGTTGGAGCAGCTCCTCCAGAGTTATTATGGGCCTTTTGTCTGCTTCTCTGATTAATGCTCTCCCGAAAGAAGTGAGATTACACACCGGTGGGCTCTATTTGTTATTTAATTAACTTCTTAATTCAATTGTTTGCACAGGATTTTATTTAGGGGTATAAGAGTTAAGAGGGCTAAATGCAAAATACACAATTTAGAGATTTAAAATTTTTGATTTGAAAGCCAGAGAAGCACAGTTAACCAGCACACCTCCATCTCCTTGGCAGAGCTTCTGGATTTGAAGTGTCAGATTTAGTCCTTTCTCATAACATACTTTGGGTGGTGACTTCACTTTCACAGCACCGGCTTTCATATGAGCCTTTATTTCCTGCCTTTTCTAAAGGCTTGCCTGTCAAGATAACTTAGAGAGCAGCACAGATGTGCTCCAGAGGAGAGGGAGCAGTAGGAGAGGTAAATACAGTTATGGTCTGTGGTGAATAACAGTTGGATGTCAAAGGGAAGAAGGAAGACCTGGAGTTGGGAAGTGTAAGGGAGGGAAACTAAGAGTATGGTGAGGAAAAGAGGAAGATTAGTTTTGGTCTGGTGGTGACAGATCATAAAAACGCGAAGGGGAGGAGAGGGGAGATGAAAAAGAAAAAAGGGTGGGAGGATTAGTGCCACTTCAGGAATGACAGAGCGTGGGGGGAGTGAGAGAAATAAGAGTGGGTCGGAAATGGGAGGAATCCTGGGAGTTTAGTTAGGATTAGTTTTGCTTCAGGGACCAGGAATTGAATGAGGAAGGGGGAGAGTTGGGTGATCTGGTTGGTATCAGGAAAACAAAACCTCTTATCAATCAACTGTTGACAGAGTGAGCCCCAGAGCAATCTCTTCTTCATTCCCACCACTCCCAGTCCCCTGGGTGTTGTAAATCTACTGGGCATCACAAGCAAAAAATTGTTCCAATTAGCACAAATAAAAAAAATCTACAACAAACGTTTTTTCCTCCAACTCCATTATGGGCTGACATTTATAGAACAGTCCTGACAGCAGTCTGTTTGTTTTAGACCTTCATGGTTCTCAGATGATGAATTCCAATGAGTTTATTGATTTCTCTATCCTTTGTTTATTGCACTGTCACAACTAAAGCCTTTTCCTTACAAAAACTGTCAGGAGTTTTGGATCTCTGAATTCTGATCTGATTGTTGTCTTGCTTTCCTGGTTTCTTGTCGGGGTGCGACATTTTCAGACTTTGTTTTGGTTTTGTGTTTGTTTACTTTTTCGTCTAGTTTGGGTTTTGTAGTCATTTTTGTTTATTTCCTTTTTGTCCCTGATAACTTTGTTCTCTCTATTGCCTCCTAGTGTTTGTTGTTTTCTCTCCTCTCGTTCTTAGTTTCTTAGTGGTTGCTTTCTCATTACTTTGTGTGGTTTTCTTCTTCTTCTTATTATCATTATTATTGTGATTATTATAGTTCTTTTAATAAATCAATAAATCTAATAAAAATAAACAGCTCAGACTAAAAATAAAAATAAAAAAATTAAATGTGGCTTACTGAACATAAGATCTCTCTCTTCAAAGACTTTGCAGTTAGGCCTAATTTGTGCAAGATTGTTTTTATTTTGCCTCACAAAAACCTGGCTGACAAGAGGATTTTTTACTATAAATGAGTCAACTCCTTAATTTTTTAATGTTCACATCCTCGAAATACGGGGCGAGGAGGGGGATTTAGAAACCATTTTCAGCCCGTTTTTGACTAGCCCCAGCCCAAATCAATAGACAACTTTTTTGAATTTTTATTCCTTAGTTTTCCTCACCAAAATTTCAAAACACTAAAACCCCTTCTTTTGGTTTTGTACCAATCCCCCAGGGCCCTTACTCTCAATTTTTAGATTTTAGACCTTTTTTTTGATTTAGTGTTAAACAGATAAGGTTTTTAGTGGGGGGTTTTTTAAAATTTATGTTGACCCGAAAGTGAAAGCTTAAATATACCTTTAATGCTATCTTGACTAATTGGCTTTTTCTAAAACATTAACAAACCCACCCCCCTTTGTCTTCATTTTCTGGACCTTGTTGCTGACATAAGGCATTAGAAGTGTAAGACATAATATTTTTCTCATAACCCTGTCTTGTCCTGACCATTTTTTAATAACTTTGAGTTTTAATTTAACCGAGTACCCAAAACCTGAAAGAACTTTCATTATTGTAATCATTATCAGACTATGCTATACAACCTTTAAAGAATCTGTGCCATCTTTAATTTGAACACAGACTTATCACAGAAAAACACGAGTGGAGGGCAATAACTTTTTTTGTTTCTTCCCCTTCACAAATTGATTCTCTTTTTCATAGTGTTACCTTCATCTTGCGTGGTGCTGTAGACCAATGCAGCCCCCTTGAAAAAGTAAGTTATTTATTATTATAGAAGGCTAAGTCTTCGCTGGTTTTAAATTCCAATGAGCTTGCGTACTTTTATAGCACAATGTTTTAGAAAATTGGGAGAAAATGGCGCTCTCCACACCTAGAGGAGTTCCTACTTAATCTGAAAAATAGCCTAATGGTTGTATAAAAAGACACTTCACGCAAGCTAGACAGCTTTATTTCTCATCATAATAAAAGGAACAAAATAATCTAAGTTCTCTTTAGTACCGTTCTAAACTTACACATAGTCATAGCTCTGTTGAGCCATCCATTCCCTTAGCTCGTAGCAGTCATGACTTTATAGGATTCTTCCCACAAATAAACATTGATTTATTATTAAAATAAAATTTTGGGGGACATACTCCCAAATTGATTACTCATCCTCAGCAATTGATGACACATTGAAATAACTGTAGAACCTGATCTGTGTCTGGACTGTTTTGATCCATGTGAGCTTCATGAAAGTTATCAGAAATATTAGCTTCATCTGAAAAAAAACCTTCAACTTGTATAGTTAGACCCCATCCCAACCAATATTAATTTAAGGAAGTGTTCCTTCTGAATTACCAGCCCCATTTAAGATACCTGACAAATTAAATTTTATCTTTAGTAAATATTAGTAGCCAACATGCTTTTTAAGGTTAGCTGTAATTAAACCTTTGACTATAGAACCTCGCTTGATGGGATGACTGTGAAAAATTACAGACCTATATCCGCATCTTCCATTCTTATCTAAATCGTTGAGAAATAGTTTTGCTAATCAAATGTGTGAGCATTTACACAGCAATGACCTGTTTAAGAGTTTTCAGTCAGGTTTCCAGAGTGCCCATCATAGCAACGAAACAGCTCTGCTGAAAGTCACTAATCATATTCTTCTAGCCTCAGATAATGGACTTATTTATCGTACTGGTTTCTGGTTAGATCTCAGTGCTGCATTTGATACAGTCGATCATCATATTCTCTTAGAAAGGCTGAATTATGCTGTAGGATGCAGGGGAACAGCGCTAGGCTGGTTAAAAATCTTATTTGCCTGACAGATTCCAGTTTGTTCATGTAAATGATAAATCATCTTTAAAACTCCAGGGTTTAATTGTGGAGTACCACAGGTTTTTCAGTACTTGGGCCAATTCTCTTTACTATATATATGGTCCAATAGGTCAAATTATCAGGCAGCATAGGATAAATTTTCACTGTTTTACGCTGATGACACTCAGCTTTACTTATCCATAAATCCTGATGACCCAACCAGTTAGATAGACTACAAGCATGTCTTGAAGACATAAAAATTTGGATGACTTTAAATTTTCTGCTTCTAAATTTCAGACAAGACACAGAAGTTTTCGTCTTTGGACCGGAGTCTTTTAAAACAGAAACTGGCTTAGTCAATCACTTAACCTGGATGGCATTAAATGACCTCTGATAAAAAGTAAAAACCTTGGTGTTCTTTTTGACCAGGACATGTCCATTTAAATCCCATATTAAACAGTTTTCTATGATTTTTCCTTCTTTATCTCCGAATATTGCCAAAATTAGAAATATCCTGTCCAGGAAGTGATGCTGAAAAATGAGTCCATGCATTGTTACTTCAAGGCTGACTATTGTAATTCGTTACTATCAGATGTCCACAAAATGCAGTTAAACCTTCAGCTGATTCAAAATACTGCAGCAAGAGTTCTGATGAAAATTAAAAAGAGAGATCATATTTCCCACTACTTTTAGCTTCCCTTCATTGGCTCCCTGTTAAATCCAGAATAGAATTTAAAATTCTCCTCTCCCATATAAAGCCCTTAATGATCTATCTCCATTTTACATCAGAGATCTGATTGTTCCATATGTTCCTAGCAGAGCACTTCCGTTCTCAGACTGCAGTTTAACTGGTGGTTCCTAGAGTCTCTAGAATTAGAATGGGAGGCACAACTGATCCTTTAGTTATCAGGCTCCTCTCCTGTGAAACAGCTCCCAGTTTTTTAGTACGTGAGGGCAGACACCCTGTCTACTTTTTAAGGCTAGGCTTAACTTTCCCTTCCTTTTTGATAAGCTTATAGTTAGATTGGCTTAGGTTATCCTGAGCTATCTCTGTAGTTATACTGATATAGGCTTAGGCTGGCTGAGGACATAATGACCACTTTCAACCCTCTTCACTACAATTCCACACTACTCTCCAATTTTTGCATTATTTGCTGTTATTTCAGCTTTAACTTTGTGTCTCTCTCTTTTCTCATTCCATAAAGCTACACCTGCCTGACTCTGTGTCTACCTGTGCCACCTTTCTGGAGAGGGGCATCGTCCGACATTCGTGCTGGCAAACACTTAATGCTCACACCTCTACCGATGATCCACATGGCCCTGTCTTTCAGTGTTTAACCCTTTCTTTCTCCTAGACATGCTACTGACTGAGCTTTTACTGTAACTAATTATATGTGCTCTCTTTCAGACACACTAACCTTGAAAACTGGCTGCAGAGCTTATCTTTTCTTCTTTCTAGTTGAAACGAGTAAAGGGAGCTACATCCATTAACCCCCCAAAATTTAACTTTTTCCTTCCCATAGAAAGTACTCCTGGATCAGTGCTTCTTTGTTCTCTTTGTGTCTCTGCTCTGTTTCTCTCTAACCTCCAGTCGGTCGTGGCAGATGCTGCTCACACTAAGCCGGGTTCTGCTGGAGGTTTCTTCCTGTTAAAAGGGAGTTTTTCCTCTCCACTGTCGCTACATGCATGCTCGACATATGAGGGTTTGCTGCAAAAGTCAAACGCCAATGACTGATCCACTGTCTACTACATGCTCATCCGGGAGGAGGGATGCTGCAGAGTCACTGACTGGATGCCAATCTGCTGGGGTTTCCCTTGACAGAAAACTTTTATCCAATTTTGAATAAATAACTAACTCTGACTGCACTGTTCAATGATTAGGATTAATTGGAATGTATGTACCTGAGTTTTGTGAAGTGCCTTGAGACGACATGTGTTGTAAATTGGCGCTATATAAATAAACTGAATTGAATTGAATTGAAGTGAATTGAATTGAAATTGAACTTAATTCCTTGGATTCTCTACTTTAGTTTCTCATTTAGTATCTCTGTGTTTATTTATGTTAGGTATTTGTTCTCTTTCCTAAGTTTAGTTCCTCGTTGGTTAGAGTTTGCTATAATTTCCACCTCCCCCTAATTGTGTTAGCTTTTTTTTTTTTTTAGTTATTGTTTACTTTGGTTTGCACATATTCTAGTTCTCACATTCTCTGTTTCCTTTCCAGTTACCTCAGTCAGTGTTGGTTAAGTTTTTGTTTATTTTACGATCAAGGTTTTTTTTTATGGGTTTTTCTTTGTTAATTTTATTTTTGGGTTTTCTTCATTTTTTCTCTATTCTCAGTTTACTTTTTTAATGACTATTTTAAGTTCCCCAGTTTTTTTAGTTTTCTATCTTATGTCAATAGCTTCGTTAGTTTTTTTTTTCCCTGAGTTTGTTATGCATTTTTTACTTATAGTTTTTTTTTTCCATAGTCTAGTTCCTCTCTTGGTCCCTTTTCTAGTTTGGTCACCTCAGCAACTATTCCTACTCCCTCAGTTCTCGGCAGCCTGGTTCACATCTGTTTACCATCTCCTCTGATTTTCCTACCTCTCAGTCTCATTGGTTCATACCTCACTTCCCTCTGTTTATTAGCTCGCTAGTTTTCATTGTTCTTCACTGGTTCCTCCCGTTCACTACCTTCGACTAAGTCCTGAGTTAACTCTGATCCTGCAGAGTCAACTTCTGTAAGTTTTGGATATTGAGTTATTGTTTGTACCTGCAGTGCTTTTGCTTCGTTTTTCAAAACCTTTGGAATAAAAGCTGAAGACTTTTACAACATGCTGCTGCCAAGCTCTTGTTTGCGCTTTGGTCCACCTCAAACCCAGAACGCGACATTTCTGTGTTTCCCTGTAGTATTTTGATGACTCTGTCTTGTTATTCATTTGTTTTGTTTAATATTTAGTCTCTTTCCCGGTTTTCATTTTTTTATTGGTACCCCAAGAAATCTCCTCCAGGCATTTTTGATCTGATATTTTTCTCATCAAAAACACCATGTCAGAAGATGGCGATAATGCCAAACATTAATAAAATATTAATAGCATCGACATTCAACAAAAGAAGATCATGAGGCGAGTTTAGAGGTTCTTCTAAAACAAATGTAGCTTGTCTTTTATATGACTGGGCTATTAATGTCTGCAGTTTACATTTAAAGTTTAACTGAAATAGAGTCAGGACAAAGTGAGACCTTAGAAAAGTTTGTTTGTGGCTCAGAAAGTGAGTGCAGTTGTATTTTATGGTTTCTGCTCCAGACATCCAGAATACAGGGATACACCACAAACTAAATCTGTAAAAATCTCAATTTTGGAAAGAGTTAAAAAAATAACGAGCTCAATAATTATCACCGAAAACAGGGTCTGCATGGGTGCAAACGAAGCAGAAAATGTCAGTTTTGCGAAATATCACTGTTATTGTGGACACAGCTTTAGTTTTCTTCGGTGCTTTTTTTTCCTGCTTTCCTCACAGCTGTTAATCACCTGTTAATCATTTCACCTGTTCTCCTTTTGGTAATCACTCGTACTCGTACTCGTCGTCTTCCGCTTATCCGGAACCGGGTCGCGGGGGCAGCAGACTCAGCAGAGACACCCAGACGTCCCTCTCCCCAGACACCTCCTCCAGCTCCTCGGGGAGGAGCCCAAGGCGTTCCCAGGCCAGCCGAGAGACATAGTCCCTCCAGCGTGTCCTGGGCCCTCCCCTGGGCCTCCTCCCGGTGGGACGTACCTGGAACACCTCCCGAGGAAGGCGTCCAGGAGGCATCCGGTATAGATGCCCGAGCCACCTCAACTGGCTCCTCTCGATGTGGAGGAGCAGCAACTCTACTCCGAGCACCTCCTGAATGGACGAGCTCCTCACCCTATCTCTAAGGAAGTGCCCGGCCACCCTACGGAGGAAGCTCATTTCACCCGCTTGTATCCGGGATCTCGTTCTTTCGGTCATGACCCAAAGTTCATGGCCATAGGTGAGGGTAGGAACGTAGACCGACCGGTAAATCGAGAGCTTCGCTTTTCGGCTCAGCTCTCTCTTCACCACAACGGACCGGCACAGTGCCCCCATTACTGCGGCAGCCACACCGATCCGTCTGTCGATCTCCCGCTCCATTCTTCTCTCACTCGTGAACAAGATACTTGAACTCCTCCACTTGAGGCAGGAACTCCCCTCCAACCTGAAGAGGACAAGCCACCCTTTTCCAGTTGAGTACCATGGCCTCTGACTTGGAGGAGCTGATCTTCATCCCAGCCGCTTCACACTCAGCTGCGAACCGCCCCAGCGCATGCTGTAGGTCTTGGCTAGAGGGGGCCAGCAGGACCACGTCATCTGCAAAAAGAAGAGACGAAATCCACTGGTCCCCAAACCAGACCCCCTCCGGAACCTTGGCTGCCTCTAGAAATCCTGTCCATAAAAGTTATGAACAGGACCGGTGACAAAGGGCAGCCCTGCTGGAGTCCAACATGCACCGGGAACAGGTCAGACTTAGTGCCGGCAATGCGGACCAAACTCCTGCTCCGCTCGTACAGGGACCGGATGGCCCCTAATAAAGGGCCCCTGATTCCATACTCCTGGAGCACCCTCCACAAGGCATCACAAGGGACACAGTCGAATGCCTTCTCCAGGTCCACAAAACACATGTGAACCGGTTGGGCAAACTCCCATGAGCCCTCGAGTACCCTGTAGATGGTATAGAGCTGGTCCAGTGTTCTACGGCCGGGATGAAAACCACACTGCTCCTCCTGAAGCCGAGGTTCGACTATCGGCCGGACTCTCCTCTCCAATACCCTGGCATAGGCCTTACCAGGGAGGCTGAGGAGTGTGATCCCCCTGTAGTTGGAACACACCACACACACGAAGGGGGACCACCACCCCGGTCTGCCAGTCCAGAGGCACTGTCCCCGCCCGCAATGCAATGTTTAAGAGGCGTCTCAACCATGACAGCTCCACAATATCCAGAGATTTGAGGTACTCAGGGCGGATCTCATCCACCCCCGAAGCCTTGCCACCGCGGAGCTTTTTAACCACCTCGGTGACTTCAGCCTGGGTGATGAAAGAGTCCAACCCCGAGTCCCCAGCCTCTGTTTCCACCAGGGAATGCGTAATGGCAGGATTGAGGAGATCCTCGAAGTACTCCTTCCACTGCCCGATAATGTCCCCAGTCGAGGTCAACAGCCTCCCACCCCCACTATAAACAGTGTTGGCGAAGCACTGCTTCCCTCTCCTGAGGCGCCGGACGGTTTGCCAGAATCGCTTCGAGGCCGACCAGTAGTCCTTCTCCATGGCCTCACCGAACTCCTCCCAGGCCCGAGTTTTTGCCTCTGCCACAGCTCGGGCCGCAGCACGCTTGGCCTCACGGTACCCGTCAGCTGCCTCAGGAGTCCCACAAGCCAACCACAGCCGATAGGACTCCTTCTTCAGCTTGACAGCATCCCTTACTGCCAGTGTCCACCACCGGGTTCTGGGATTGCCGCCGCGACAGGCACCGCAGACCTTACGGCCACAGCTACGGGCAGCAGCATCGACAATAGATGCGGTAAACATGGTCCACTCAGACTCTATGTCTCCTACATCCCCCGGAATCTGGTTAAAGCTCTCCCGGAGGTGGGAGTTGAATACATCCCTGGCCGAGGGCTCCGCCAGGCGTTCCCAGCAGACCCTCACTATGCGCTTGGGCCTGCCAAGTCTGTCTGGCTTTCTCCTTCTCCAGCGGATCCAACTCACCACCAGGTGGTGATCAGTGGACAGCTCAGCCCCTCTCTTAACCCGAGTGTCCAAAACATGCGGCCGAAGGTCTGATGATACGACAACAAAGTCGATAATTGAGCTCCTGCCTAGGGTGTCCTGGTGCCAAGTGCACTGATGGACACTCTTATGCTTGAACATGGTGTTCATTATGGACAATCCGTGACTAGCACAGAAGTCCAATAACAAAATACCACTCGGATTCAGATCGGGGAGGCCATTCCTCCCGATTACGCCTCTCCAGGTGTCACTGTCGTTTCCCACGTGGGCGTTGAAGTCCCCCAGCAGAATAATGGAGTCCCCGGGAGGAGCACTATCCAGCACCCCTGACAGGGACACCAAGAAGGCCAGGTACTCCACACTACCGCTCGGCCCATAGGCCGAAACGACAGTCAGAGACCTATCCCCGACCCGAAGGTGCAGGGATGCGACCCTCTCATCCACCGGGGTAAACCCTAACACGAGACGGCTGAGCTGGGGGGCAACAAGCAAACCCCCCCCCAGGCCGCCGCCTCTCCTCGTGGGCCACTCCAGAGTAGAAGAGAGTCCAGCCCCTCTCAAGGAGATGGGTTCCAGAGCCCACGCTGTGCGTGGAGGCGAGCCCGACTATTTCTAGTCGATATCGCTTGACCTCCCGCACAAGCTCAGGCTCCTTCCCCCCCAGCGAGGTAACATTCCACATCCCTAGAGCCAGCCTAAGCATCCGGGGATCGGGCCGCTGAGGTCTCCACCTTCGTCCGCCACCCAATCCTCTTTGCACCGGTCCCTCACGGTTCCCCCTGCAGGTGGTGGGCCCACTGGGGGATGGCCTCACGTCTCTCGTTCGGGCTTGGCCTGGCCGGGTCCCTCGAGGAGCAACCCGGCCACCAGGCGCTCTCCGGCGAGTCCCGACCCCAGGCCTGGCTCCAGGGTGGGACCCCGGCTCCGCCGTAATGGGCGACGTCACGTGCCTCGATTTAATGGTCCTCGTGAAGGATTCTTGAACCGCTCTTTGTCTGACCCATCACCTAGGGCCTGTTTGCCATGGGAGACCCTACCAGGGGGATTTAAGCCCCAGACAACATAGCCTCTAGGATCATTTGAACACTCAAACCCCTCCACCACGTTATGGTGGCGGTTCAACCACCTTCCCCAGTATATATATACCGCTGGTTTTTGCATGTCGGATCCTTCTGTTATGTGTCCTTTTAGTGTTATTTTTAGTCCAGTTTACTTAAGCAGCAAAAATGATCAACAACTGTCATAATAAGGTGCTTTACAAGATAGACAGGTCCAATTGAAATTCAGTTAACTTGTATAATCCAATTCAGGTGCATTTGCATACAGTCCAGTCCTATTTGGGGCGGCGGTGGCAACGATGGTAGGGGTTTGTCCTGTAACCGATGGGTTGCCAGTTCGAACCCCCTATCTGTATCAGTCGTTGTGTCCTCGGGCAAGACACTTCACCTGCCTTCCCTGCAGATGGTGGTCAAAGGGCTTGGTGGTGCCGATTGTATGGCAACTGTGGGTATTATGTAGCCTACCACTGTCAGTGTATAAATGTGTGTATGAATCGGTGGATAACTGATTTTAGTGTAAAGCACATTGGGGTCCTTGGACTTGATAAAGTAGAATAAAGTGCTGGCCATTTACCATTTATTTGTAGCACAGCAGAATCAAAGTCAGTTGACCATTTAATGCCAGTTGGTAAAAACTAACTAACTAAGGAAGCTTAGCCAGTGGATCAAGTTGCTGACTTTGCAGCAATCCCTCAATGATCCTGAGCAGGTGTGTCCCCTACAGAGGAAATAGTGCTACATTCAAATGCAGGCATTGACCTCCTGACATTTACACATTGCATAAAAGCTTTTTTCCTCACTTGTTGACATTAAATCAGACTCAACATTTCCTGTTTTAGGTCAGTTAATGTGAAAAAATTTGGATTAATTCAAGAATAATGAAAGATAATTTTTCACAGAATGTTCTAAAACTTTCTTAAAATATAGAATTTACATGAATCTTCTTAGTATTTAGTAGAACCGCCCTTTGAACAAAATGATTTGGGTCAAACATTTTGTATCGCTCCACAAACTAATATCAACAGTTTGCTGGAATTTTGGCCCATTCCTTCTGACTGAATTGGTGTAACTGAGTCAGATTTGTAAGCCGCTTTGCTCCTACACACATCTTCAGCTCTGCCCACAATTTGTTAATTTTACTGAGATCATGGCTTTGTGATGGTCACTCCAAAACTTCAAAGCCACTTTGTAACGACTTTGGCTGTATGCCTAGGGTTAAATGTCCATTTGGAAGACCCATTTTTGTCTTGGCTGTAACTTTCTGGCCAATGTCTTGTGATGTTGAGTTAATATTCTGCATAATTTTCTTTCCCCATGATGCCACCTCAATCAATTTAAATGTTTGCATTCAGACAAAGATAAATACAATTTGTTTTTATTTGTTGTTTTCTTGAAGTCTTCTTTTAAACATGGTGCGATTTCCAAATATGTCTTCATCCAAAACAAAGGAAAATGACCTTCAGTCCTACATTAACTCTACTGGGCCTGTAATACAAAAAATACACCAAAAGATGAGAAGGCACTGCGGATGGAGGGGCTTTGACATTAACCATTAAAAAGGTTTCGGCCATCATCTGCCATTTGAAATTTAACACCTGCATGATGACAGCCTTTCTTCACTGTCAGTGGATTTAATGCAAATCTGGAAGAAGTACAGTCAGGAACAAATCACTACTATGGCTGGGTGGGTTTGCATTCATCAGATCACAGTATTATAACAGGATGAACCTTTATAATTAAGAGACACATGGCATGAGAAAAAGGTATCTGTCAGAGTATCAGCAAACAGTATGTTTGTGAGGAACTGTTGCTTTACAGTAATATCAGACTCAAAACCATTTAGTCAAAACAGGCATTTTGCAAGAAAGTACTTAAAGCACATGTTGTGATAAATATAAATGTTCTAATTGAGGCATCAGAACTCAGATGGAAGATCAGATTTGACAACCAATAATTAAACAACCAATTAAATTCCCATTTAATTGCATAACTAAATAACGGTGTTGCTGACTGTGTTGCCTGTGCTGTTGTGCACAGTTACATTCTACATGTTAATCACTCTACTAATACATCTTTGTTCACAGCAGGAAAGCCAAGTCCAAGTAATTTTTTCAAAATGTATTTTTTTCAGTTAATTGACAGAGCTACTATCATAGAAGAAAATAATGCATCCATGAATGTAAATACAGCCAAGGGGAAAGCTAAGTACACCCAGGTGTTGAACCTCCTTTAGTAGCAAAAAGGTTAAAGCTGACAATTTCGTTCTGACTTTATCGCTTTCTTACATTGTAGTGGAGGAATGTTGGCCAACTCTTCTTTACAACATTACTTCATTTAGGTTTGCAGGCATTGACCTGTGCACAGCTCCCTATATACAGGGGTTGGACAATGAAACTGAAACACCTGGTTTTAGACCACAATAATTTATTAGTATGGTGTAGGGCCTCCTTTTGCAGCCAATACAGCGTCAATTCGTCTTGGGAATGACATATACAAGTCCTGCACAGTGGTCAGAGGGATTTTAAGCCATTGTTCTTGCAGGAAAGTGGCCAGGTCACTATGTGATACTGGTGGAGGAAAACGTTTCCTGACTCGCTCCTCCAAAACACGCCAAAGTGGCACAATAATATTCAGATCTGGTGACTGTGCAGGCCATGGGAGATGTTCAACTTCACTTTCATGTTCATCAAACCAATCTTTCACCAGTCTTGCTGTGTGTATTGGTGCATTGTCATCCTGATACACGGCACCGCCTTCAGGATACAATGTTTGAACCATTGGATGCACATGGTCCTCTAGAATGGTTCAGTAGTCCTTGGCAGTGACGCGCCCATCTAGAACAAGTATTGGGCAGAGGGAATGCCATGATATGGCAGCCCAAACCATCACTGATCCACCCCCATGCTTCACTCTGGGCATGCAACAGTCTGGGTGGTACGCTTCTTTGGGGCTTCTCCACACTGTAACTCTCCCGGATGTGGGGAAAACAGTAAAGGTGGACTCATCAGAGAACAATACATGTTTCACATTGTCCACAGCCCAACATTTCCGCTCCTTGCACCATTGAAACTGAGATTTGGCATTTGCATGAGTGACCAAAGGTTTGGCTATAGCAGCCCGGCCGTGTATATTGACCCTGTGGCGCTCCCGACGGACAGTTCTGGTGGAAACAGGAGAGTTGAGGTGCACATTTAATTCTTCCGTGATTTGGGCAGCCGTGGTTTTATGTTTTTTGGATACAATCCGGGTTAGCACCCGAACATCCCTTTCAGACAGCTTCCTCTTGCGTCCACAGTTAATCCTGTTGGATGTGGTTCGTCCTTCTTGGTGGTATGCTGACATTACCCTGGATACCGTGGCTCTTGATACATCACAAAGACTTGCTGTCTTGGTCACAGATGCGCCAGCAAGACGTGCACCAACAATTTGTCCTCTTTTGAACTCTGGTATGTCACCCATAATGTTGTGTGCATTTCAATATTTTGAGCAAAACTGTGCTCTTACCCTGCTAATTGAACCTTCACACTCTGCTCTTACTGGTGCAATGTGCAATTAATGAAGACTGGCTACCAGGCTGGTCCAATTTAGCTATGAAACCTCCCACACTAAAATGACAGGTGTTTCAGTTTCATTGTCTAACCCCTGTAACTTTCCTCAGTACTTATTTATTTTATGTATCATTCGTTAAGTGTCAACTTTGCCACACGTTACCGGGGAGCACACCAGCCTGCGTACACACAGGGGAATCTAGCTCAGAGTACACACAAAGACGAAAATAATATGTTGACCTACTGATCATAACAGGCAAGTGGTGCCACCATGTGGTGACACACTGGATTACAACAGCAGTAACTGTTACATTGGCAAACCCAAGCCGTGCTACCAAGCAGGAGCTTTCTCCTAGCATCCCTTCCAAACAAATCCAAAGACAGACTTTAAACTGATTGGATTGAAGGGCAAAATCAGCTGCTTCTCTAAGGTCATTGCTGACTCCCGCTCCTGTGCCACTCCCATTTTTGTTTTCTTCATTTAGTCTTTTGGGAATTTCTTTGACGGACCAGTTAGGTCCCTGTTTTTAGCTGTAGTAAAGGCCAGTTAAAGTAAAAAGAATAATAAGGAAGAAATAATAAAATATCAAACAAGGAAACAGACCATGCCTATCTTAGTATAATAAACAAAATGTACGTAGTTGTATTTTACTCATTCATTAAGTGATTGTTTCCTTTGAACAATGACATTACTTTCATGTTTCAAATTGCTGAAACGAAAGAAAAATGCACCTAGCAAGAGAACTGTACTTGGTGAACAAAAGTGCAAAAAGGCGTTACCTTCACAATTTAGAAACTGTACCTCAATGGTTCACAGCCCTGGTCCTCAGGGACCCCTTCCCTGCAAGTTTTAGATGTATGTCTGCTCCAGCACACCTGATTCAAATTCTGACATGACCTCCTATACAGGCATCAAGAATGGAGGGTCAAACTGGACAAAATTAAAACAATAAAATCATCATTAAATAAATTAATGTTGTGAACCCTAACCCATAAGTGAAGTAAATGTAGCTTGAAAGAAATGTAACATTAAATGTGCCATTAAATTTAAGGTTCCATTTATTTATTTAATACATCATTAGAAACAATAAATGTACCATTATATCATGAAGTGGACTATTATGCAATTAAATGTGCCACTGAATAATATATTTAATATAATATAATTTTTTATTTAATATAATATAATTTTAAAGACAACATGACATAATTAGTTGTACACATAATATTTAATGATGTATTAAATAAATTGTACATTTAATGGTACTTTCACTTTTTTTTCTATTTCACAACGTATTTATTTAATATCTTCCCTTGATGAAGCCTTCCCCCTCTACTGTGGCAAAGACTCTTAAATCTTTAATGCACACCAACTTTGTTGGTCAGATGAGACTTGACACGTGATGGTACTTTTCGTTTGATGAATGAAGAGATGCAGCTGATTCAATCCAGATTTTGCCTTACAAGTGTGCCTTAATCACTGGTGTACTTGATTACGACTAAACACGTTTTACAAGCAGCATACTGCGTGTTAACACAGCTGCATTTAACTCTCCTGAAGTTCGGTAATATTTGCGACTTTCCTGTCAGCTCTATGAGTTTAATAGATAAGTCCATACTTCTGACTTTACGTTGCAAATTCAATTTTACCACGTCCAGTTCTCCACCTGCGTTTGCTCCCACCTTTGCTGCGTTCTGAATGCAGGTGGAAAACATCAATCAGAAGCACTGTTGGCTTGTGGGTCGTGTAGTTCGTTTGACTCGCATTATAGTAAATGCTTCTTGGAAAAAAACGACACAATGATAAAGTTTATAGCAAAGTCTCAGTTTTACATTTCCAAACACAATTGATCCTAGTTTGTTTTTCCTCCTATTGGTTAGCTCCCGCTCCCGTCTGCTCATTTTTTATCCTGTACCGTCCCAATCACGTGATCTTTACTAATACTGTCTCCCATCCCACGGGATTCCCATGGAAATCCCGTGACCCGTGGGATTCCCGAAAAAATGTCAGCCTCTACTTCACAGTCCACTCCCCTTGAGGTCAAGGAGCGCTGCACTTTAACCAGTTCGGTCATTTTCGTAGCTTGATTATTATCTAGTGCCGCAGAAACAAGACAAAAACGGCAAAAAAAAAAAAAAAGCAAAACTGTTTATGTAATAATAATATTCAAAACATGCAGTACAATTCTGTTCTCAAGGAGCGAAAAGCAGCACACAGCTCTAACATAAGCAGAGGGCACGATTCTACTGCTATCAAAACAATGGCCAGGACGTCAAATCAACACACAATAAACTTATGTCTAAAGTAAAGGGTGTTGTCAATTTAGCGCTATTTGCAGCTTACAGCTTTGCGTCCGTCGTTTCCATAGATAGAAGGAACTGACCCCTTAATCAGATGAAGTCATTCAGCAAATCCTTCTTGATACTGGTGAAGGTTGATGAAGGCACTCGTCATTGAAGTAGAGTAATAGGATATTCCCCACTGGTGTGGGAACATTTCCATGAAAAATAAAATTTTATCAGGCATTTCGAAGAGGTTCTGATGCTGGGAGAGGGTGTAATGAATTGTGTGGGTTAATACACCCAACAACGGAAAACAAAGTTATCCTCTTTCAGCGTAGGCATACTGGAGCTTGAACTACAAAATCGCAGCGAGAAATAACATGGCAGATACGCGAAATTGATCAGCCAGAAGTCAATGACCTTATTTAATTGTTCCGCAGCAAATATTGTGACGTAACAATTGGAAAAACGTAACAGATGATAGAGAAAACTGAACTGAAAAATATGACCCACACAGAATATAAAGATATCTCTGCAACACCTGGCAAAACTAAAATCAACTTTTCTGCACACCTACAGACTCCAGGTACACAACAAAATGAATGTAAAGGCTAAAAAAGTGGATTTTGAACGATATGTCCCTTTTACGCTACATGGCAAATGCTTTCCCTCTAAAATCTTGTAGGAATATCCAGGGTGTACTTAGTTTTCACAAGCCTGTTTTGACATTCACTGAAATTTTCTTTTCCCTACAGCTCTACACATGTATATGCTGCTAAAATACAGTTACGCAGTAAGATGGTATAATATTGTAGACAAATGTGTTATAAAATATGAAACCAACCTTCACTGTTGCCTTTGCATCCATTACTGTTTTATAGAAGTTGTGCACTCATATGAGGACATGCAGTTCTCAGGGAACTGTTAAGGGATTTAAAGTCCTAGAATTGCTGTGCTGTGTCCCACATATTGTTCTAAAAAGACTCAAAAGCTACTGTCGCTTAGCTTTATGTTCATGGATATCTGTGATGTAATGACCAGAGACTGTTTCAGTATATATGAGCTAGGATAACATCTCTTAGCTCTGGGTAAAAACCTTAATGTTGTCACAGTTTGACTTGCTCCTGACCTTTAAAAATCAACCAAGCAAAAAAACATTATTGGTCGTATGAAATTCAGAATAGGTCATTTATAAAATAATTATTTTACTGTTTAGAAAAAGTTCAAAAACAAATCTATGACTGTGTTTCACAGGTTGTACAGCATACATATTCATACAGCAACATCTAGAAGCAATTTTAATAAGATTATTAATCATTCCCGTGGCTATGCAAATCTATCTGGAAGGCCTGACCCCCAATTTGGCAGCCAATGTCATACATTAATTTTGTGTCTGCTTATAGATTGTTGAGTAAATGAAGTGTAACGGACCCTCGTCAGTTTATTCAAACTTCCCTTTTCTGAGTAAGTGCATCCCTTAAAAACTGCTAACTCCATGTGTCCAATACAGGAATCCATGCAGCAGCACATGGCAAGCATTGGTAGATGTTTCTTTTTTCAACTAGCAGAAATCTTTGCTGGCTGTGTTTTTGTCTTTTATCTGGTTATTTAAAGGGCATATATCAGCACTTTCTACAGATCATGTTCAATGTTAAGAAATGTGTGAAAAAGCATGAAAAGAACAAGCATAAGGCAGACGAGAATGAGCTGTAAAATGCTTCAGAGTGATCACATTACATATAAAACACTGAAATCAGGTGTAATTGTATAGCACAATGGTCACCTATAAAGAAAGTAGTGACAGTGAAGCCTGCAGCTCAAACCTGAGTTTATATAGTCAAAATTTATATGGTGATGTGTCCTGTGAGGAGGAGGAAGTAAGTAGACGTGTTGTACGAGAGCAGGGGCCTGGAGACCTAACAAGCTGGCACTCTTCCCAGGCATTTAAAAGCTGTTTTTTTAAAATCTTATTTACTTTTCCCTTTGGCGCAGGATTTTGGGGGGAAATAAGAGCACTCACTCCATCCTTTTCACACAGTCAGTCATCGACTCTTTTTTTAAATCTAGAAAACTGTTTTCTGTTTACAACAAAAGGCAGTGTAACTCCATTTATGGCAATGACAGCTACAAAGAATTATTTTGTGTCCATGTTTTAAAATTACTTGTTTAGAAAACAATGGAAAAACTGATAATTATTTACTAATTTTCATACTTTTAAGAGTTTTAGATTGTTCTGCCTTTCAAAGGAGTTCAATTCAATTCAATTCAATTCAGTTTTATTTATATAGCGCCAATTCACAACACATGTCGTCTCAAGGCACTTCACAAAAGTCCGGTATATACATTCCAATTAGTCCTAATCATTGAACAGTGCAGTCAGCAGATTGCATCCAGTCAGTGACTTGCAGCATTCCCTCCTCCCGGATGAGCATGTAGAGACAGTGGACAGTCTCTGGCGTTGACTTTGCAGCAATCCCTCATACTGAGCATGCATGTAGCAACAGTGGAGAGGAAAAACTCCCTTTTAACAGGAAGAAACCTCCAGCAGAACCAGGCTTAGTGTGAGCGGCCATCTGCCACGACCGACTGGGGGTTAGAGAGAACAGAGCAGAGACACAAAGAGAACAAATAAGCACTGATCCAGGAGTACTTTCTATGGGAAGGAAAAGTAAATGTTAATGGATGTAGCTGCTTTAGTCGTTTCACCTAGAAATAAAGAACATATAAACTCTGAGCCAGTTTTCAAGGTTAGAGTCTGAAAGAGAGCACATATAATTAGTTACAGTAAAAGCTCAGTCAATCGCCATGTCTAGGAGAGAGAAAGGGTTAAACACTAAAAGACAGGGCCATATGGATCATTGGTAGAGGGTGAGCATTAAGTTGTTGCCAGCAGAAGCTTGGACGATGCCCCTCTCCAGAAAGGTGTCACAGGTAGACACAGAGCCAGGCCAGGTGTAGCTTCTAGGAAGAGAAAAGAGAGAGAACAAAGTTAAAAGCTGAAATAACAGCAAATAATGCAAAATTGGAGAGTAGTGTGAGAATGTAGCGAAGAGGGTGAAAGTGGTCATTATGTCCTCCAGCAGCCTAAGCCTATAGCAGCATAACTACACAGAAAGTTTCAGTTCAGATTATTTAGTTAAACAGCGCTTATTTTCAACAATGTCGTCTCAAGGCACCCCACAAAGGGTCCCACTGATGGCCATTGTTATACTAAAACCACAAGGATTGGGATACCTCTCTCTGTCAGACTGATTATAACCATTGGAAAAGAAAAGGGGTCATACAGGTAGCAGAAATGGAGGGTGTGTTTGCACCTCAACCATAACTGAGCTGGTTTCGGCTAAACCTGAAACCTGAAATTCATCCTATGCTGCCTGATAATTTGACCTATTGGAAGCAATATAGTAAAGAGAATTGGCCCAAGTACTGAACCCTGTGGTACTCCACAATTAACCCTGGAGTTTAAAGATGATTTATCATTTACATGAACAAACTGGAATCTGTCAGACAGATAAGATTTAAACCAGCCTAGCGCTGTTCCCCTGATCCCTACAGCATATTCCAGCCTTTCTAAGAAAATATTATGATCCACTGTATCAAATGCAGCACTGAGATCTAACAGAACCAGTACAGACACAAGTCCATTATCTGAGGCAATAAGAATATCATTAGTGACTTTCAGCAGAGCTGTTTCAGTGCTATGATGAGCTCTGAAACTCTTCAAACAGGTCATTGCTGTGTAAATGCTCACACATTTGATTAGCAACTATTTTCCCAAGGATTTTAGATAAGAAAGGAAGACTGGATATAGGTCTGTAATTAATTAAATCATCTCGATCAAGCGAAGGTTTCTTAAGCAAAGGTTTAATTACAGCTACCTTAAAAGCTTGTGGTACATATCCATTTTCTAAAGATAGATTAATCATATCTAAAATGGGGCTGGTAATCAGAGGGAACACTTCCTTAAATAATTTGTTTGGGATTGGGTCTAACATACAAGTTGAAGGTTTAGATGAAGCTAATATTTCTGATAACTCAGGAAGCTCCACAGGATCAAAACAGTCCAAACACAAATCAAGTTCTACAGTTATTTCCAATGTTGTTTCACTTGCTGAGGATGAAGTAAGTCTTCGGGAGTATGGCAAAGATTTTCTTTTTAATAGAATCAATTTTATTTAAAAAGAATCCCATAAAGTCATGACTGCTGAGAGCTAAGGGAATGGATGGCTCAACAGAGCTATGACTCTGTGTAAGTTTAGCAACTGTACTAAAGAGAAACCTTGGATTATTCTTGTTCTCTTCTATTAATGATGAGAAATAAGCTGTTCTGGCTTGGCGAAGTTTCTTTTTTATACAACAGTAGGCTATTTTTCCAGATTAAGTAGGAATCCTCTAGTTGTGTAGAGCGCCATTTTCGCTCCAATTTTTGTTCTTTAATACAAAAAAGTGCTGTAATGTTACTTGCCAAGGCAGGGAGTAAGAACATTATGCAAAGACAAACATTTCTGGTCTCTTGTGGTATAGTAGGATAAAAAACTGCCAAGCTTTCTTCTCTGAATTTTATACGAGCCGTTTGCACAGAAGCCAAAAACAAATATCAGTGTTTAATGAGAATAAACACAATTGCTGGATCATATGTTTGCCTAATCAAGTTTCCTGGATAAAACCCATTATACAAAAATGTGGCAGCAACAGATGCCTTCTATTTTTCTGTGCCAACATTTACATGCAGTTAAAAAAAAAACAAGAAAACAAACGGTTTGCCAGGTGAATGTTTGCGTGGAACTGCAGATATTTACTCTACGGCGCCCTGACGGGATGCACTGAGGCTGAAGAGAAAAAGAAAAAGGAGTGAGCAAAGAAAACATGGCTACGACTGGCCTAATAACAGGACCGACTGTCAGTGTCAGTGGGCTCAGCTGTGGACAGCGGGCAACAGCGGTTCTGGGGGAACATTGTTAAAAGGGAGCAGCACTGTCAGATCTGGATATTCTCAGAAAGTGAACATTAGGTCACGGGGTGCACGGTTAACACGAGCAAGAAGAGGGATAACAAGTCCTGTGCTTTGTACAGATTGACTCTGAAGATTGTCCCAATGTGAATATCAAACCTCTGCCGTGACAAATAGGCAGAGAGGGCGAGGAATGGAGTGCCGGGCGAGAGTTGAGAAGAGAGGGGGAACATGAGCGGAGTGATGGAAAGAGGTTGCTGTGGGGGAGAGAATGTGAGGCAGATGGAGAAAGGTGACGATGCAGAGAGACAGAGGGGGGAGAAAGAGATGGAGAGGAGAATGGTTTGTGTTTAATTAGTGGCCCTGGAGAGAGTCTTGGTTGAGCCAAGACAGAACATGGGATGTTGTCTAATTGGCCCTGCTTTGTGGTGAGCGAGGAGAGCAAAAAGAGAGGAGACGGGCACAGGGGAAGGTGAAGAAACAGGAGAGAAAAGTGACTGGACTTATGTCTACTTGCTTTTGTCCACAAAGGTATAAAACCTTAGTCTGAGCCTTCATTATGGCTTATTTGTGCTAAACAACTAAGATGTTGAATTAATTAGCTGGTATTAATATGTTGATTTTATAAATTACCCCCCCACCCCTTGTCATATTGCTGAATGTGAATATTCCCTTTAATTATTTGCTCATTAGAGACAGGAAGCTTAGGTAAATTTTACTCTTTTTGCAATGCAATTTGAAAATATATAGAAGCTGTTGACTGAACGGTGGTGCAGTGGTTAGATTATTGGCCTTACAGCAAGAGGGTATGGATGGTTTACTTTTTTCTGAGTTTTCACCAGCTGGACCAGTTTCCTCCTGCAGCTATAAAATATTCCTACTGGAGCTTAGTTATGGGCATGAATGGGTGTCTGTCTCTGTTGACTGGTGTCATAGGTATACTCATCTTAAGCATGAATATAATATTCAATTTGGTCTCATGATGATTTATTTGAATGGTTCTTTGATGGCATCACAGGGTGAAGCTGGTAGGACTGGTGCCTTGCAGCAGAAAGGTCCTGGGTGCAACTCCCGGCCTGTTTTCTCTCCATGGAGTTGGCATGTTCTCCCTATGCATTCTCTTTGGGGCCTCTGGTTTCCTCCCACAGTCCAAAAACAATGATTGTTTGGCTAACTGCTTACTCAAAATTGTCCTTAGGTGCGAGTGAGTTCATGCGTAGTTGTTCATCCTGTGTGTCTCTGTTTTGCCCTGTGATGGACAGGTGAGCTGCTCTAAGTGTACCACGCGTCCTGCCCAGCGACCGCTGGAGAAAGGCACCAACCATGACCACACTACAAGGAGGTGGTGTGGAATGGACCGATGCATTTGCCATCTGATCTACAGGTTCCCATTCATAGTACTAAATCTAAAATCCCTTGCCTGGTCAAACCTGAACTTATTTATTCTAAACTGCTTACTGATTCTTTCAAACACAATTCATGCTATGCCAAACCTTTATTCTATGTGTGAAACTGCCACTTTGGGCATTAGGAGCACCTTAGACATGCTCCTGCCTAAAAACTGCCGACCACCTCACCAAGATCATTCGGATGTGACCTGATATCAGCAAATCTGGAAAAAAATAGTTTCAGTATGAAAGCAGTTTTGTTTTCTTAGTACTCACCAAATAGGTTTAGGGCTCTGTGTGCATATTGCAGCAGGTGCAGTCAGAAGGGATCATGCATACAAAATTCAAAATCTGCTTGTCACTGAACACTGGAGCTTAAACCCATTGAGGTTCTGCTTGTTCTTTTTCCTCCCTAGCGCTAAAAACTGATTGAAACGTGATTGATATACTGTTGGTTAATCATAAGAACGTTTTATTTTTCAACCATGCTTTATCGTTATTACTGCAAGTCCTGGCCAGGACAGACAGCAAATCCTCAGGTAAAATAATGGTTAAATAAAAGACATATTAACATTTTACAACCCATTATGTATTTGAACTGAGGTCTGAAGAAAAACACAACTTTCTTCAACCAACCAGGTTGAATACAGGTTGATTTCAAGGTGTTTGGTCTGCTCCACAGCTGGCAGGTCATTTCCACGTTGAGAAGAGTAGATGAAGAGGTCAGATCATGGCTCTGTATTCATAATTTGTAATATGTTTTAGCTCCAACGTGACATCCTCTATGTCCTATGGCCTTCTGTGACGTCTCTAAGTGGCGTGCACAGAAAGCTGTGTATTTTATACTCTCAAATGATTTACGACAAAATAGCAAAACAAACTGAAAGCTTAATTGTGACATTTTGTTTTATAGAGGGAAAACATGACTTACATTGGAACAACCTGTGACCAGTTTACACCCCACTTGTTTATTCCTTCAGTAAAACTCGTTACACACTAGAGTGGGTTTTAAAATGAACAGTTGCTATGTGGCACTAAGAAAGTTGATCTGGATTAAAACCTCTAACTTTTCACATCAAAGTAAACACTGCTGGGAGAGACAAGTAATTTGTCCTGGCATGTTTCTAAATGATGGGATTTTTAATGGGAAGGTGACCTCTTTTTAAAGGAAACCAACTGAGACAACTCAAACTTGCAACAAATAGTATGCCAGTGTGTGGTAAACTAAATGCCCCCGAGCGATTCCCCTCCTAGTCAGAAGGGCATTGTAGGAAAAAAACTGCCTCCAGTCAGGATGTGACCAAATTGCCTGGAACAAAGGGAAGCTACAGAGAAAAGAGCAAAAGCTTTTGTTCCTTCGGAGGCAAAAATTAAGTGCTCAAGGTCTGTGAAGGCAGATGCGAATACTTTCAAGTGGTTTGGATTATGATTAGACAAAGACATCATCACTGCTGTCTTTATTATGTGTTTAGAGACAGTCCAACCCAGATTGTGAGCCTCTGGGCTCCCAGGTGTAAGCCTGACTTCCAACCCTCACTCTTTGTTTAATAATCGTGTACAGCTCATAATGTGTACACCTGTGTGGACCTGACATCTGGGATGGAAGGTAATTTCTACAGGAATTGGTCACAGTTTGTTTCAAAGCAGTTTAATGATTAAATATTATGAAATAATGGCATCTCAGAATACTAAAATCTGTCTCCTATGCATCAACTTTTCAATTAGACTCATTTATCAAGACATTTGAACTGTTATGGGCTATAAGCACATATCTACATAACCTCTGCTGATAACAAAGAAAAAAATTTAAAGGGCAAATTTGCGACAGGTTTCCTTCATAAACTGTCAAATTAAAATAGATCAAAATTTCATGATTTCACAATTTTCTAAATGGTCTTGAAAGTTTTTCTTAATACCTTTTGAAGATGCTTCAAAGTTTTAAGTTTTACTTTGGACCTTGGCTTCATGTTTTGCCAATTTTCTGTCCAGTCCTTGTAGCTGACCATATCATATTGTTCAACTGGTGGCTAAAACTCTGTTTATGGCTAATGAACAGTATCTAAAAGTCATATCTATAAGAAACAGAAGGAGAATCTAACATCCTATAGTGAGTTAAGACAGTATTGCCATTTTATGCATTTGACACTATAGCATGCACAATTTCACTGCCAGATAAGCCACGCTACCATAGGTGTTTTGGATATGTTGAAAAATTACACCACATGAGCACTGCAGCTCTCATACATGCCACAAGTACCACTGGTAAAGCATTGAAGTACCCATAACGCAATAGCTTAGCAGTGACCCAATAAAGAAATTCCCTAATCTGATGCTACGCTGTGCTGCCGGCACCAATGAAGATTCATTCACCTTGGGAAGCCAGGTGCTTGAAACTGGCAGCTTGCCCTACTTCCTGATTAATTTGGCATAAATGTATTTGACTTCTTGGGATACTCGTGAGGAACCAAAGTTTCATTCCCAGATGATGAGTTGATCCTTAAATATGAAATACATATATAAATGAGACAATGATTTTACAGCAGAAGTTATGTACCCCATCCTGACGCAGCAGAACACTGTGATTTCCATGTTGATCATAATACATGTGCACTAATCAGAATGTGATTAATAAAATGGGATAAATCTGCTTCAAAGGTGCAACTCGTCTTGATTTTCCACAAAATCTCTTTCACCCCTATATGCTTAGACCTGGACACAATTGTTTTGATACACCCGCATATATGGCAAAAAAGTAAATAGAGTCTGCTATAACACTGTTTCCTACTTTTGCCATATATGCTGGGACCTCTAAACACACATTTTATGTTGTTCCAAACATAAATCTAGTAAAATATTAAGTTATTTTCCAGAAGGGAGTTTAAGTTAGTTTTTGCCACGACCTTATGAAGACTACCTAAAGACCAGTTTGTAGATAGCTTCTAGGAAAGGCTTTTCTTGTCCAAGCAGCTGCACCCAATCCTTACTTAACCAAGTGCATTGCAGAGTGTCAGATGCAGCGTTGTAAAGCAAACCACCACTGGACCCTGGAACGGTTGAGAAATTTCCTTTGGAGTGACATATCTTGCTTTTCTGTCTGGAAATCCATGCAACAAGTCTGGGTTTCTGTCAGGAGAGCTGCATTTGCCTGACGTAATAGTGTGATGCGTGAAGTTTGGTGCACATGGTTCTTCAGGAGTTAAACTCAGCCTCTTATTCCCAGTGAAATAACTATTAATGCTTCAAATATTTTGGATAATTTCATGCTCCCAACTTTGTGTAAACAGTTAGGGGATGGCCCCTTCCTGTGCACCAAGCAGAGTCCTTAAAGACATGCAAGAGTGAGTTTGGTATGAAGGAACCTGACTGGCCTGCTCAGAGTCCAAACACCTCTGGGATGAATTAGAGCAGAGACTGAAAGCCTGCCCTTCCATAAAGAGTTGAAGCTATAAAGGGTGAGCCAACATCATGATAAAGCCCTTGGTATGCTAGAGACACAAGATGGCATTTACAGAAGATTGCATTGTTGTCAGCTTTGCACTGTGGCAACTGTATCTAGAATAATTCTGATTGGTGGACACACCAGACCGATTTGTGTCAGCTTGGATTATTTCTTTATCAAATAATGTCAGTCAGATTCAGCAATAAAATCTCATTAAAATATCTGATTTTCCACAGTTTTGAATATTAATAAAGCCGACATGGTCTAATATGTATTGCAGATTGACAAAAATTGCAGGATCTCCTTAAAGAATTCACTCATGTTGACATTTCACAGGAACATGTGCACGTGGTTTTTCAGCAAAGGGTCAAGGAGAAACTTGGTTGCCATGACACACAGCAGAGAGGAAAGCTCAGAGGATATGAATAAGGGAGGAGAAGAGATGGATGAGGGTAGTGTGGAGAGGCAGGATAGAGACAGAGATGGATGGAGTGAAGAGTCTGCCTGTACAGGGGCAACGCCGTGGAGAGAATTCACAGATGCACAGAGGAGATCCGAGAGACACTTTGGAAAAATGACAAGTCAAAAAGTTGTGTTAGGAGGGGATAATGAACAGAGACAGAGAGGAAGATGTGCGAGTGAGAGGAGTACATTTATTCGAGTGAATGAAGAAACTAAAAAAAGAAATACAAAAATGAAGAGATTTAGAAATGAGACAGAACCTACCTGAGTAAGAGAACTTCCAGAAACAGGCCAGCTCAGCATGTTCTTCTCCATCCACCCTATTTAGAAAGGTGGCATTATTCTAAGCATAGCACAAATCAATACTTTTGACGGCATATTGGTGATCAATCAAAGTGCCAGGGCGGGATTGATCACGCTCCGTCAAATGTGACATAAACAAGGCTTTGAGATCAATATTATGTTAGTGCATTCAGTTCAAGACAAACACCGTGTATCTCAATTAAGTGCTCATTCTGCAAGCATATACACTGATAAAGCAGTAGTTTAAGCACAACTACGAAGCGTCAGAGTGAAAGATGGTGTGTCAGAGAATCCACCGGCTAAAAAAGATTTAAAGCTCCATGCAAACGAATTTATACCACTTGAACTTTCAAATAATTTCATGGTACAGCCATAAACCTCAGTGTATTATCTTGGAATTTTAAATGATGGAGCAACACAAAGTTGTGCTTAATCTTTGAGATGAAGGGAAATAATGCCAGTTTTTTTTTTGTTTTTAGAAAGAAAATTAAAAGTGTGGGGTGTGTTTTTATTTAGCCCACCTGGATCAAAACTTGTAGAAACACATTTCGTTGCAGTTACATGTACAAGTGTTTGAGGATGTTTCCATCATATTTGCAAATCTGTAGACTAACGTTTTTATCTATCGTTCCTTGCAAAATATTTCTAGCTCAGTCAGATTGGATGGAGAGCTTCTGTGAATATCACATTTTGAGTCTTGCCGCTAATTCTCAATTGGATTTAGGTCTGGACTTTGACTGGACCATTCTAGCACACACATTTTTTTGTTGTAAATATTTCTATTTTATCTCTGGGAGTATTTAAAATGTAAAGATTAGCTTTACTAATTTAGCATTTTTTAGCACTCAATCCAACTTCTGATCTACTCTGGGGAAAAGCATCTTCACAGCATAATGCTGTCACTACCATAGTTTACCATACGGTGTGTGTGTTTAAGATAATGTACAGTGTTTGCTTGCCATAAAGGCCAGATTTGTAGAGTGCATAATGCTGTTGGCAAATCCAATCAAGCTGGGGATCTCTTCAGCTCCTCCAGAGTTACCATAGATCGGTTTGCTGTTTCTCTGATTAAAACTCTCCTCGCCTGGCCTGTTGGTGTAGTTGGACGACATATTTTGGTAGATTAGCACTCGTGCCATACTCCTTTATAACTTATCCCTTGCTTTAAACTTCTCCACAACCTTCTCCCTGATCTGATCGCTGTGGTCTTTGGTCTTCATGATGCTGTTTGTTAACTAATGTTATCTAACAAACCTCTGAGGCCTTCAGAGAACAGCTGAATTTATACTGAGATTATATAACGCACAGGTGGACTCTATTTAATAATTAGGTCACTCAAGGTTTCATGTAGGACTATCAGAATAAGGTTGGCTGAATACAAATGAATGCCACATTTTCACATTTTATAAAAAAATTACAATGATGAATGAACCATTTTTCTTCCACTTCACAATTGTGCACTACCTTTTGTTGGTGTATGACAAAAAGGTCTAAAGGGTTACTAAACTATTGCAAGTCACGGAATGCCTATTTAAAATTTCTATCATTAAGCATATAGAGCTTGAGTTTAAATAGGCTCTATGCTGAAGAGGCAGTCAGCAGAAAAGCTGGACCTGCCTTTCCGGGTAAAAGTTAATAACACAACAGTAAAACAATCAGATAGTGCTGAGATACAAAAGGTTCCTTAATAACAGGCAGGATATAATTATGCTAACTTAAAGTTATGCTTACTGCAAAGATGTCACCATTTAATGAGACAGAATGGAGCAAGAGTCATAAAGCTGGAGTGCTTAAGGCAAAGTATCACACACATCCATGCTGAGGTCAGCCAAGATACAGATCCAGACTTTAAAAAGTTTGCTAAAACATTGATTATTCTGCAGTACGTTTGATCTAAATGAAGCTTAAAGATCAATGTGTTCAATAAAAAGGATGCAACGATTTTGTCTAATGGAGAACGACTCGTGTGATACATTTAAAAAAAACCTCTCCTTCCCATTATGTATAACCTGTCCTGAACCCTTGTACTGGCTGTGTTGGCAATGCCTTCAGGAGGTAATTCGAGAAAGAGACCCTGCGCTCTAAGCACAGATTCTTCTATCACTGCTAAATGATTTTATGGCTGACCTCGGGTGCTGCTTGTTGCAGCGTTGGGAGCCTTTGGAGCTGTAAGACACCATTATGATACTGAGCTACTGATAACCCCCCCGCTTCTTCTGCCACGATTTGAACACAAACCAAACATACTCGTCCTTCCTCAAAGCCATTTCTTGGAGCACTTCGATTTCCAGGAATCAAAACCCCAAAGGGACTTAGCACTATGATTAAATTGGCCAAACTGCCAAAACAAAATGGTGCAATCATGATTAAGTGGCTAATTAGGGCGAATAAGCAGATAAAAAAGAATGGGACAGAGCTAAGGAAAAACGTCTTTCAAATCCTTAGAAAAAACAACTCGTGCACACTTGTGAAACCTACCTAATACCAACTTTAGCGTTAGCACACCGCTTAAAGTTTGTTATGTGTCCTAAATTAATGAGAATGATAAGCAATTCATCAAGGGTGATATACCATTCAATCTCTGCAAGTTTAGATACATTCATTTTTAAAATGAAAGGCGTATTCATTTGGTGTTTTAATGATTTATTTGAAGGTGGAATGATGATTCAAATAACAGCTTTAATGAATTACAACTGAATTCACAAGTATGAATTTTTTCTCTCATCCACAAAGGGTCATAAATACACATACAGGTTCAAATATATATCTGCAGCCCCAGTAATATTTGATAAAATGTCCTTTTAACCTCAACCTTGTGCTTTTTGTAGCCACCAACAAGCCTCTGGTATATTTGACCACTCTCCTCAGCAGAAATGGTAAATAGTAATTGTAAGTTTTCTTTACCTTAAAAAATAATTATATTCATCCAACGACAATGTAAGTCCACAAATGTTTTCCTTGGTTGAGGTTGGAGCTGTGTGCCCACATTTCAACCATGATACTAAAACTCTCACCCTCAGAATAGGGGAAGTTGGTCTTGGTGTTATGATTTGATCCAAGAACCACTAAAGCTCAAGCTCAATAAAAAAACCCTCCAAAATCAACAACTTTAAGCTTGACTGAGATTTGCAGCACACTATTTAAACAAAACAAAATATTTATGTTCAGAAGAGACAAAGATAGAGCTGGTTGTCCACAATGACAAGACGTCTATGCAAAGTTGTACCAACTATCAAACATGGTGGTGGTAGCATGATGCTGAGGGTCTGTTTTGCTGTCAGTGATACTAGGGCACTGCACATAGAGGATGGGATATGTACCTCCAATCAACACCAAGGTGGTTGAAACTTGGACACAACTGGTTGTTCCAACAGGAGAACAATAACCAAAACATATCACAAAACATATCACGGCAGACTTCCATTAAGCTTCTGGAATGGGCCTGACCCCTAAAGAAATTGTGGGTCATGTGTAAATGCTAGATTTAGTGTTAGGAAAACAACCAGCTTAAATGTGCTTTGGCAACGCAGCTTTTAACTCATAGGTCTACAGTTGTAAACTTCAATAAAAAAGAAAGCAACAGTGAGCTGGTTTCTGAGCTATCTGTTCAAAATTAAAGAATTTCCAATGATTTGTCCTGCAAAATCCACGCAATTTACATTTTCAGGCACTCTCTGGGCTAAACAACCAGGACATGATCGTTCACCTTAACTAACAGGTGTGACAAGGAGAGCATTAATCAGAAAAGAAGCCAAGGAGGAGCTGCAAAGATCAAGTTTTAGCTGTGCACTCCAAAAATCTGGCCTTTATGTAGGAGCAGCAAGAAGAAACCCATTGTTGAAAGGAAGCTATTAGAACTCCTGTTTCCAGTTTAATAAAATTTTAGCGTTTTGGTCTGAGTACAAAACACCAGATTCGGGAGAAAACTAAAACTCCACATCACCCTGAAGACACCATCCCCACATTAAAACATTAAGATCCTGGCAGCACCATGCTACGGGGATGCTTTTCTTCAGCAGGAGAGCTGATACGAGTTGATAGGAATATAGATTGTGCTAAATATAAATGCTAAATTTGGATTTAGCTAAATTTCCTGGAAAAAAAAAATCTGCTACAGGCTTCAAAAAGAATGAGACTGAAGCAGATGCTCTTCTTTCAGCAGGACATCAGTGGTAAAAATACAACAAAACAATGATACCAAGCAGAGAAGCTAAACCTACAACAGAATGACTGAAAGAAAAAGGAACTAAAGAGTTGTGATGGTCCAGTCAAAGAGCAGGTCTGGTTTAAATGGTTAGTTAAGTTAATTAAACAATGATAGAGTTCTACAGATCTTGTATTGTAATTTGCAACATCTAATGTGATGTTCATTATGTAGCTTGCAGTTTAACATTAAGGCATTGAGCTTTTGTTCAATTAGATATTTCCAGCCCAATAAAGATGACAGTGGAGGGAGGAGAGTGTTTCCTTGTGCTTCAGGTCTCTGTCGCTCCATTGCTCCTACATTCTACGACTCACCACTCCATCATGGAGCAAGAGGGGAGAACCGACAGCCTTGCCAGGAGCTAATGGATCAGTAGAGCGAGCAAGTGAGGAAGAGTCAGGTGTGAAAGAGGGAAAGCACACACAAAACTGCCCCTCTCTTGGGTTATCCTCCATCACTCTGCCTGTGTTTTCTTCCTCCCTGTGACTCAGTTCATGGACCTTTGGCTCTGTGACCCCTGTATTGGCTGCCATTCCCAAGCCCTGCCCTGTCACTCTCCTCACTGCTCACATGCAGCCCAGACTGGAGGGTCAAGTGTTGCCAGCAGACCTTGAACCTTGCACCACTGTTGTAGGATGGAGCGGATCTTGTGATGGACCGGATGTGACAGTTGAGCTGTCGACCTTTGGTCCAAAGACAGCAGACTGGAAATGGGATCCATAGCTACTGCACCCATGCACATTCAGGTGCTCCCCTGACGCAGGAATGTACCTTAAAAGCAACAGAGAGAGAAATTTGTCAGTTTGCAATCATGAAGAGAAACGCTGCTTTATTGACTCACAAAGACAAATAAACTCAGCTTCGCACAGTCATTTTGTTTCCAAGTTAGAAAGCACAAACATCTCTTATTTTTAACTAGAAATTAACTCTGTCACATGTTCTTAAAAACACCTCCAATAAAAACAGAACAGATTTGTTTGTGTATTAGTAGCCACCCTGAAATTTCCAGTTAGGTCTTCTGATAAAAGATGTCAGAATGGCTTCAGCTTCTTCATGAATAAAAAATCTCAACTTTCAATTGTGTATGAGGAGGACATGTTCACCATCATTAGATAATCTGGAACCATTCACCAATGAATAGGCTAGAGCTAATCTACTTTAAATGGAAAACCCTTACATAGTAGCATGACTGCATTTGTATATACAAGTATTTTCAATTTAACCCAAGTTGTTTTTGGTTTTTAACAGTTTTTATTTGTGACATCCTGATTGGTAAGCGCTTTAAGAAAATAAAAAAGTCCAATATTTGTTCAAGGTTTTTTAAGATTCAGCATCATTTTATATTTCTGTTTATAATGCACACTATGATGCGTACTTCAAATACAAGCGCTCTGCAAAGAAATGTGTGTCCAGTTTAAATAAGAACTAAAACTTTGCATTAAAAATGTATTTTCTTCATTAGTGTTTTATTTATTTTTAAACATTGCTTTATCAATGTGGAGGTGTGACTGCGCTCTCAGGTGATATACTGTGCCAAAACTAGCTGATGCCTGGTTCACAGGAGGGGATTTTTATGCTGAATTTTGACCCAATCTTCCCCTTCTGACATGCCCGATTATCGGGATGGCTCTTAAGATAATCTCATAAGATCTTTCTGCTGTGTGTGGTTTGTTAAGAGTGATCTAGTCTGCTGGGAAGGACGTTGGGACCGCTCCGACCTCAAATCGTGGATGTTCAACATGTCGGATTGTCTTGGCCCGATATCCTACCGTGTGGGGTGTTCCCTGAGGACAAACGAGCATGCAACCCGTTGAAGGTGATGTGTAGCCAATCACAAAGCGAGGTGACGAAAGCACCGGGAATTACTCTGAGCTCACGTTTGATCTTGAGAGGGTTTGCAAGATTTCCCGTCTGAAATCTGAATGTTTGTGAGTGAAATCTGTTCATGTGTGTTGTGTTGTGCTTGCCGTGTGGCTGTACATCACACACTGTAGGACCAAACCTGCTATACCAACGATTTATTATCGTCATGTGTGGGTTTCTCAGGTTTTGAAAATCGAAAGACAATTCAAAAAGTCTTGCCATGTAAACCAGGCATAAGGTGAGTACAGAAATGTCTGGAATTGGAGCTAAATCTCTCTCTCTCATAGCAGTGTTTTGTGAGTTGAGGCTGAAACTGTCCCTGAGGCATCGTTACCATCAACTCACCTTCCTAACTTACTTTTCTTTCACTCTGTTTTACCTTTCAAACTTTCCTTGTTTCGTTCTCATGCTAAATCTCCGTTCTTTCATTTTTGATGACTGTGAATTTTGGGCTTTTGTCACAGAGAGAACAAATGGGAAGAGGAATGAAATAAATTACTGTATGGTAAGACATTAATTAACACAAATCAATTATTAGAAATTTATTTTGGCCCGCAACAACAGGAATACTGTTGACCTGATTCACTAAGGGATTAAAGGATTATTTTGCTCCGATGAAATAAGAAAAAAAATAAACAAGGTTTGCATATAACATCGCTCTATGCTGGTGCTGTTTGCTAGCATTTAAAGAAAGCATTATGCATGCATACATGGGAGAAGTATATAAATCTATGTAAATTACAGCAAAAGCAAAAGGCATCTCATTCTTAAAGATCAGCGCTGTTTGCGACACACAATTAGAATAAAATATGTACTGTCTCTGGAAACCTGGTGATAGATTTGATAAAGAGGAAACATGAAATGAAGCAACCTGCTGCACTCCTGGCTTATATTATCTACAAATAGATCGTCTTTTACACTCTGAAAAATTAAGATGTAAGATAATGCTTCACATCCAGCGGGTTAACTCTTGGAGGTCCCTTCATTTTGTTCTTTGCCTGTATCCCTTGGAGACAGAAAAATGCTCTTTTAGAGTATTTTCAAACTGCTTTAAACAGACTGGTCCTCCTGAAACTTGCTTGCAAGTTAACCCCATCGGCAGCTTCTTGTGATAGTGCACCCCATCAAGCAGCTGTTTTAACCTTTTTCTGTTTTCTTATTTGAAAACAGGTCCAAACAACCAAAGAGAACCAAACCAAATGATAGTGTGAAATTTGTCCCCTAGGCTATCCTGGAGGGAAAGCGTTTTCAAAGATTGCCATAGAAATATTACGTATCAACATAGTTTATTTTCAGTCTTTTTTGTGAATGCAGTTAATAAATTCAGCCTTTACCATACAGAACCAATGATCATGCCTTCTCTGCAATTTAAACAACCTTCTTCCTCCTCTGTCTCTCATTGACAAACTTTGTCTCTCTCTCTACTCCTCTTTTAGGTTTCCTCTAAGTTGAGGTTCATTTCAACAATCTTTTAGCTTTAAAAGGAAAATGCAATAATTCACATACCTGCTTGATGCATCAGATTCATTCTAATTGAAAAAACAAATAGCTTGGAACGTGCTACACCTTTGTCTCTTGTAGCTGAACAAATTGCCATTTCAACAATATACTACTGTAGCAAGCATTCATATTTAGAATATTAAGACTATAATGTGTGATGTTTTTAATAAATCAAATCCACTTTTTGATAAAATATAGATAATTATTTATCGGCTAGCCGATTCAATCTGCCTTCACATGGAGACAGAGTTTTAAAATATCTGTAGTTTTATCACACTCTAAATTAAGTTTCTTTCGCTGAAAAAGGGAGCTTTTTATTTGAGTGTAGCTGGTGCCTACGTCTGCACTGGATGAAGCAGGTTTCTTGGGAATTAGCCAAAATGTTGGTATCAACATGTGGAGTTTAACCACAGCATCAAAAAATGCATGTAGGGAAAAACCAAAGCCAGTATTTTGGTTATCAGCATGACTTTCTTTAACTTCACAATGACTAGATTGAAAGTTGTTTTCTGATAAATAATTGCTGTTTATGAAGTACATGTCATAATGTGGGTTTCTGTTGGACCAATATGCAGTAAGGGATGCTGTCAAGCTGAAGAAGGAGTCCTATCGGCTGTGGTTGGCTTGTGGGACTCCTGAGGCGGCTGACGGGTACCGTGAGGCCAAGCGTGCTGCGGCCCGAGCTGTGGCAGAGGCAAAAACTCGGGCCTGGGAGGAGTTTGGTGAGGCCATGGAGAAGGACTACCGGTCGGCCTCAAAGCGATTCTGGCAAACCGTCCGGCGCCTCAGGAGGGGAAAGCAGTGCTTCGCCAACACTGTTTATAGTGGGGGTGGGAGGCTGTTGACCTCGACTGGGGACATTATCGGGCGGTGGAAGGAGTACTTCGAGGATCTCCTCAATCCTGCCATCACACATTCCCTGGTGGAAACAGAGGCTGGGGACTCGGGGTTGGACTCTTTCATCACCCAGGCTGAATTCACCGAGGTGGTTAAAAAGCTCCGTGGTGGCAAGGCTTCGGGGGTGGATGAGATCCACCCTGAGTACCTAAAATCTCTGGATGTTGTGGGGCTGTCATGGTTGACACGCCTCTTCAACATTGCATGGCGGTCGGGGACAGTACCTCTGGACTGGCAGACCGGGGTGGTGGTCCCCCTTCATAAGAAGGGGGACCGGAGGGTGTGTTCCAACTACAGGGGGATCACACTCCTCAGCCTCCTTGGTAAGGCCTACGCCAGGCTATTGGAGAGGAGAGTCCGGCCGATAGTCGAACCTCGGCTTCAGGAGGAGCAGTGTGGTTTTCGTCCCGGCCGTGGAACACTGGACCAGCTCTATACCCTCTACAGGGTACTCGAGGGCTCATGGGAGTTTACCCAACCGGTTCACATGTGTTTTGTGGACCTGGAGAAGGCATTCGACTGTGTCCCTCGTGATGCCTTGTGGAGGGTGCTCCAGGAGTATGGAATTGGGGGCCCTTTATTAGGGGCCATCCGGTCCCTGTACGAGCGAAGCAGGAGTTTGGTCTGCATGTTGGACTCCGGCAGGGCTGCCCTTTGTCACCGGTCCTGTTCATAACTTTTATGGACAGGATTTCTAGACACAGCCAAGGACCGGAGGGGGTCTGGTTTGGGGACCAGTGGATTTCGTCTCTTCTTTTTGCAGATGACATGGTCCTGCTGGCCCCCTCTAGCCAAGACCTACAGCATGCGTTGGGCGGTTCGCAGCCGAGTGTGAAGCGGCTGGGATGAAGATCAGCTCCCCCAAGTCAGAGGCCATGGTACTCGACTGGAAAAGGGTGGCTTGTCCTCTTCAGGTTGGAGGGGAGTTCCTGCCTGAAGTGGAGGAGTTCAAGTATCTCGGGGTCTTGTTCACGAGTGAGGGAAGAATGGAGCGGGAGATCGACAGACGGATCGGTGCGGATGCCGCAGTAATGGGGGCGCTGTGCCGGTCCGTTGTGGTGAAGAGAGAGCTGAGCCGAAAAGCGAAGCTCTCGATTTACCGGTCGGTCTACGTTCCTACCCTCACCTATGTCCATGAACTTTGGGTCATGACCGAAAGAACGAGATCCCGGATACAAGCGGCTGAAATGAGCTTCCTCCGTAGGGTGGCCGGGCACTCCCTTAGAGATAGGGTGAGGAGCGCAGCCATTCGGGAGGGGCTCGGAGTAGAGCCGCTGCTCCTCCACATCGAGAGGAGCCAGTTGAGGTGGCTCGGGCATCTATACCGGATGCCTCCTGGACGCCTTCCTCGGGACGTGTTCCAGGCACGTCCTGCCGGGAGGAGGCCCAGGACACGCTGGAGGGACTATGTCTCTCGGCTGGCCTGTGAACGCCTTGGGCTACTCCCTGAAGGAGCTGGAGGAGGCTGGAGGGAGAGGGACGACTGGGTGTCTCTGCTGAATCTGCTGCCCCCGCGACGGATAAGCGGAAGACGACGAGCACGAGTTACGAGTAATTGCTGTTTATGAAGTACATGTCATAATGTGGGTTTCTGTTGGACCAGTATGCGGGGAAGAACTCACTCCTGAAGCTCAAAGTTTGCAGGTAAGACAACGCTTTATTGCTCATGTCTTGGACACGGACAGGGTACCAGGCGAGCACACAAACAACACATAATAACCAGTGGGGAACAACCGGGCTTAAATACAAAACTGGACAGCAGGGGGAACCAATGACACACGTGACCAGACAATCAGGGGAAAAACACAGAACAGGTGTGGGGTTGGGGTGCAGGGATACAGAAAACAAAGGAGTAGACCAGGTAAAATAACAGAACACAAACTCAAGAACTCAAAACACAAGCAGGTATGACATAGCCCCTCCCTTAGAGGGCGGATCCCAGACGCCCACAAAACAAAAATAAAACAAACATCCGACAAGGGAGGGCGGAGGGGGCCTCGGAAGGAGGGCAAGAACTAAAAACAAAACAACCCGACCAGAACCCCTCCGGAGCAGGCCTGGGAACAGGATCGGGGTGTGGAGGCTGTTCATTCATGAACCCCTCCGGAATCGAACCAGGAACAGGATTAGGAGTCGGGAGCAGCGGCGATGGCTGATCAGGAGCGAAGCCATGAGCCGGAAAACCGTGTCGAGCTTCGGTGGAGGAGGGAGCAGGAGATCTCATAGACACGGAGATTTCATCTAGGGCCCTTTGTCGCTCAGCCTCAATGATGTGGTGAATCCGAGGATCAGGGAAAAAATCCCTCCTCCCCTCGAGCCAGTCTTGGAGGCTGCCAGCTATTTCCAGCCTTCTCCATGGTGAGCTGGGAGAGGTCACTAGGTGAAAAAATAATTTGTCCAGAACCTCTCCCTTCTTGAATTACCTCACGATTGCTCCCGCTTGGTCCCGTTGGCTGGTTCCTTCTGTCATAATGTGGGTGTCTGTTGGACCAATATGCGGGGAAGAACTCCTGAAGCTCGAAGTTTGCAGGTAAGACGACACTTTATTGCTCATGGCTTGGACACGGACAGGGTACCAGGTGAGCACACAAACAACACATAAGGAACCAGCCGGGAACAAAGGAAACACACAGGCTTAAATACAAAACTGGAAGGCAGGGGGAACCAATGACACATGTGACCAGACAATCAGGGGAAAACACAGAACAGGTGTGGGCTTGGGGTGAAGGGATACAGAAAACAAAGGACCGGACCAGGTAAAATAACAAACTCAAGGACTCAAAACACAAGCAGGTATGACAGTACACTTGTGTTACTACGTCACACCTTAATAAAAATCCGTGGCTGGCTTTCCAGGAAGCAGCTTTAAGCTTGCAGCTTCATGCAAACTTGTAAAGACTCAGAATTGTGCTCAGTAATTCTCCAGCAGAACTGAGGTAATTTTGTTTAACAACCAATTCCCAATGTCACGCTCATGTTTGATAGGACTCCTATCTCCACTTTATAGGTTTTCCTAATAAAGAGACTCTCTGAGAGGTATTCAAATATCATCCACCACCCACCAACAGAAACACATTCATGCATTCTCACACCTCCAGAGTTCATGCTCTACCTCCATCGTTCACTGACAGCTAAAACATTTTGTAGTTTTGGAGAATTAGTTGTATTTTGCATGTCTCTTTCTTTCAACAGTCCTTTCTCTCCATCTGGTCCATTACACTATCAGTGGCAGTAATAAATTCTGCTCTGTTCCACAGGCCTCCATGGACCTGGCTCCTTTCCTCATTTTTCCTCCTGGGAGCCCCTTGATGTTCTGGGAGCTGAGGCCTGTTGACTGCTTCACCACCCATCCTTTTATAATGTGTTACATACCCCCCTTTGTCTTCTTAGCTTTATAATGGGTTATGGCTAAAACTGAAAGATGAAAAACACACAGCACACACAGTTGATAGATACAAAAGTAAAACTGAAATGCAGAACATGGGGTGGAGATGTTCATCAGCATAAACACCAAATTAAATGGTATTAAAATGATTATTTTAGTCATACATTTAAAATCAGTAAGACATTTTATGTAAATCTAAAAAACAATGATAAATCAATAAATAAAGGATTGCATGAGTTTAGGGGAAGGCACAACAGCAGCACGACAGTTCAGGACATTACCCGCCCCTCATCAAGTGGTGCCTCAACATACATTGGACAGACTCGTCCCTGATCCTCGAGTTGGTTCAGTGTTTGAGTTGTTTAATTGAAAAAAATGGGATCAAATGTTTTGACGCACATCTAAAGTTAAAGACATGCCTTGCCCTTTATTGCTCTACTCTAGATGGCACATTTTAGTTAATTACTGTAAATTGTTGACCTTTTACTTTTAGCAAGGCAATTAGCAGTGAAATAGCTAAATGTAGCTAAATGCATGTTATCTAGGTAAAAGTAACCAACTGTTGCGTTTAGAAACATTACTGACAAAGAAATAGCTAAAAGTAAACGAGCCAACTGTTACTCTGAGCAAGCTAAAAGGCTTATAATGTAATAGCTAAATGCTAGTAAGCCAGGTAAAAGTGGGAAACTTTTATAGCTAAAGGTTAGGTAAAAGTAGCCAAGTGTTACTTTCAGGCAAACAACAAAGGAAACTATGTGTCAGCTAGCTAGGTAAGTGCAGGCAACTTTTATAACCACACATGGCCCATGATCTCTGAGGTTTGAGCTGTTTGATGTGAAAGGACAAAGTGCTCCATCATGAGGTGTTGATGAATGCACAATTATTATGGAGGTCTGACCTTAAAGGGGTTGCAGTTACTGTCTTGACAAGAACTTTTGTTTTTTTTCTTTAGTTGACGGGCCTGGGGGAGAGCTGAGTGCAGGTGGAAGAAAGTAAAGCTTTCAGCTGTCCTTTGACATTTTAAAAGATAGTTGGCAGGATGTGATGGTGGCTCAGGGATAAAGCGCACGACACATGCACAAAGGCTACAATCCTTGACACAGTCGTCACGGGTTCGAGTCCCGACCCGTTGACCTTTACTGCATGTCTTCCCCTCTAACCACCACAATTCCAGTCAGTCAACTTACAAAATAAAGGCCACTAGTGCCACAAAAAAATTGCTGGCATATTGATCATAAAAGAACAAATAACATTGTTCAGAAATTATTTTATCCCATTGTCACAAACCACTTGTTCTTTTTAATACTGTAAACTCCATCCTTAATGTGCCCCAGTCTGCCAGTTTGGAAGCTTCATCTGAAACCTGTAAGAATTTTCTCCATTTTATTTGTTGAAAAGGTTTCCTTGACTAGATGGCGCCTTCATACGACCCCTCCATTTCAGCCCCTTGCCCTGCTGCTTTTAACAAGTTTGAGCCTGTGATCTCTCACAGTTCTGAAGGAGTTTATTGATCTGATGAAACCTTCTGGTTCCCCCAGTGATCCTATTCCCCTTGGCTTTTTAAAAGATGTTTTTAAAACCATAGGACTCTCTGTCCTGGCTGGTGTCAATACCAGTATTGCAACAAGTATGGTCCCTGGGGCTTTAAAGCATGCTGTCGTTCAGCCTTTGATTAAAAACAGGTCTTGATCCATTTTGTTTTTTGTTTCAAATTTAAGGCCAATCTCCAAACTCCTCTTCCACTCAAAAATACTGGAGAAACATATTTTCACACAATTAAAATCATTTTTAGAGTGAAATAGTCTTCCTGAGGTGTTTCATTAAGGTTTTAAAAAGCTTCACAGCACAGAATCTTCTCTTTTAAGGATTTTTAATAATATAGTTTTAGCTGCTGATGCTGGTATTTATGTTATCCTTGTGCTTTTAGACTTTACAGCTGCCTTTGACCCAATGAATCACAGCATTTTAATTTCTCATTTTGAGCATTGTGTTGGTATTAAAGGTGCAGCCTTGGGGTGGTTTCAGTCTTACCTGACTGACAGAACTATTTCTGTCAGTACAAATGGGTTTGTGTCATCTACAGTGTTTTTAGGCTGTGGTGTGCCTCAGGATCAATACAAGGACCCCTTCTTTTCTCTCTGTATCCCCTGCCCTTGAAAATTGGAATTTCTTTTCATTGTTATGCTGATGATTGTCAAGACTATATTCCTTTTAAAAAACACGATGCTCGCTCACCCTTGTTCACCCTTTGTAGGAATGCCTAAAATGAAATCAAAGCTTCGATGGCCCTAAATGTTTTGAGTGTTAAAGACAAATAACCAACGTCAGATTGGTGACACCCACCGATCTGAACGGTAGCTATTTGACTCCATATGCAACATCCACTGCCACCAATCTGGGCGGCTGTTGCTTAGGTGGTAGAAGTTTGTCCTGTAACCGGTCGGTTGCCAGTTCGAACCACCGCTCTTTCCGTCTCAGTCATTGTGTCCTTAGGCAAGACGCTTCACCCGATTTACCTGCTGATGGTGGTCAGAGGTCTCGGTGGAGCCTGTGTATGGCAGCCTTACTTTTGTCAGTCTGCCCGAGGGCAGCTGTGGCTACATTGTAGCTTACCACTGTCAGTAAATGGGTGGATGACTGATTGTAGTGTAAAGCACTTTGGGATCTCTGGGGACTTGATAAAGCGCTATATAAATTCGGGCCATTTACCATTACAATCTGGGGTTGTAATAAGCTGGTAACCTCAGATTTGACACACAAGTCACTTCTGTAGTAAAATCGAAGTTATTCCAGCTGCCGAAATTTTGTCCAGGCAGGCTTTTAAAAAGGCCATTCACACCTTTATTACCTCACTCCTTGATTATTTCAGTGTGCCGTATTTCGGGGTCTCTCGCCTTTTGCTTCTCCAAAATGCAGCTGCTCATCTTCTAACTCGATCACACAGGCAAGAACACATAGCGCCTGTGCTGGCTGCTCCTCACCTTGTGTACTACAGAATAGATTAATAGATTAAATTATTTTATTTGTTTTTAAATGTCTTAATGTACTTGCTCTAACCTATTGTACAGACTTGCTTTACACAGACTCTAAGGTCAGCTGACCAGCTACTTTTGGCTGTTTCAAAGACGACGCTGCGGCTCAGAGGTGATCAAACTGTCAACTTTTAAATCCTTTTTGAAGACTAATCTTTTTTCCCTGGCGTTCAACACAGCATAAGTTGTTTCTTCTTTTGTGCAAGTTGTTGTGGATAACATTGTTTTATATCTTTTCTTGCTTTAATATTTTTACCTATTCTCTTAATGTACAGCACTTTGGTCAAATGTTTGTTGTTTTTAAATGTTCAATTCTTTGACAAAATCTCCTTTGTCACTTAATAGTCCTGTGTTACTTTTGTTCTCTGTTCATGTAAGATATTTCCTGCCTACCTCCTGTGTGTGTTTAAGTCCCACACCACAAAAACACTAGACAGGAACACATGTATTGCTTAATTTACTGTCATGAAATATCTCCAAGTGTCATAATAATAGTATTACAATGAAAATCCCAAAGTCTGTTTGTGATCCCTTCAAAATGGCAAAACACTATTATCTCAACACAGAAATAGATACAATTCAATAGATAATGACAAAACAACTTGGTTATCTAGACTGGTTATACATGATCTTGAAATAAATCACATCAAAATTATAAAATGCCTGCAGGGGCATTATTAGCTTCTCTAAGAGGATTTGAATTGTTGGCTGCATTTCAGATTTATATAAGAAAGCCAGAAAATATACTGATTCTATAAACATATACAATAGAAAAGATAATAGATGTCCTCTAAATTGATGAAAGCTCCTGGTTGTTTCAGGTTCATTAAGCACTTTAGTAAGCCACAAACATCGCCATATCTGGCCAGTACTAAAAGTTACCATGGTTACAAATGCTAGTAATGCACCATTAATTAGGAGCTGACTATGTTTACCTGTTTACACAAATGCAGTGCTCATTTTTATCCAGCTCTACAGAAAAAATGGCTCTTATTAGTGCTGACAGTATGAATGTTGCTTCAGAAGCACAGCATGGGGGGCAGGAAAGAAAAACAAAGCTGAAAACGTATTGTTGAAGGAAGGAAGCATTTCCTCATGCTGTCAGAACGTTAGGCATGTCTGTTTTGACACAATCAGATGCCACTGCTAGCAGTTTGTAACAGTGGCAGAGACAAGGGAGGATTGTTGTTTTTATCCGTTTAAGTACTGTCCAGGTGTCCCGTGGATATCTGGATTTTCGCCGTAGGATAAATGTCTTCACAGAGACGACGGCATAAGAAGAGTAACCACGGAGTATCATAGTCTTCACATCTTTGTGCTATCCCGTCTGAATCCCTGTGTTTCCATGAAATGGATCATTTTATAGACATGCTGAAAAGATACTCTGCAATCCATGTCCAAAAACAGAGGCTACAGATGTGCATGAACATCAAAAACGACCATGTTAAAATTCATGAATGTACGTAAATATCACGATCTGTCTCTTAATCTAGCTAAATTCTTTTTTCCTCATTGACGATCTTTCTCAGATATTTGGGGGAAGCAAGAGAAGCAAGGACATTCTGTATATTTTTCAGATTAAGATGTATTTACCATCAGCTAATTAATTACAAATAATCTGGGATTATTTTTATTAATAACACCCGTATATTTCTGCAGGATTTATTTACGAACAATGAAATAAAAACAAGATAAAACTAAGATAAAAAAAAGAAAGCAATTGTCATTTCAACTGTTATCTCAGATGATTAAATATTTTAACACACGTTTACAGGTCTCTGAGGAGTTTAAATAAAGGATTTCATGGCCTAGAATCTTTAATATGTAGCTTCAATTTGAGAAGGAGACTTTAAAGGAGGAAAATAGGAAAGAGAAATAAAATGTTTTACAACCAATTCAATTCAATTCAGTGTATTTATATAGCGCCAATTCACAACACATGTCGTCTCAAGGCACTTCACAAAAGTCAGGTACATACATTCCAATTAGTCCTAACCATTGAACAGTGCAGTCAGATTCAGTTGTTTATTCAAATTGGATAAAAAGTTTTTCTGTCTAAGGAAACCCAGCAGATTGCATCCAGTCAGTGACTTGCAGCATTCACTCCTCCTGGATGAGCATGTAGAGACAGTGGACAGTCACTGGTGTTGACTTTGCAGCAATCCCTCATACTGAGCATGCATGTAGCGACAGTGGAGAGGAAAAACTCCCATTTAACAGGAAGAAACCTCCAGCAGAACCAGGCTCAGTGTGAGCAGCCATCTGCCACGACCGACTGGGGGTTAGAGAGAACAGAGCAGAGACACAAAGAGAACACAGAAGCACTGATCCAGGAGTACTTTCTATGGGAAGGAAAAGTAAATGTTAATGGATGTAGCTCCTTTAGTCATTTCACCTAGAAAGAAGGAACAGATAAACTCTGAGCCAGTTTTCAAGGTTAGAGTCTGAAAGAGAGGACATATAATTAGTTACAGTAAAAGCTCAGTCAACCACCTTTATATGTCAGCCTATCACACCAGAACTGTGACGAAATAACAGTAAAGAGAGCGCCCACTCTGTGGTCCGGCATTTGGCTAACTTCAACTTGGACTTTGGTTAATGGAGCTCCCACAGTCCCATTTCTCAGCTTGGTAGCAAATACATCTCTGCACAACATTGTGAAGCCACTGAACAATTCCTCCAAGCTTTTCTTTTGTCTTTGTTGATGAGATCAGTCTCATCACAGTGACTGACAGATTGACGGGGGCTACATTTTTTACCACATTCCTTAGACAAGAAAGAGACAGCATGTAGAGAATCTATTATTGCAAATAAAATACTACCTCCAGACTGAAGATATTTCAGTGTTTTAAACATGTAATCATTGTATTGAATAATTGAAGAATTACCAACTAACCACTACTTTAAGTTATCTAATCAATAATTACTGTAAAAGCTATCATTTTTTTTTAAATGGGCAAAATAAGATAATTAATATCAGAGATACTTTGATCCTTTATGATCCTGATAACAAATTGGGGTCATAAAAACATCCATGTTGCGAAGACATAGGATGCCATTCAGCTTGGGATAAGAGATTGTTGAGTCTAAATCTCAGAGTCCAACAAGGGGAGTTTGAAAGGCCTTGCTGAAAGCATTTAAATGTGTTTAAAAGGTCAGGTTTGGTGTGTTCATCTACACTACAATACACAAGACTGAGCATGCATTTAAACACTTACGCACAGGAAACTCTAGTTTGTAAATCTGCTTACTAAGATTTTAGTTGAAGCTAAAATGTGCATCTCTTACAGTCCTCTTCATTGCTCCTTTGCAATTTGGCCTTATTCTATCTGTTTTTGCTTCTCGCTTAATTGCTTTGTCCTCCACACTTTCCTCTTAATTTCTATGCTACTGTCTGTCTCCAGCTCTGTTGTCCCACTTGAACATCCTCTCTCTTTACCTGACCAGATGGTTTCAGTGACTCCTCTGAGTCTTAATTATTCCATCAGTTACTAAGGGGAAAATGTGCAATTAAACCGGACAGTGATTCTGTGCTGAGTGGCTCCATATTTATTAGGCTTACGCCTGATTTCAGGAGCTTAGGGGCATTGCAAGGTGCCATGCCATCTTTCTGTCACCTCTAGCTGTGTTAGAAGGACATCTAAGGAATAAGCACACTTTAGCCTCTCCCTTTGTCGAGAATTGAGCTAATGAATGAAAAAGTACTCTTAGCATGCTGATAGCATACTTTCTGATTAGATGCTATGTTTCTGAGATGCTTGAAGTTGAATTGCTAAGTTTGTTGTTGAAATAAAAGCCCCTTACAGCTCATTCAAATTTTGTTCTTTGTAAATACATTGATCTGTTTTCCCAGTGTGCCAGTCCTACTCTAATTCTGAGTCCATTTCTGTCTCTTCAGCAACCCAAAGAAAATATTTACATTAGAATTAGTTTCTCGAATAACAATGTGTGGGGGCAGCCAAACTCTCGTGACCCGCATTAATCCATCGGAATACTGTCCTAACACAAACCTTCAACTTTCCGGCTCCCTCTGCTCTTCATTACAAGGCCTTAATCCTGACAGGAAACTCCCCGAGAAGGGGCAGTGAAGCGACATACAAACATCTACTTATTTATCAAAACCCAAAGCAAATGCTGGAGATGCCATGTGTGGGTGATGCTGACAGCTTGGGGAATGTGTGGGCCTGACGCAAGGGTACGATGGTGACTATAAGTACTATAAGTGAGGGATATAGGATTGCTTTTTATAAGTTGACCTGTACACAACTATGACAAGCAGTAACACAAATGAATTAGTTTACATTGTAATGACACACAAACACGGCCATGGAGCGAAAAGGGAGGATGAGAAGAGGATCCTTCACTGCTAAGGGAAAAATGAAAATGAAGAGGAATGCTATGTAAGAAGAAAGGAGTCAGAAGAGGATGGTGAAGAGATGAGCCAAATGAAACAAGAGGAGCGGGAGGGAGGGGAAGGAAGAGAAGGAATAAGAATGAAAGATTAATGGGGAGAAGATGGAATTGGAGGATGATAGTGCAATACAGTAAAGGACCCGTGGTTTCACTCTAATTCATCCGAACCATTGAGGACTGTGATGCTGAGAGGGCTTGTTCACAGCAGGCAGCTGCAAGCACGTCATTTTGAAACCTCTTTTCCTCTTTCCTCTTCTCTCCATCATCCATTCTCCCTTGCTTTATTTGTCAGCATGCTCTCATATTATAAATTGTTTATTCTTTTCTTGGTTACTGAATCTTAGAACTGACAGCAGGTAGAGGGGAAGACAACTTTTAAAACACCAAATTGTAAAAGAACTAATACTGCACATAATAAATGCTGCCAAAACATCCATAGGCTACATGCAAATGGTTGTTTCAGTTAACTAGTAAGTGGCTAGTTAACTAGCAAGCTAACAAGCAGTGCTCAACGTTAAATAGGTTAAAATAAACATATAATAAGGAAATGTGTGGGGGCTGAAGAAAGTACCCACACACTGAAGAAATCAATCAACAGTCATATTCAATAAATTAGAATATTATTGAAAAGTTATTTCAATGCTTTTTAAGTTTATTTCAGTGACTCAATTCACTAAGTGAAACACATTATATAGATTAATTACACACAGACTGATGTTTTCCAACGTTTATTTCTGCTATGATGATTTTCCACTTAAAGCTACAGAATATTACATCAGACCCTTAAAAACATTTTTAATACACAATTATGGGCCAAATAAAAAGTGTGTTTAATACCTACTCATTCACATACTCTAATTTATTGAATATGACTTTATATATTTATGTATACATTTGAAAATTTTAACTTTTCCTTGTAGTATTAGGTAATTTTAATAAACATTATGCATTGTGAAGCCACTGAACAATTCCTCCAAGCTTTTCTTTTGTCTTTGTTGATGAGATCAGTCTCATCACAGTGACTGACAGATTGACGGGGGCTACATTTAGTCACATCACAGTGAAGTCACACATTAAGTTCCCGCTATCAATCCACTGGCGTTCAATAATGAAGTAGAGCAGGAAAATGCATCACAAAGTGATAATTCCCAGTTAATGGGAGGCAAGAAGAACAACAGGGACATTTATCAGCTGCATGATGTAATGTTTACCAGCTTTTTAATTAATTATGAAAATTAGCTGAAGCCGTAGGCAAACTGAGAAGTGAAATCAGATCTTTACGCTTATCTCAGGCTTGCAGCTCTCACAGTACGCTATTTGAATGACATCTCAGGCAGAACACACACAATCCCACTCACCACCCCTCACAATACCACACACAAATATACACAGCACGTAGAGACAATTATAAACGCATAAGGAGATGAACAAAACAATAAGGAAGCTTTTAAAGGTTAAATTTTAAAGAGCGCAAGTAAACTCAAGAAGAACAATCACATAAATCACTGGTTTTGTAGTTGCAAAGGTTTGAATAAAATTAGATATTCTGCTTTTATCCAGGAATGATGACAGAGTTCACCTCATTAAATTCATCTGTCAAAATGGGCGACAAACGCAAGCTAGCCTGATCTATATTTGTAAGCATTGATCTGGAGAAAAAGGTGAATCAAATATGTACAGTGTAACACAAACAAGCAGTTACTCCAGTGGCAGACATGACATTTCTGTGCTGTTGGTTTATTCAAAAATATATATTTTTTCTTTGTTTCTCATCAGCAGATGCTTCAGTCCTCAAAGTGGTTTTTGTGTGAAGAATAAACATTTTTGAGAGTTTGAGACTTATATGTTAATTCACAAAATAACCAAGTCTAAGACAGAAATGAAAAATATTAGAATACATCTAATTGCTGCCAGTTGGTGCCTTTTGGAAAATGAAGAACATTCACAGTGGTTCGTTAAAGTACCATACAAGCTGAACAATTAAGCTAAAATTTGCTTGGATTGCAGCAAATCATTCAGTAATTTTCTTCAAAGCAGGAAGGCTGCATAAAGAGATATTAAAAAACCTGAGGTGTTGGCAAATTGACAAGGCTGGGCCATTTACAGAAAAGATAGAGCTGCAGGGTTGTGCAGGTGTTGTAGCCTCCAACAACAACGGTTACTAGCTTTATTCCAAACTGGGGTCTTTTCAGACAGAAATCTACATGCTCTACCTGAGTCGATGGTTTCCAACACTCGTATTACCTGAGTATTGTCATTGCTCCTATATGTCATATAGACCTGTTAACTGGCATTAGGTTTTCATTATTCATCATGCAGAGTTACTCACCACAGTCAGGAAGCAAATAACACACATCTAATGTTCCACCATGAACGACAACCTACCTTACTTCCTACATTGCTGCTTGTTTTAGGGTACAGGATATTTTTGGAAAAGAGAGGAGCTGAACTGCCAGGTTTTCTCCTCCTCCTCCCACTGGACTGGACGAGTGTTGCACAATAGAAAGTTGGGCAAGATTTTCTTGCCCTGCAACTTTTCATCAAATGATGGGCGCTAAGAAACTGTATGAAAAAGAAAAGAAGCATTGCTCAATTTTCCTCAATACAACACTGATAGGACTGGGCTCTATTGGATGTGTAAATGCTGGCAGCTGGGACAGATGAATGGAGCCCAGCGTTTTCTTGAAGCAAAATTACTCTGGACTGGCTTCAACACAGAGAGGGCTGCATTTAGTCTTTTCCTCTCACTTCTTTATTTATCAATAGTAAAAAGGAAACACTTTTCCTGTCAGGTGCAATAAATTGTAGTTTGGGTCAAGTTAGAGCTTTTTTTTAAATCTTTCTGGAGTGGCTTTTCATTGCAGATGAAATATTATAAATCCTAATTTTTATAGTCCATTTCTCTGCTGGGGTCCAAATATTAATATCAACACCGATTTATTAAACGTGTGGAAAAATGACCAAATAAAATAGTGAATTAAGCATGCAGCTTTAACATTATCTAGTAATTTACTATCTTTAAGAGTCTTATGAGAAGCAGTAAGCTTTTAAGTTGTCATCTCTAGATTTCTATATGTTTAAAGTAGAATTTACAGCATAGAGCCTTTGTTGCAGGTTTAATTTACATACATCCTCTGTGGCTGTACTGTTCTATTTTGGCTTAGTGTATGTATAAACATCGTGGCTGAGGCGGTCTCAACACTAATTTCTCTGAATGTTGCCTTGAGGGTTTCCCCAGAGAGTAGATTTCTGCAACTATATCTGTAACAAAAATCAGAGCAAAGTTCGGGAAAACAAAGAACAAATCAGTAAGCTGAAAAAGAGGAAATACATAACAGAAGGAGGCAAAAATGAGAAAGGAGCAATTAAATTGGAAGAATGTGAGAAAAGGACCTGAAAATAAGCGAAAAGGGGGAGGAAAACATGTTATTACCATACAACAGCAATGTTCTAAAGTGAATGGATAACTTTTACTTGAGGCCACATGTCAGCACCATTGCTCATAAGGATAGACAAGAGACAAAGCAAATGCTTTTCCCATAGAGCATGCATTTGTTTATGTGCTTTAGCGTGGGTTTGCATACTGCTGTGAGGTGAGAAATGACAAGGGAAAATCTTACAATGTATATACTCAACTTTTGTCCCCCAAAATAGCTCAGTGTACTGGCACTGAATATTCTGCAAGTTTTTGACAAAAAGCAATTTTTGTTTTCGTAAATGACGTATTTATGTGACTAATATCTAACACACTGATTTACAGAGTTTCATAAAACAAATCATTCCTACTGCTGCTAAAATGATGGATATAGCAGGTATGATTTTATCTGTAACATTTATTATTGTTATTTGGATTTTAATACATAGACTTAAGCAAAAATCTCAAATCTAAATTTAGTAGCTCATGAGGTTAATGTGCTCATTATTAAGCATATTATGACATTTGCTGTTTTGCTCTTTCCAGAGTAACACAAATCTAACAAGCTGATATAAGCTGTTTAATTTGTTGGGCTATATGGTTTCATGCTAGGCTTTTTTGTGTGTCTTTTTTTGGCAGCTTAGGCGAACAGTATCGTGGGTCTGGTTGCCTTGCAGTTTTAGGTAAGATTTGCTCAACAAAAGTGGGAGGGTGAGATATTCCTGCTGTTACATTATTGACCTGTTGGCACAACAGACTGTATCTGTTTCAAGCAACAACGTAAACAGACCACAACAATTATATTATATCAATTATTCCACATTTATACTCTTCCAAAGGTCTGGTGATGCAGTTCATCGTTTCTCTTTCAACCTTTTTGTTTGAACTGTTTTGCCTATTGATTGGCCACATGTGTGTGCAACAAACAGACTTAAAGACTAAATTAACAAAAAATCTGAAATTTTTATCCTGTAGTTGTTTCCATAATCTGTGTCTGTTACTATTTATTGTATAAGTGTCATAAAGTGGGTTTTTGATGGACCAAAATGCAGGAAAGAACTCCTGAAGCTCGAGGTTTTCAGGTAAGATGAGTCTTTATTATCCATGGCAGGACACAGACAGGGTAGCCAACACACGTGATCGCACATAACATAACGTAACGTAACGCAACGTAACGTAACGTACAGTAACGTAACGTAACGTAACGTAACGTAACGTAACGTAACGTAACGTAACAAAAGGAACCAGCGGGGGAACAATGGAAACAAAGGGGTTTAAATACAAAACTGAACAGCAGGGGGAACCAATGACAAACGTGACAAGACAATCAGGGGAAAACACAGAACAGGTGTGGGCTTGGGGTGCAGGGAGACAGAAAACAAAGGACCAGACCAGGTAATATTACAAAAACACAAGCAGGTATGACAAGAAGCATCATGGCCATGAACCATAAAGAAACTAAACTCGTGTGTAGTGTTCTGCAGATTTGTGGGGGTTGAGCAGTAGCTGCTCTGGCCATAATTAATCTTCCAGTCCACACCTGTGTCTAAGGAGTCAAGCATGCTCTGTTATTCATCTTGCAACCCAGGGAGACCCCTCATAGAGCTCCTTCATTTGGTCTCTTGATATGAAACCATGGTCTTATTGTTTACTGCTGACACCTTATCTGCAGTCTTGTCAGGAAAGTTATAGAGAAACCAGAAAGAGGAGAAAGAAAACATTATTTCACTTGCTTTGCAAAGAAAGATTAAAAGTAACAGCCTCGTCTCTTTGTTCAGACAATCCAGGTTAATGTAAACTGTCATGTACTTTGCTTTGGATTAGATCTTTTTCCTCTCCCTGAAAGTTTGAGATGAAACCTCGATGAAACATGCTATGCTAAAATCAAACCTTGCTGTATGCACGTCAGATATGCTATACGTAGACAGACACATTTTAGAGATTTACAGTCTGAAGTGGGTGTTTAGGCTCCTTATAATCCCTGCAATGCTTGCAAAAAGTATTACATGATCTGTGTTACTGTGAAGGAGGGATTGGTAGAAAAGAGATATGCAGGAACAGTGAAAGGCTGTTGGCATTAGGAACCATAATGCTCCAGCAGAATTGTTTGGATGATTTCAAATCCACAACAGTAAATGGCACATGCTCAAAACATACAGTGCTTTGCAAACCTATTGAAACCCCTTCAGTCTTTCCATTTTCTACAAATAAAAATCTGAAAGCTGTGGTGAGCATTTGTATTCTGACACCCCTAAATAAAGTCTTTGGGAAATGACCTAAATGGCAAACTTAATACACATGTGTGCAATTTAATGTCACCATAAACACATATGTTTAAAAGGGAATAAAGTTGTGGAGAGGTGGATAAGTTTAAAACAGAGTTAGGTTATAGAACCTCATCCCAAGCTGTGAACATCCCACAAAGAACTATTCAAACCATTATCTTAGAATGAGACATCTGTGGCACAACTGCAAACCACCTAAGACATAAACATCCACCTAAATTGGCCGGCCTGGCAAAGAGCATTAATCAGAGAAGCAGCCAAGATGCCTATGGTAGCTTTGTAGAAGCAGCACAGATCCACAGCTCACATTCACAGATAGTGAGCAGTATTTTAAGGCATCAATGTGGCAGAAAATGAACAGTATACATTACCACAATGAAACAAGGTGGTGGCAGCAGGATGTTTTTCTTTAAAAGGGAAAGGAAAACTGCGCCTGTTAAAAACTGGGAAAGATGCTCACCTTCTAGCAGGACAACAAACCTAAACATCCAGCCGGAGCTACAATTAATATTTTAGATCAAATCATATTCATTTGTTACAATGGCCCAGTCAAAGTACAGACCTAAATCCAATTGAGAATCTGTGGCAAAGCTTGAGAATGTATGCTTACAGACCCTCTCAATCCAGTCTAACTGAACTTAAGATAATCTAAAAAAAGAAGGAGCAAACATTTCAGTCTGTAGATTTGCAGAGCTGATAGAGACATGCCCCAAAAGGTGGTTCTGTCAAGTACTTACTCAGGCTAAATAGAAATGCATACCACACTTTTTAGATGTAATTGCAAATTATGCATAATTTTTTTCTACTTCACTGTTATACACTACTGTGTGTTGTTCAATCACATAAAACCTCTCTGTGTGTAATTGTAAGGTGATGTTTTTACAAGGCGCTGTATGCAGACTTACTAACACAGTAATCACTATCCCACAGCCAGAGGGCCATCGAATGTAGTGCTGCACCCATCTGTACAGTATGTAAAGCACGTTCTGCTACAGAGAAAAAATGACCTCTGCATTCCACGTTCAAGCTCACCTTTCGTCTTTACCAGCCCAACATTATCACCTACCTGCCTGCAGCAGTGAAGGTGTGCTGTGACTGATTTAACACAGACATGCTTGAAGCGTCGGGAAAACTGCTCAGTAAAAAAACAAACAAACAAAAAAAAAACAAGCAGTTGCCTGCTAAAACCACAGACCAATCACACAATTTAAGAGGCCTGAGGACCACAACCTGCTGTCTGTTTGTGTTTGAAGAAAAGAAATTAGTTTGAGACTTCCTCAGTCGATTCTCTTCGTCTACAAGTTTAGATTCTCTTTCTTCCAGTCTGCTTGTTTTTTACATTTTAGTGCCCGGCCTTTCCCAGCGCTCTCCACCTTCATCTCTCTCTCCTATGAAATACCCAGCTGTGTTTCTGGTAAATGGTGGCCCAGTTTGTCTCCCCAACTCCTCCCCCTCCTCTTCCTCCATCCTGTGCTCCCACTGGTGAAATTACCAGTTGGTTACTATAGAGACGTGTTTATAAATGCAGTTTATGACTCCCTTTTTGCACCTTTTCTTGCTGCATTTACCTCCTCATTTTCCACACACACATTGTTCCTTCACCTCTAAACTGACATATTTCCCTTTTTTCCAACATCTCCTTCATTTGCCCTCTTCCTCCCAATTTTGTTGCTCCTTTTCTTTGTTAAAAATTTTGGTCATTTAGTTGTTAACCGTCGTCAACGTGGCTTCTTACAAACATTTTTGCATTTGATTAATGCTTTATTTATCCCAAGTATGTTCACCGGGTTTTCATCCTTTTCTACTGTTCTTTGTCTCTGATGATAAGCTACTATAGGGCTTTTTCCATGATAATGTACTTGCGTAAGACACACCATAAATCATTGTTTGTAAAGCTCTCTCATACCTTTGCGGACGCAGAGGTAATGTAAAGAAAATAAAAGCTGTGGGCTGTCTTTCTGCTCCCTCCTGAAAGACTAATGGAGAGCTGATTCATGCACGCATCTACTTGAGAAGACGATGGGCGTTTAGGCATTTCTGTGGCACTCAAAGAAGAGTGCTGCTGAGGCTTCAGTTTTCCTCCTACTGGGTTCAGGTGTGGAGGGGAGCTAATGCACAACAAAAGGTTTCTGTACTTACGCATAGACCAGCCTACCTCAACTCAAGCTGCGAGTGAAGCACTTAGGTCCGGTTGGATTCCTTCACAAAGCTGTAAAAGCATTAAAAATGCAGTCAGAAACTATTGTGAAGAAACTTTGAGTCATCTGTTCATTTATATTTTACATGCATAGAGCTTTGCTGCCTTGTAATGTTTAAATGTAGTCTTTGTCAATAGTTCCCGAGCCTTCTGGAGGAATTTCACGTTCAAGTTTTTCTTTTTAACATTGCCGGCTTTTTCAGTCATTTTCTATCCAGAAACTGACCATCTTTGTATTTATATGCCACTTAAATCTGAGCTATAAATTAATTAGATAAACTCAATCAAAATTGTTATAGCTTCACATAACCTAAACTCTTGAATTTAATACCAGCATACATACAGATTTTTGTACTGCGAGAGCCTCAAAGGTTTGTTAGAAAGCTACTTCTCTAACTGCTGACTTGACAGCTATGATTCATGTTCACCACACATCCACTCTGTGTGGAGGAAACTAACACAGCACATAACTCTGAGCACACCATTCTCCATCACTAAACATGGTGGTGGGAGCATCCACCTGTGGGGATGTTTTTCTTCTGCCAATTCCCCCACAGGTTTAAAAGCATTAAATCTGCAGTTACTAGTTATGAAAGTAGACACTGCACAATGGAAAAGTCTTGAGACATCAACTGTTCGTTTATATTTCACATTCACAGAGGTTTTCTGTCTTTGTGTTCTTTAAAGGTCGTCTTATTTAATAGTTTCCAAGGCTTTTCGGAGGTATTTTGAAGCTAATGAGACACAGTAACACCATGGTCACTGAATCAGCTTTTGGTACTATTGGGCAGGTACCAAGTCCTGCCGGAAAATTAAATTAGCATCTCCATAAAGCTTGTCAGCAGAAGGAAGCATAAGGTTCATGATTTAAATTTTTTTTTGGTTGACAGCAGCTCTGACTTTAGACTTAAAACACAGCGGACAAGAACCAGCAGATGACATGGCACCCCAAATCATCACTGACCTCAAGCAACCTGGATGCTGTGCTTCTCCACTCTTTCTTCAGATTCTCAGATCTTGATTTCCAAGTGAAATGTAAGATTAATTTTCATCCAGATGACTTTGAGAGGCATTGAGAGGCAGTCCAGTCCCTTCTCTCCTTAGCCCTGGTAAGACACTTCTTATGTTGTCTCTGGGTTTAGTTTGGGTTACACAACGACTACAACAGCTGTAGACCAAATATTCTGGACACTGGTCTGTGTCCTCTTAAGGTTGGTTATCCCTGTTGGTTGTGCATCTTTTTCTTCTGCACTTTTTTGCTTCAACAAAAAGTTCAGCTAATATGCCAAAGGAAATCACTCTGTGAACTCATTTCTTTAGCAGTGACTTGTGTGGCTGACTGCTCTTGTGGAGGGTGTCAATGATTGTCTGCTGTCTTCAATATGATTATATGCCATAATATGAACAGAACAAAACATATCTGTATTAAAAATCCCTTTTCCCTGGTTTAATACAAAATTCACATTTTTGGAGAAACTGAATTTAGGGTTTTTCATTAGCTGTAAACCTCTTAATTCTCAAAATGAACAGAAAGGACTTGAAATACATCACTCTGTGTGTATAGAATCTGAATAAAATATGAGTTTCACTTTTTGAATTAAATTACTGAAACAAACTAACTCAAATTTAGTGAGACGCACCCTTAAGAGACTGTTGACTTCTAGCTATTTGTGGTTTTGAAGTGTCATTTATTTCAGTTTACCTGCTGTGAAGACAAAAAACCAAACAAACTGAAATGTTGGCATAATGTTGCAGATGTGGCTCAGGTGTTAGAGTATGTGGTAGGTAATCAACAAAATTTCACCCAGTTACAACTCGTTTTATTCTCACCAGACTTGAAACCATGTTTTGTTAAAACCAGCTGTCTTTGCGCAGGTGAGATGTGCTAAAAAGGAACAGAAGTGGTAACTTTTTTCAGCCAAACCAAACACACAGTTTGTGATTTTTCTGTCTTTCTCCCTCTACCCGTTTTTCTGGATGACTGTAAAAGCGGGAATTATTTCCATTTTTCCAAGCTGAATATCTGTCAAACTTCTGGCATTCGCATAAAAGAGTAAGCACATTAACTATTCATGTTGAATGTTAATAGTCAATAAATACATTGTTTACCAGGTTGTAGTGAGATCTGTTGTGTTTTCTCTTTAGACTGTGACATCATATTGAGCAATTTGTGGGTATTGAACAGGTTTTTCCTGGCTGAAGAGATGATGTTTCATTTGGAACATTGTACTTCAGCATCAATACGTAACACAAAAGTAGTGTCTCCAGATCCAATTTGAGTTCTTCAGGTTGACTTTTGATTTCTGCCCCAGTTCTGACCAGGGGTTTAACTTTAAAAACAACATATATTAAACACATTTTAATAATAACAGGTCTGGTGCTGACAGATATAGATAAAAATTGGAAAACAACACTTTTTCCTACTTTAGAAATATCATGCTCACAAGCAACACCACTGGTTCATGCCAAGGACTGGTGGTCCTTGGCATGAACTTGATGTGTCCTCTAAATCACTGATTGCAAATGTTTTAGATGTATTATAGGTTAAATCAAGACCACTTTAAAGTATCACCAGAATGTCTGAATCCTTTAAAGGAAAGATTTTTCTAGTATTTTTGACAAATCTGCTCTAAAGAGGACTAAGATGTATACCAACATAATACATAATCAGCCTGGAATAACAAGCAGGCCACTCATTAGAAGTCAGTTTGAGTTGGATATTAAGCGTGTTTGAAAGGATAAGGCACGTTTGTGCGATTATATCTGCCTGTTGGTGCATCTGCCTGCATCATGTCTCAGATTTTCTGCCTGTTGTCATTGTGCCTCCTTTCCAAGAAGACACATTGGCACGCCGGAGAGAGCCTGTCTAACACCCGCTCTGGTGATATTATACCGCACACGACAGCGGGACGAGTTGCCGTGACATTGATGACACGACGTGTGTCACCCCTCCACTGCCTTTCTGCGTGCTGCTCCGTCTGGGCCTCTGGTTTTATTTTTTTTCCACTGCCTTCTCTCCTTCTGGGATTTGATGAGGTGCAGTAATATATAAGAAATGACTTGGTGGCAACTCATCTAATATGATTTGTGTAGGAGCTCATAAAACCTGGTCAGGCGTAACTTTAAAAGAATGGAATTGGAGGGCCGTGCAGATTCAGCTGCCTCTGTCGCATTGCAGGCATCGTAAATGTGTTTAAAATCCGGTTTTGGTATTATCTGGGAATTTCTATCAGAGCTAATGACATCCCCATCATTTTCTCATAAAATGTGTATGTGCACAGTGTGTCTCAGTCACTTTAAACACACCTCAGAATGTTGCCTTCAGTCTGTAGAAAGGCAATGAGGCGTCTGTCTCCCCTCCGCCTCTCCCATACAGTGACTCTGGAAATAAATAATAAACACATTTAATTAAAATGAAAATGGGCTGCATTTCTGTGTTAATCCTAATTTATTCGCTTTAATTGAGCTTCCATTTGCGTTGCCAGTGGTTGGCAGAAGTGTTAATAAATATGCCATTGTCTGTATGCCGTGAAGCATTTAGCAAAGCAAATTCTAATATACGGCAGCCCTTCGCCTAACTAATCAGCAGGAGGAGAATAAAACCTCCTCAGGGTCATAAACCTAAAGAATACAGCAGTCACGCTCACAAACACATAAGGAACAATTAATACCTGACTAAAGGTTGATCAACAAGACGGCGAAACTTCAAACCGACACAATGAGGGTCCTTAGTGCTAAAAATGAGGGAATTCAGCAAAATCATTAAGAAAAACAAACTTTAATTTTAGTAAGGATCCTTTCACATAAAAATACTAGAGCATTTAAAAAGCATGAAAATCAATTTTAGTTAGAAAAGCATTCATCAGGTTTTTCTTGGCTGATTATTTTCCTTAAAGACAAGAGAAAACCTTAAGAATCAGGTTCTATGATATAGGTCAGTCAGTCATTCATTTTCTACCGCTTATTCCATAGTGGGTCGCGGGGAAGCTGGTGCCTATCTCCAGCAGTCTATGGGCGAGAGGCGGGGTCCACCCTGGACAGGTCACCAGTCCATCGCAGGGCAACACACAAACAACCATGCACACACTCATTCATACACCTAAGGGCAATTTAGAGTGACCAATTAACCTAAATGGCATGTCTTTGAACTGTGGGAGGAAGCCGGAGTACCCGGTGAGAACCCACGCATGCTTGGGGAGAACATGCAAACTCCATGCCGGGAATCGAACCCAGGACCTTCTTGCTGCAAGGCAACAGTGCTACCACCGTGGAGCCCTTCTATAATATAGGTTTCTGTTTTAAATCCAACATTCATTCATCTTCTATACCACTTATTCCATAGTGGGTCACAGGGGAGCTGGTTCCAGTCTCCAGCAGTCTGTGGGCGAGAGGCAGGGTCCACCCTGGAAAGGTCGCCAATCCATCGCAGGACAACACAGAGACATACAGGACAAACAACCATGCACACAGTCATTCCCACCTAAGGGGAATTTAGAGAGACCAACTTACCTCATGTTTTTGGACTGTGGGTGGAAGCCGGAGAACCGGTGAGAATGTAAAAGTGTGCTAGATGTTGCAGACCAGCTTGGCTTGTTTTATGCTTGTTTTGTTGTTTATAACGTTTCCTTTTTCTTACGGGGTCCCAAAAGGCTTGACACTTGGCCCTGTTTAGTTTAACTTCTATTTTTCTCTACATAATAAAGAAACACAACATCGGTTTGCATCAGTATAGAGTATATCAGTATCAGAAAACAGATGTCAGTAGTCAGCTACTCTGCTGTGAAACAAAATAACCATATTTGCACTAAAGAACTTGGATCTAAGGTGGAGGTCTCAGAAGTGCCACCAGAAACTATCATTTCTGTTTCTTGCTTGTTAAAATGTAAAAGTTCAATGCCATCCAGGCCTTGTCATCAAAAGTCAGTCTACTGAGAAACCCATTGACTTTTCAGGGGAAGATAAATCTTGGAGTCATCAGCATCGCAGTGGAAAGAAACCCCATGCTTCAATGCTGTTACATCTGATGTAAAATTTGGCATGAACCTAATAACACACTCTTGCTTAAAACCTTTTAATGTGTCTAAATTAAAACTATTCTGCAAATAAAAGGCCAACGTTTAATTTGCAGAGATGTATTAGACTACTTGACAGTGATCACAAATGCTCTTTGGCAGTTATTGCTGCCAAGGGTGGCACAACCTTGGTATTGGTTTTCTTTTTCAGGTTGATTCAGATATCGTTTTTCTCCTACTATAATAAATTATAATCCTAAATTATTGAGTAGAAGGCAACTGGACGTCTTCTGTTGTCTCTGGGAGACGTTTCACTTCCTATCCATAGTTGAATGAATCCATAGAGACTGAGATGATTGAGAACATAAACTAGTGAAATGAAATCATAATTTGTACATATTTTTCCTTAATAAGTGTGAAAAAAGAACAAAAACAGATAAAACCTCTAACTGGGGGACACTTTTCACAGCACCTTAGGAGACAAAGACTATTTTTCTTTGCAATAATGAAAAGATGTATAACTACATAAGGTGTAGATCCAGAAATATATCCTTTGTTGTTTTATTGCATTAGGAGACCCTTACATTAACAGCAAACTGTGTTTCGTAATGTGCTGTGATGTTAGTCAATTATAGATTAACATTTTATTCCAGCCTGTCCTGAAACCTGTTAGTATCCTGTTCCTTAGATGATATGTTCTCTGATTGTAGCCTATAAACTCACATAATGGCAGCTCTTTTTTGTCCCACTTTGTCTTCCTACTTTACTGTTTTCCTTTTTGGAGAAAATGATGAAAAGATATTTTTTTTCTTGAGGCAAGAATAGTCTTTTTTTTCAAGCAGCAGTTTAATTGCATCTTAAAAATCTACTTCCTCTGCGTCTTTCACCGTTCTTGAACTATGCTCCTTTGTCTGTCGCGAAACCAGCGTGGAAGTAAGCTTTCTCTCCTCTCCTCTGTGTCTCTCTTTCTCATTAGCGGAGTTTTTCCTTCATTACCCTAATGTCATAATTTTTTTTTGAGAAAATGTAATTGGGTCTTTGCTTGTCAGCGATTGTCTCGGCATTTGCTGCATGTAAAATCAAGTGAGAGTGAATTTCCACCCTGGGCGTATTTGGGCTGTCTCTCAGCATCCCACTTGGTGAATTCAGAAAGCATGAAAGAAAATGTTGAACATGGACATGTTTCTATCAATCCTCTCTCTCTGCAACCCTCAGTGTCCCTCCAAATATCATTCAGTCTGATCCGACCAAGCAAAATATCACACCTTGTGTATTTGAAACAGTGCCTATTTGCAGTATCTGTGTGGACTCCTTGTGTTTTTGAGGGGGTGAAGCAGTAGCCATATATTTAGAGTGCTGTTGTCCTCCTCCCCTGTTGCCTCGTTATCTTCTCTAGAGCTACTAAGTGATTTATTTACCTGCTCGCCACATATCGCTCAGGTAAAAGGACGAGGACCGTTGAGAGAGAGAAAATGTCGTGAAAGAGGTGGAGACAGAGGAAGAAGATAGGCATCAGCAAGAGTAAAGGTGATGAGAAACAGAAGAGAGGAGGAGGCAATGAGCAAACGAGCATTGAGACGATGATAACAGGATGGCGATAAGGGGGAGCAGGTGGAAAGACACGTTCAGTCGTCATTTACAGACTGACACAGCCGATGAAGGCCTGGACGCCAGCGGGGAGTAGAAAATGAAAACAGCAAGACTGAGATTCAGTAAAGCCGTTGCGCCTTGTGCGTCACCCTCAATCAGGAGATTTTATTTGGCTAAAATAAAATCCATGCAAACCCCAAGGATGCCACTTCTCATTCATTCCGAGCCTGTCTTCAATAAGAAGACATCAGCAACTGAGGGACATCAGGTGGCGGGAGACGAAAGGTATTAGTCAACTGAAAGTGCCTGTCCTGTGTTGCTGCTTGTGTTTGAGCCCATGCACCTAGTTACATTTCCAGGGGCCTAATTTAGTAAATCCAGGAGGGATACTTCAATTGGATTCATGAAAAAGCTTGGTGTCAAACAGTGTTGGGAGCCTCATGTTACCAAGCTTGCCAAGCATTGACAACAGACAAGTTTGTAGGGGACAATAATATGCTATTCAATACTTAATATCAGTAAACAAAATGCAATAAAGCTGTAGGTCACATAAAAATTGTATTTTATAATATTCTATTACAGACGTGGAGGCTAAAAGACAGAACAGTTTCTTTCAGCTGTAAGTTTACTCAGAAGAGCCTTGTATTTTTTCCCTAAGGAAAGATACTTACAAAACTGTTGTTGGTTGCTTCGTTATGAGGGACTAAACTAAAAAAATAACTGAAACCAGATCTCTAATTATTGTTTTAATTTGCGTAAGCTGGTATTAGCACTGCAGCACAGCTAGCTTCTGCAAAATGTAAAAGTAAAAGTTTGAAACTCAAGTGAGCCAAAAGTTAAATGATTGTTTGTTTATTATGTGTGTTTAAAATGTTCACTTGCTGAATCCATCATGTTCATTAGACTAAGAACTAAGGAGAGTATCGGTCAATTACCAGTTAATTGCTCAGTGCATCTCTATAAATAACTGAGAATAACTGGAATTACTGTAATTAAAGTTTACGACCCATGCTTTTCGCAGTACTTTCTACATTAACACAAACATTGACAGCGGCTCTAAGTATACAACAGTCTTCAGTACATAGAACTTATGTTACCCATTACGTGCTGCTAAATATCAAATATTCATCCTCTAACACAAAAAAATTTTAGTTTAGACTTGGTTATGAATGCAGAATTTGCTCATATTTCCTAAGAAATATCTCAAATTTTCCAGTCCACGGAAATAAGAAAATGAGCAGTTAAGACAACAAAGGCATAGAGTCAAACAGTTATCTATGTTAGCATTAGCATAACACAGTTTTTGGGGATTACACAGTGAATAGGTAAAAATATTTCAACACAGGTATTGTTTTTTTGACAAAACACATGTGGCAACCATTTATTGCCAATAACTGTTGTTCTCACTGCAATCAACAGCCTTCTGTATTGTTGTTACTTAGGATGTGTATTTAATAATATAATAATAATAATAGAATATCCTATAGCCATCACCCCTCTTACCTCCCAGTGTTCATAAAACGATGGAGTTGTACAAGCAATAGCTTCCGGCACCGACAGTTCTTGCACTAATGGCATCTCTTCTTAGCAATGAAAACATAATTCTTTCAGATTTTCTGGTTTTGCATAGCTAAAGGTAGCACTCAGACATGAGGTAACCCTGGGATACCTGCACATGCATAAAATAATATAAAACTTGTTCAGGTTGCAAATGATGCATAGATATATAAATGTTTTCCATATGGTACTTGTGCTGCCACTCTTCCAGTATCGCCCAGAACAACTGCCCATATTGGTCATATCAAAAACCACCACTGGTTAGCAGGTAAAAACAAGCATACGAAGTGCTAAATATAAGTGTTTATAGGTTTTTATAGTCGCAAATATAGGTGTCTTTCTGTGTAGCTATAAATAAATACCTAGTGGAGACCAAAAAAGTGCATTCAGTTGTAAAAACAATAACAATGGCTGAAAAGTGTCACATTATCATGTGTGTACTTCAGATTAGTGCAGTGAAAAGCAGACAACCTTGGGCTACAACATGCCAATAAACCTTATGATTAAAAAAATGTTCAGTATTCAACTGAAACACCTCATTGATGCCTTCGTGTATTTACTTCATAGAGCGTGCCCAAGGCCAGAGACAAAACTGGTAACAGGGACACAATCAGTAATTCAGTCAGCTCCATTTATAATATAATTGTTCATATTTTTTCCATTGTACAGCTGCAAGAAAACACCAGAAAACTCAGATTCAGAACTTTTGTGGGATGTTAACAGGACAAAGGATTTTTTCCACCATTCAAAAGATTTGTTTGGGCCTTAAACAAACAGAACAGGAGAATAGTAAATAGCTTTTGAATGTGTCATAATACATTGGAACAGCAAACCCTGAGGCTAAATTCTAATAAATCTTCCAGATGATTTAATGCAGTCAAATTTGAGTTAAGGTTCTAACCATTAGCCATAGCTGTTGGACTTCTATTTTTTTTTTTAAGGTATTTTTTCGGCACTAGAGGCCTTTATTTTGATAGTAGGTAGACAGGATGGAGGGGCAAAGAGAGGGGGAGACATATGGCAAAGGTCGCTGGATCCGGGACTCGAACACGGGACGGCCGCTTCGAGGACTATAGCCTGCCTCTATATGTGGTTGGCGCTTAACCCCTACACCACCAGCGAAGCGCCAGGCCTTCCATTTTATGATAAAATAAAAAATATCTGTGTTATTTCTATCATTATCTGACATTCATCAGTATTACTCTATGTCACATGCTTTCCTAATATTAACTCAATTCAATTCAAAAATACTTTATTAATCCTAAATGAAAATTAAATGTTGTTGTAGCTCATATTATGCAGCTTCAAAGAGCAACACAGAAATAATTCACCAGAGACAAACTGAACCTTATTCCATGGCCATCTCCATCTCCAGACTTAAATCCTAGAGAGGCTGTAGACTGAACTGAAGAGACAAGAGCAAGAAAGAGGACTTAGGACTCTAGAGAGTCTACACAGAGAGCAATGGCCTTTGTATGCTCCAACTTTGTAAAATGTTGTGGGAGAATACTTAGTGCCACCCTAGATGGCCCTGATGATTCTCTCTGCAGCACTGATTGTTCGTTGCAGTCTGGACCTGTCCTGTTTTGTGGACGAGCCAAACCACTCTCATCATCCATCTCAGTGTGGTTTGGCTCATCCACAAAAAGGACAGGTCCATACTACAACGAACAATCAGGGCTGCAGAGGGAATCATCAGGGCGGACCTTCTCTCTAGCCAGAACTTACGCAGGTCTAGGGTCAGGAAAAGGGCAGCTAACATCTCTGCAGACCCCACACATCCTGCACACAAACTGTTTAGGCTTTTATCTCCAGGTCGACGCTACAGAGCACTGTTTACTAAAACCAGCCACCACAGAGACAGTTTCTTCCCCCAGGCTTTTTCTCTGATGAACACTTGACAGCGTTCCAGAACAACAGCATACATACTTGGACTGATCTCACGTTATATTCCATCGTAAAGTCAATTGTGTATATATGTACATTTAAGAAGATATTCTTTATTATTAAAAGCAAAGAGTACCAGAGTCAAATTCCTTGTTTGTCTGCACAAAGTTGGCAATAAAGCTGATTCTGATTCTAATTCTGTTCATATTGAAGAAAAAGGCAGTAGAAAATACATTTACAAAGGAGTGGGCACATATGATTATAAAACAGTATTTCTTTCCACATTAAATAAATGAACTCACATTGCAGGGCAAATACAACTATAAATACAACTATCCTTCTGTTAGGTTGTACTTTTTTACATTATACTGTTACAGAGTCTGCACCCTTAACTTCAAACTTAATGCAAACTTCCTTTAGTCAGACATATATTACAAAAGCGATCATTTCCAATGAAAAAGTGATAAAACTAACCTAACCACCAGAACTGTTACCGCTCTATAGCAGGCAGTTTGCTTCAAATCAAACAGTGGTTTGCCAAGGTCAGCCCTGGGGTGCGCAGAGATATCTTTTATCCACAGCAAGGACTCACGCTGCTCCCTCGAGCTTTGCCTCTCCTGGCTGTGACACCACCACGCCCCCCCCCCCCCCCCCCCCCCGGCACCTACAAATCTGCAGGCTTAACTAAGTGAACCGTGTAAGCACCGCTCCCCCACCGCTGGAATCAGCCTCTGTCGGGGCACCGGCTTGCTACGCCACACAGCGTGCATAGGGCATGCACCGCCAGTTTCCGCTGGAAGCCATACAGACATTCATGGCGAATTCCCTCCATACAACCACCCTCATGTGCTCCGAGAGACCTTTCCCACCTCAGCATGTTGGTTTCAACCCAGAGGTTCAGTGCCATTTATACCACAAGACGATTGATGATTCAAGGCCTTTCTGTTATATTCCACTAACTCCAGTTCTCTTCATTTTATGGAGGGAAAACTTGTCCAATGCAATCAGGGATTAGAGCTCGAGTGCTAAATGGACCCTCTTAATGTCACCATAGAGAAAAATGGGAAATCTCTCAATTTGGCAGGAGCTGTGCCATGGCAGGAAGGCAAAAACCTGATGGAGTGGGAAGGTTTTAAGCGGCAGGAAACCTGGTGACCTTTCTCTGTTTTCTGACGCCTTGACTCCATTGCCCTTTTTAAAATGCTAATTCCAAACAGTCCTCCAAGAAGGCCCTTGGTATGCCAAATAAAAGCTGAAAGAAGACCACAAGCCGGGTGGGCTATGGGAAAAAAGTCGAAATTTTTGGAGCCTCTATAGTGGGATACTAATTTCTGGGTATCTTTTAGCAGCATCTAACAAGTTCAAGGATTCTGATAAAGAAACATTCAATTCATTTCAGAATAAAAAAAAAAATCATTTCTTCCTAACATTTTAAATAGATTGTTGTATCATCATCTCAAAGTGCCTTTTGGCAGTAATCATAACCCCTAAACCCTTCCTCATTTTGTCACATTGCAAATTCAAACTTTAGTCTATTTTATTAGGACATAACGTGCTAGACCAACACAAAGTAGTACATAATGGTAAAACAGAAGGAAATAATTATTTTCAAATATGAATGTAAAAAGTACTGTGCATTTTTGTTTAATGCTACAACCACTTCATGATGCTGTTTGTTCAGTGACGCTTAATAACCTCTGATGCTTTCACAGAACAACTAGATTCATACTGTGATTAAACTGCACACAGGTTGTGCTACACCTTTTCAAATTTTTATTCATAAAATTGTTTGAAAGCAATGCATCATTTTCCTTTAATATCACAAACATGCACTACTTTGTCAATTCAATTCAAATCAATTCAGTTTATTTATATAGTGCCAATTCACAACACATGTTGTCTCAAGGCACTTCACAAAAGTCAGGTACATACATTCCAATTAATCCTAATCATTGAACAGTGCAGTCAGAGTTAGTTATTTATTCAAATTGGATAAAACGTTTTTCTGTCTAAGGAAACCCAGCAGATTGCATCCTGTCAGTGACTTGTAGCAGTCACTCCTCCCGGATGAGCATGTAGAGACAGTGGACAGTCACTGGCGTTGACTTTGCAGCAATCCCTCATACTGAGCATGCATGTAGCGACAGTGGAGAGGAAAAACTCCCTTTTTAACAGGAAGAAACCTCCAGCAGAACCAGGCTCAGTGTGAGCGGCCATCTGCCACGACTGACTGGGGGTTAGAGAGAACAGAGCAGAGACACAAAGAGAACAAAGAAGCCACTGATCCAGGAGTACTTCTATGGGAAGGAAAAGTAAACGTTAATGGATGTAGCTCCTTTAGTCGTTTCATCTAGAAAGAAAGAACAGATAAACTCTGAGCCAATTTTTAAGGTTAGAGTCTGAAAGAGAGCACATAGAGTTAGTCACAGTAAAAGCTCAGTCAGTAGCCATGTCTAGGAGAAAGAAAGGGTTAAACACTAAAAGACAGGGCCATGTGGATCATTGGTAGAGGGTGAGCATTAAGTTGTTGCCAGCAAGGCACTGAAGTCTGCATTTTATGAGGGAGCATCTTTTTTGTGGCACCTGCCCAATCATACAAATAATACAAAACTGCTCAGTTTCTTGAGCTCTACAAATACACATGAAGAGGAACTTAATTATTTGCAATTTCCTTCATTCAATGGGCCGCAGAGGTGTGCAAAAAGCATAATTATTCTAATGGAAGACTGAGATGCATGCCCTTTGTAATACAAGCACCTCTTAACAGCCAAATCAATAGCACACTATGACTGTGCCCTCAGCACAGGAGTGGATCACCCCCTTCTTCACTATTGAGCACTGATGATCATAATAAGCAGCTTTGATGCGATTCACATCACCACAAATAATGAGGCATCCTCGTTCTGGAGAACACTGTATTAGCTTTCTGCTTCTCTCTCTCAGCAAAGTTCAACGTAAATGCAGCTTAACAAGTTTCTCTTCTAGCTTCTCCAGGGCGTTCAATCCCACTCATTTACTTCCTCCCTTTCTCTGTGCTTCCCTTGCACATTGAGTGCCATTTTTCAGAAGATTAATTAACAATCATCACTTCATGAAGAACTCTGTTTGGCAGCGTGATAGGAGCAGAAATAGAACAGAATTTGATGGCTGTGTTGCAGGAACCCAACCCAACGGTGCTTTCTTCAGATCAGACCAAAATAGAATTTTCTGAACTACTCGCAAAATGCAATGTGAGACAAACAGTTTATGGTGGTGGCAGCATCATGCTGTGGGAATGCTATTATTTAGCAGGGGCAGGGAAGTTGGTCAAAGTTAAAGGGAAAATAGATGGAGCTAAACACAGAAGAATCCTGGAAGAAAATCTTTTAGAGGCTGCAAAAGACCATAAAACCGTGGTGAAGGTTCACCATCCAGCAGGATAAAGACCCTTAAACATTCATCCAAGGCTAGAATGGAGTAGTTTAGATCAAAGCACATTAATGTCCTAAATGGGCCAGTCAAAGTCCAGACCTAAATCCTACTGTGACTCCATTAGAAGGCACATCAGTGTGGTTTCACCGGGCTATTAACAAGAAACACTGATTTCTTGTTAATAGTCAGTTAATAGTTTCCTGAAAGGTGGAGGTCGCCCTGTGCAGAGTCAGAGTTCAGGCGGACAACCTGAAGGTCAACTCGCGCGGGCACAGGGTTCAGGAGGGCGGCCTGGAGGACATCCTGGCGAAACCGAGTAGAGTAGAGGACCCTCAGAGCAGGCAGTCAGGAGGCCAGCCACGGAGAGGCTGGCGGTTGAGCTCGGGAGAGCGATGCACAAACCGCTGGAGGCTGTGGAGATCTGTGGAGGCAGTGGATTTACGCACCCTTCATGGAAATCAGGAACCCAAACTGGAGGCGGTTCGTCCCAGAACCCCTCTGGAACAGGAAGGAGAGGCGGTTCATCCTCGAACCCCTGGAACAGGAATCTGGAGTGGAGGCAGCTCATCTCTGAACACCTCCGAAGCAGGAACAGGAAGTGGAGGCAGTCCGTCGTCGAACCCCTCACGGACAGATACAAGATGTAAGGGCGGTTCATCTTCGAACTCCTCTGGAAAGGGAACCAGAAGTGGAGACAGTTCGTCCTCGAGCTCCTCTGGGACAGTAACAGGAAGTGGAGGCAACTAGTCCTCGAGCTCCTCCGGGACAGGAACAGGATGTGAGGGCGGTTCGTCCTTGGACCCCTCCAAAACAGGACCAGGAACGGGATCGGGAGCCAATCAGGGGTGAAGCCAGGAGCAGAAGCGTTGATCCGACCCTCAGTTTAGACTGGAGTTGAAGCGTTGCGCCTGCGACACCATCCGCAGCGTGACGAAGAGACTGAGGAAGAGACGTAGCGCAGCGGGCCAGTTCCTGGGAGGGGAATCGCCAGCCTCGAGCCACAGAATGGTGATTGATGCTCCTCCGCCACTTCAGGCTGGCTTGCGCAGCTCTCCGCAGCACGCTGGAGATACTCCCAAAGAGTAATTAACTCCTCTGCTTTTGCTTGGTCCTTTCGGCAGGTTTGTTCTGTAATATTGTGCAGTTGGAGGTAGGACCAAAGTGCAGAGGAATGACGCCGGAGCCAGACGTATGCAAGTAAGTTTGAGGTTTAATCACTCTCACTCACGGACCAGGCAGGGAAAACAGAACCAGACCAGGACATCAGAAACCAGACGTAACATTAAACATGACAACGAACCCCCAGGGGACAAAGGCAACCAGGGAACATATATAAAATGGAACAGCATGGGGAACCAATGAATGACAAGACCAGACAACCAGGGAAAACTAGAGACAGGTGTGGGACAGGCCACAGGAAACAGAAGGTAAACAAACGATCAGACCAGGTTAAATAACAAAAACAGAATCAAACATGGAAAGATCCTGACAATTTCATTATTCCTCCTTACTGGAGACCTGACTAACAATGCTCCTGGGAGGGACCACAACTTTTTTTATTGCAGAGCAGACTGCGTTGCTAGCTAAAATGGCTCTCTGTGCATCAGTTGATTCCCCTACTGCTCATAACAACAATACGTGAAAAGGAAGAGCATTTTGGGGGTATGGGGTTTTGGGGGGTAATATAGCAGCTATGTGAAAATTGATAGACACCACCTTCATTGAGATCAATCTGGGAGATTCATTCTGACATGCGATCAGCGTTGGAACAAACACTGCAGGGACCCCTGATATATGGACAATCTGTTTGCTGAATGGGGTGACTGGTTTATTTGTTTCCATTCAAGCACAGCAGCCATTACTGCAGCCGTATAATTGAAGTGAAGGCACTTAGAGCTAGAGTGTAGATGCATTTTGATTGGTCTCAGTCAGATGCAGGTAGCTTGAAATTTGTTCCACATTTTAAGCCTCGTTTTTCAGGTGATAACTTTTATAATTCCCAATTGACATCATGAAATATTTGCTGGACACATCGCAATAAAGGCTTCTTTGGTATATTTTTGTGCAAATACACCATTCTCTTCTTATTGCTCCCTTGTTTATCCTCTTCTTGCCCCGTCTGGGTAATTTTTAAGCTTAAGCCTTCAGAGAGGGGACCTATAATAAACAGCAGCCAATCACAGATTGTGTGCAAGGGGACTATAAACAAAGCTGTCCCTTCAAATTGCTGTTACTTACAAATTCATGCTTTGTCAGCAGAAGATGGACTTTCACATAAAAATCTGTCAATACAGCAGCCTCCCGTTGAGGTGTGGTTGTAATTATGTTTGGAACGATCTGTAAATTACATTTTATTTGTCTGATTCATTGCTTTGTGCAGTCAATACCTGCTGTCTTATTTTTTTTCCTTTCTTGAACACTGGTGTGCTTTATGAGGAAGACCCCAGCAAAAAATGCTCTGTAACCAAACAGAAACGTTTTTTTCCTTTAATTGATCATTAGTTCGTTAGTAATAATAAAGCTGAAAACAGCTCAGAGTGTTCAATGTTCTAAGGTTCTTACATTTTGAGTCCTGACTTGAATCTTACAGAAAACTTGTGGAGGGAGCTGGAAGATTAGGGTGATGGATCTTCAAAGACTTCGAGCTCATCACCAAAAATAAATCATCAAAACACAAGTTAAAATTTGCCAATCAATAGTCAGCAGTTATAAGAAGGATTTGATTCCTGTAATCCCAAGAAAAAGTTTTCAACTTCCAATTTATCATAACATGAAAATAAAAACAGATATATTTATTTTTCTTTTGGTAGAGAACATTAGTAAACAAGCAACCTCGTGAAAACCAAGGAACACAGCAGACAAGTCAGGGGGATGGTTGTGGAGAGGTTTAATACAGGATTAGGTTATAAAACAATATCCCAAGCTTTAAACATATCACAGAAACTTGTTCAATCCATCATCTGAAAACTGAAGGAGTATGGCACAACTGCAGAACTACCAAGACATGAACATCCACCTAAACTGACATACTGCCAAAGAGAGCATTAAAGGTATTTCCCCAGGTTTTTTTCCACCACAAAACAAATATAAATAAACAGGAACAAATAAAATGATCACACATCTAAGATTTGGATGAGTTTGGACACAGAGAAATATGTCAAAAATGCATTTTTGAATTACATTTTGGGCTGGATGGTAAATACATTCATCCCTAAATTCTATGGAAAATGATGGACAAAATCTATGTTGCTCCTACAGTGTTTTTTTTTCATTATTATCAACAAACAAAACTATTTCAAAAAAAAATTTGCTTTCTTGTTTATTTTGTTGAAAATATGCCAAATTTTGTGGGAACATCAAATAACAATGTGAACATACAGAAACCAATCCGTGTGTGTCTTATCTCCTGATGCCGAGAAATCACCCCCCTGCTTACAGGGTCGAGTGTCAAGATTTTTTTGGCGGGACTAGTGGTCTTTATGTTTTGTTCATTCATTTATTCATTAATTGAATAAGGTGACCAATTCACTTAACAGTATAATCAGCAAAAAAACTGCGACAATCAAAAAAAGAAAACATAAAAACATAAAAGAAAACAACAGAAAAATATGCATCATTGATAAAATGGCACCATACTGCTCGATAAGCCTTAAGCTGAGATTTAAAGATGTTGCAAAGATGGAGCAAAGGTGTAAAGGAAAGTTGGTTGACCTCATGACCTAAAGATCTGCCATGTTCAGAAAGATGTAGAAGTTAATTTAAATAAGGTGGGGCCAAGCCAATAAGAGCTTTAAAAACAAAAAAAAGTTTAAAATCGATTCTAAAAAGAACATGTAGCCAGTGTGAAGAGGATAAGACCAGGGTGATGTCCTCACGTCCAGCAGTGTTGGTTATAAGACGGGCAGCCGCATTCTGGACAAGTTGAAGACAAATTTAAGGGAAGACTGAAAGACACCGATTCTTATTTTCTGAAAATATGCAGTCAGGAGGTGGAGTGGAGAAAGTCGGAAGACATGCAGCGCAGGTCGCCAGGGTGAGGACTCGAACCCAGGACAGCTGCGTTGAGGACTGAAGCCACCATTCATGGGTTGCATGCTCTACTGCGACGCCACGCCACACTATCTTTTTAGCTGAAAGCCACTATGTTGGCATGTACAGCTGTGCTCTACAACCGTATGTGAGAACATTTCCTTTTACAAAACCCGTACACTAACTGTTTAATTAGTATTAAAACCTCATTCTTAGGTGAAAAATACAAAAAACATTGAAAAGAGGTGCACTGCTATGGGATAACGCTTCAAATCCAGTAGCACCCAAGAAGCCTATGGTCATTTTGGAGGAGCTGCAGCTCATGTGTCGACAGAGCAACTATTTGTCATGCACTCCACAAACCTGGCCTTTATGAAAGAGAGACAAGATTAATGGATTGTTAAAAAGAAACACCAGAAATCCTGCTTCCAGTTTGCCACAGCGGGGACACAGCAGATATTTAGAAGACGGTGGTCTGGTCAGACCAAAGCTGACCATAGTTGACCAAAAAGAAGCAGAAGAAAGAGGAGAGCTACTGTGTTATCTACAACTGAATAAAGTCTCTTCTACAAGGCGTGTGAACTGCAGGAATGGTAAGCTGAAAAAGATTAGTCATTTTAATTTTTTATTTTAATCGTGCCATACTGTAAAACTGGAAACAAACTACTGCCCAGTTGTTTACACTCACCACCACTAAAATGCAATAAAGCAGCAGAATTTTGACAAATTGAGTGAAATCTGATCTGTAGAATATTAACTAAACTTGCTTACAAGTCCAAAATCTGGAAACATTCCAGTGGATTTCTCACACAAACTGCTTTCACCAGTTGTGCAGCACATCTTCTCCACCAGCACTTATGAATTATGTAAAAAACAGGTTTTGACCCTTGACCCCACTCAGCCTTGATATCCAAGCCTCTGCTGTTACTACATTTTGCCATTCAGAAGCACTTATCAAGAGTCACAAACTGCCTTCTGTGCCACATAAATCATTGTAATGTGGCAATTTAGAGGGTTAATAAAACAAAATTGGAATTTAGGAGGAGAACATTGTCAGCTTTATAAATCGTTTGTATTTTAGCTTTTAGAAAACCCCATACATGGCTTTGTGAGTGCTGTTTCAGACAATCTTTGTCTGAAGAGTCCCCAATATGAAACAGAAAAAGCAAAGAAATGAAGGACATATTGCTCTGAGATTCCCCAAAATAATGCTTGAAGGCATCTAATGTAAGTTTTCACTTTTGTTTGGGACTGAAATTTTGCTGTTTCTACTCACACACTGTGCTTTTGTATGCTTAGGACAAAAGAAGTTCATGCAAAAAATACATGTCTCTTAAAAAAAAAAGACTATAAAGACTTAAATGTTATGGTCAAAAGGTTTTCTGTAGAGTTGTATTTTGAGTTTATAATGTTTTTCTTTGCCAGCCCTCTTGATTGGGATGCTGTCTGCTGTCAGACTCCACTGTTCTGTTTCATTAAAATGTCCTTATGTTTGTGTTTCCTATTTCTGAATTTTTGTTAATGGTGATTAACTGTCCTGTTTGTAAAGAAAGACTTTTATGTTTTTCTATTGCTGCCTAGAGTTCTGGATTTGTGGTCTTTAATTCACACATTTGACATTGTGATATAGAAATGTATGCAGCAATCTAAAACAAGATTGGCCATTCAGAGACCTCCTCAGCATGTATCAGTATGACTGATGGCTATGAAAACCGGTTTGAGCAATACATTTTTGGTAAAATCAGTGTATTCCTTTAAGTTCTAACATGGACTCTTATATGGGTGTGTGCCTACCTACAGCTGTGCTGATGAAGGTTTGACCAGAATTTGAGTAGTAGTTGAGTTGCCTTCTGGTTTAATAGATTACGAGAGCTACAGGAACTGCAGCACCGAAGAGAATCAGGAGGACAAAAAATGATGTTTGCAGAAATGGATTTCCTGTGAGCTTTAGAGCTTTTCCCTCTCTTTAGCCTGGTCTTTATAAAGCTCAGGGGGCTGGTTTTGTAACACAAAGAAAACAACAGCATGAGTCAGTAACCAGCCGGAAATCTGCAGCTTCGACTGACCCCACGACAAGCATTTGGCAAGGAGGATATTAGGTTATTCTCTCAACATATTCAGGTAGATCACTCTACTCGACACGCTTCCTGGCCACGCCCGTCGATGGTTGTTGGTAATTACAGGTAGCAAATCAGAAATCCCTTATTGATCAGTAATTGGCTTGCAGACAGGCGACTTGGGGAACACAAATTCCCTGTTATTGTCACTTTACTGACTTAATGGCACTTCCCGAATGGCAGAAGATTTCACTTTGCATTTCATCACAGTGCCTGCACACGCCTCTAACGAGGAGCCGCAGAGGTGGAACTGCACTGGCAGAGAGAAGTGATCTTGGCAGAGTGAATCAGAGTCAAAAGGCAGCGTTAGTCACCGCCATCTCTCGCCTCAGGGACTTGCTATACCCTGCAAATATAGGCCCAATAATACACTCTAAGAGAAGTTATTATTAGTATGGGAACTACTTTGTGTTAATGGCTTGTACAGAGCATGCATCTCAAACACAGACACCAGTGTATGATGAATTATCCTTGCTATCCCTCACCTCTATATAAAGAAAGAACTTTGTGTTGTCAGAACGATAATTCCTGAACGCTGCCTCACTCATCTGTCTGTCCATCCTTCATCCAAAAACACACAGCTTGCTAAACTTGCTGCGTCTTCACTATTTTCTGCCTCCTCTGTAAATGTTAGGTCGAAAGTTCACTTTGAAATAATGGAGCATGTGACCTTTCTCTCTCCACAACCAGAAGATATTGCTCCTGAGAAATGGGAGCATTTTTGATGAGAGGGAGGCACAGAGGAGGAGCATGGCCCTGAGGGAGAAGGAGAAATGTCACAATCACTACTAGAGCGAAGCCTGGCAAGTTTGTGTGTACTTGAGAGGGAAAAAATAAAAATTCAATTCAATTCAATTCAGTTTTTTTATATAGCGCCAATTCACAACACGTCGTCTCAAGGCACTTCACAAAAGTCAGGTACATACATTCAAATTAGTCCTAATCATTGAACAGTGCAGTCAGAGTTAGTTATTTATTCAAATTGGATAAAAAAGTTTTTCTGTTTAAGGAAACCCAGCAGATTGCATTCAGTCAGTGACTTGCAGCATTCACTCCTCCTGGATGAGCATGTAGAGACAGTGGACAGTCACTGGCGTTGACTTTGCAGCAATCCCTCATACTGAACATGCATGTAGCAGCAGTGGAGAGGAAAACCTCCCTTTTAACAGGAAGAAACCTCCAGCAGAACCAGGCTCAGTGTGAGCGGCCATCTGCCACGACCGACTGGGGGTTAGAGAGAACAGAGCAGAGACACAAAGAGAACAAAGAAGCACTGATCCAGGAGTACTTTCTAACGGAAGGAAAAGGTAAATGTTAATGGATGTAGCTCCTTTTAGTCCTTTCACCAAGAAAGAAAGAACAGATAAACTCTGAGCCAGTTTTCAAGGTTAGAGTCTCAAGAGAGCACATAGAGTTAGTTACAGTAAAAGCTCAGTCAATCGCCATGTCTAGGAGAGAGAAAGGGTTAAACACTGAAAGACAGGGCCATGTGGATCATCGGTAGAGGGTGAGCATTAAGTTGTTGCCAGCAGAAGCTTGGACGATGCCCCTCTCCAGAAAGGTGTCACAGGTAGACACAGAGCCAGGCCAGGTGTAGCTTCTAGGAAGAGAAAAGAGAGAGAACAAAGTTAAAAACTGAAATAACAGCAAATAATGCAAAATTGGAGAGTAGTGTGAGAATGTAGCGAAGAGGGTGAAAGTGGTCATTATGTCCTCCAGCAGCCTAAGCCTATAGCAGCATAACTACACAGAAAGTTTCAGTTCAGATTATTTAGTTAGACGGCGCTTATTTTCAACAATGTCGTTTCAAGGCACCCCACAAAGGGTCCCACTGATGGTCATTGTTATACTAAAAACCACAAGGATTGGGATACCTCTCTCTGTCAGACTGATTATAACCATTGGGAAAGAGAAGGGGTCATACACGTAGCAGAAATGGAGGGTGTGTTTGCACCTAGACAATAACTGAGCCGGTTTAGGCTAAACCTGACTCCCACTTACTCCAGTAAGGGGGAGTCTTACTAAGCCACTCTATCTATAAGCTTTATCAAAAAGGAAAGTCTTAAGCCTACCCATAAAAGTAGACAGGGTGTCTGCCTCACGGACCAAAACCGGGAGCTGGTTCCACAGGAGAGGAGCCTGATAACTAAAGGATCTGCCTCCCATTCTACTTCTAGAGACTCTAGGAACCACCAATAAACCTGCAGTCTGAGAACGAAGTGCCCTGTTAGGAACATATGGAACAATCAGATCTCTGATTTATGATGGAGCTAAATCATTAAGGGCTTTATATGTGAGGAGGAGAATTTTAAATTCTATTCTGGATTTAACAGGGAACCAATGAAGGGAAGCTAAAATAGGAGAAATATGATCTCTCTTTTTAATTTTCATCAGAACTCTTGCTGCAGCATTTTGAATCAGCTGAAGGCTTTTAACTGCATTTTGTGGACATCCTGATAGTAAAGAATTACAATAGTCCAGCCTTGAAATAACAAATGCATGGACTAGTTTTTCAGCGTCACTCCTGGATAGGATATTTCTAATTTTGGCAATGTTCCTGAAGTGAAAGAAGGAAATCCTAGAAACCTGTTTAATATGGGATTTAAATGACATGTCCTGGTCAAAAATAACACCAAGGTTTTGTACTTTATTACCGGAAGGTCACTTTAATGCCATCCAGGTTAAGTGATTGACTAAGTTTCTTTTTTAAAGACTCCGGTCCAAAGACGACAACTTCTGTCTTGTCTGAATTTAGAAGCAAAAAATTTACAGTCATCCAAGTTTTTATATCTTCCAGACATGCTTGTAGTCTATCTAACTGGTTGGGTTCATCAGGAATTATGGATAAGTAAAGCTGAGTAACATCAGCGTAACAGTGAAAATGTATCCTATGCTGCCTGATAATTTCACGTATTGGAAGCATATATATATCACATCCTTGGGATTGTGGGATCAAATTAGGGAATGTGAAAGGATTTGGATGTGAAAAGGATGTGAAAAGGATTTAAAAAAATATGATGAGAAAGAAAATAAATTATGGGCAGTGATGCTTCAAAAGGATCAATTCCTATCAAGCTGTAAATTAATAGCGTGATCATTTGGATGTTTATGGTTTGGAAGAGAGTAGGATACAACATAGTCTACAATTCAATTTAAAAAGGGTGTGCATGCAAAAACTACTTTGTCCCAGCATCTAAAATCGTACAATTGTGATCTAGATCATGTTAATGTGCAGAAATGTATGGATAATTAACCTCTGGGCATCCATTGTCTTCTCCTTCCGAGCTGTAACAGATCCAGGAAGGAAATCCAGACCCAGCAACACTCTCCAGCTCATTTAGGGGGATCCTGAGGTGGTCCTAGCCCAAAAGAGATATATGGTCCCTCCAAGGGGTCCTAGGTCTGACCTGAGGTCTCCTCGCAGTGGAGCGTGCCTGGAATACCTTCAAAAGGAGCTGCCCAGGATACACCCTGATCAAATGCCCTAACCACCTTAGCGTCTATAAATGTTCTTTATCTTATTAAATTAGGCAACTCCTTGATTCATAAGGTTATGTACAGAACAAAATAAGACTGTGTTGTGTTGTATTGCTAAAAAGGGGTTCCCTCCTTGATCCTGTCACATCCACAGATTGCAGTTTCTCAGTGCAATGAATGGCTGGATGCCCAGAAGGCTTGTACGCAGGATTTCAGCCATCCAACTGATGCTTAGGTAACTCAGCCCTTGGCTTTGGTTCAGTCCCAGCTTGTGATGCTCAGGCTGGCTGTCATCAGGTCAGTATGTCAGGTCTGACCATCTTGCACAAGTGGCCACCTCCAGAGCTGCATGAGCTGACTGACCCAATTAGCAGCTTGAATAAGTGCCCTCCTATCCAACATGAGTGGGAAAAGGACTGACAAATTACACATACTATGAAAGGAAGTATAAAGAAAGTAATCTTAATTATTCTATTCATTTTTACATTAGGTGTTATCAAAATACCGTTTTCAGAAGACGTAAGGGATCTGGATAATATAACTTAAGTAATTTTGATTGATATATGGGACAAGGACCATTAATGATTTTAAAACCTGATTAAAGGATCTTAAATTCCATCCATCCATCCATCCATCTCTCATCTTATCATGTTTCTGTCAATGTCAGCATGTATAAATTAAAAAGATGTGAGACTAAATATTGAGCCTTATGGAACTCCACATATCAGAATGACAGCTTTAGGATCAAAGCAAAAGTCTAGTACTTAAACATACGACTGCAAGATACAACCCCCTACCCCCACCCCGCAAAAAACAGGCCTATACTCAGAAGCACAACACTTACATGGGCAGGAATCACTATTGTTGACAGAAGGAAAGTGTGACAGGATACAAAAGCGATAGCAATATGCAAAGGAAAATATTGGAAAAAGGGGAAAATTTAACTTTAACATTAATCCTAAACAAAACAGAACAGAATTAGAGGAAATCAACCCAAATCCTAAAAGAGCCTAGATGGTCTGACAACCGGAAGAGCCGCAACAACCCAGAAATTATAAAAATGTAAAAAAACCAACAAAAAAAAACCCCACACAAAATAATTTAGAAACTAAAATAACGGAAAGCACCACTCCATCTCTACCATGTACTCGGTCGCAAACTGTGGAAAACTTGCCAAGCTTTATTCTTCCTAAAAGATGACTCTGGGTCCAGAATCTCTGAATGTAAAACCAATGTTTCATGAGAGGGCTCCACCTTCAAATGGCTAACCTTTTGGGCAAAGTCGTGCTTTCCAACCATAATTTATTTATGTCCAATTTTCATCTAAATGAGATGATAATTCTCCAAACATCTTTGTTAAATGAAATATTATTTTAAATGAATACTAATGTAAAAAGAGTTTTTTAATGTGATTATTTCAAATTGCCATATAATTAGATCAAATTGGACTCTGGGGCACCAAATGTCAATATAGTAATAATTGAAATTAGCTGTACTGATAAAAAATGGCTTCCTTAATTTTCTTGGTAATAACCACCTTTGATGTCTGTGAGTATATTATTTAATGATTATATATTTGCATTTTGTTTAGCAGCTATGTTTCTGAAAGTTACATTACTAATAATGACATTAATTAGTTATCTTAATTATTACTGCCCAAATAAACCTATGCTTTTAAATCAGATGCAGATGTTCTGTCATGTGTTATGAGATGATCATCAATTTTTCCCCCATTTCAACATTTCTGTTGGTAAAAAATATTAATTATTCTGTTTCAGTCTGTGAATCCCTCCTTCCCTGTTATAGTCATGCTAATAAATCTGCTTCCTCTTTTTTGTTTGCTCATCAGACACATGCTGCTCGGCTCTTGGTTTTTCCCCCTCTATCCTGCTCAATATTTTATGCCACTGTAAGTGCATCTATTCTCATCGTTCCCCTTGCACTACCACCTCCTGGCTGTCAAAACATAATTTTCTATGTTCCCCATACACTGTCTGAACCCTGTGTATGCCTTTTAGTTTTAAATCTCTTTAAACATTCATAATAAAGTGACTTATGGGGAGCTAAATAACCTAAATGTTTAGACAATGTTTAAAATGTGCTTTTAGTAAAACCAGCAATTCCTTTTTGCTCCAAAAAGCTGGAAACTGATTTTTCACTGATGTCATTTCTATTATTTCAGTATAGGATTTCAACACTTGAATGTGCTGCCACTAAATTGTTGGTTTGCTTAAGATTTTTCTGAAACCAAAAGATAAAACAAATGCATGTGGATCTGAACAATTATCAAGTTTTTGCTAGATTATTCATTCCATTACCCTTTGTATGTGCAAGTGATGCATCCGTTTGTGAAGGCAAGGTCTGGCTAATTTTAGATGCAAGTGGACAACTTTAAGCCAAATTGTTCACATTCTGCTTTAAAATCCAGCTTCAAAGATACATCTCAGTGATCGGCTCTAGCCAAGTCAAAGAGAGCTCTTTCAAGACCATCAGTAGGTCAACTAATGTTTTTTATTAAAGCCCTAATCCACTCAGTCACCTGGACTATATTCACATTCAGACCTTACCTTGGTTCTTATTCATCTCAGCTGCTTAGACAATAAGCCTAAGTTTAATTATCTAACCTAATAACTGACATTTGTTAGATCTCAAGATGCATACATGTTCTTTGACTTTGCAGAGCTCTGTTCCGGTGCAAAGACAATATTCTAACCCATAAACTCCAAATGCAGTGCAGCAGTAAAACAAACAAAAACGTAGTATCTTCAGAATGATCCCACGGAGGTGTTACATCGACCAAAACTAGCGGCAGCAGCGCCTGAATTGAACAGTAATATTAAAAGAATGTTTAATGTTTTTTTTTGTACCAGAAGAAATCCACACAATAACTTTGTTGCTTGAGGAGAATGACATCAGGTCAGTAGATGGCCTGTGCATTAAGACAGCTATTTACTAATGCAGGTACAGCACTGTTAAAAACAAGGTATTCTCCCACTTTGACATTTCTTCTGTTTTTGTTTTTTTAAATCACACTCAAGGGTTTCAGATCATCAAACAAACTTTAAAATCAAAGATAATCCGAGTAAAGACAGATTTCATTTTTCAGAACCCTTTGTGAATAAGCGAAACCTAATCACTTGAACCACCCTTGTCAGCCACCACTGCCATCAAGTCTTTGCGATAACAGTAAGTCTCTTACTCTCCTTTTTTCTGTATATTCAGCCACATTGGATGGTTTCAGAGCATGAATAGCCTGAAAGGTCATGCCACAGCATCCCAGATTTGTCTGGAACTTGACTAGACCTCTCCAAAACCTTCATTTTGTTTGTTTTTTAAGTTACTCAGATGTGGACTTGTTAGACTGGTGTGCTTTAAATCAGTGTCCTGCATAACCCGAGTGTGCTTGAGCTGAAGGTGACAAACTGATGGACCAACATTGTCCTTCAGGATTTTCTGGTAGAGAGCAGAGTTTATGGTTGTATAAATTATGGCAAGTTCCTCAGTCTCTAAAACAGCAAAGCAGACAGAGACCATCACACTACCACTGCCATGTGAGACTGCTGGTCTGGTGTTATTTTTCTAAAATGCAGTGTTAGATAGGTTCTTGCAACCCTTCGAAAAAGTTCCACTTTTGTCTCATGAGTCGACAGAATCTTTTTTTCAAAAGTCCTGGGAATCGTGAAGATATTTTTAAGATTTTGTAGTGCTTATGGCCTTTTTTTTTTTTTTACAGTGCTTAGACAGAAGAGGGTTAGGAGAGAGGATGGGGAAGACATGCAGCCAAGGCCCTGAGATCGGTTAAAAGCTGGACAGCTGTGTCGAGGACAAACAGCCTCTGAATATAGTGCTTTGGATGTTGTTCTGGGATCTTTTATGACCTGCTGGATTAGTCATCATTTTGCTCTTGGAGTAATTTTGGTAAACTGGTGACTCCCAGGAATTTTCACACCTGTTCCTTGTTTTGTCTGTTTGTGAATAATGACTCTCTGCGGTTCTCTGGAGTCCCAAAAGGCTAGAAATAGCTTTGTTTTATCCTTTCCAGGCTGATAGATGTCAGTGACTTTGTCTTTCTCATCAGTTCTTTAATTTATTTAGATCAGGACATGTCTTGCATTTCTACAGCCTACAACCTAAGGGAGTGAATGACAAGGGTGTGCAAAAACCTTTGCCTCTAGGTTGGATAGCTTTTTAGACTTTATATTCTGAGGCTCTCAGTGAAGTAGAAACAGAAATTAAGTAAAGCATTCTACTTTTTTCAAACATTTTAGGATCATGTGTTGATGTAGTAATCAATGTCTGTTTACTCAGTCTTTCTTCCTGTCTCTTCCACTTAACACCCTTGCTTCTGTCTTTTACAACCTTTAAACAAAACATCATTCCCTTCTCCTTAAGGCAAGCCCTCATCCTTGTCTTTTGCTGAGGAAAATTTTTCTTGATCACTTGGCACATGCCATCATCCCAGACCTATACCTTTACAATCACATCAACCATTTAATTTACACAGCTGGGTAGCAGGAGGGCAGGTTAACCCTTAACGCTCCTGGGGACACAAAGATGGAGTCCCCATGACAGACCAGCTGATCTCTCCTCAGCACTGCAGCATTAAAGATGCCTCTAAGTCTCCCTCTCCATCTTCCCTTCCCATGATTCTTTTGTTCGTTCATTCTTCTGTTAACTTCTCCACGCCTCGTTGGTTCCTACATTTCCTCATACAATCAACTTGTGCCTCCAGGTTTTTACCTGGTTTATTTTTCTATCAATGTAATGAAATTTTCTTCATCCTTTTGCCACTTCCTTTACTTTTTTACACTTGCATGGACATATTGAAGTTTAGATGGCTGGAAAATGTAATCTTCAAGTAAGTATAGGAGGAAGTGTCTATGTCTATGTCTCTGAAGATACAAAGAAGCCCTAAGATACAGTTTCATGCAAGAGTATTCACACACCTTAAACGTTGTCACATTTTTCTCTCTAAAACCATAACCTTTAATGTGATTGAACTCCTTGTACATAATCCTTTTGAATTTGACTCAAACCACTAAACAGCCACAGTTGGTGCATATTCTGAACATAACAGGGATCATTTTGGAAGTGCTCTAGATATGCCCAACTGTGCCTCATTTGCATCTAATTTACCTAAATTTAAATATTTTTTGTTTTAGTTTTTTTTCAAATTAACAACCTTTCCTTAGTGTGGAATCTGTGCGACAGCAAAAGCATGAATCATTAATTTTTTACACAACTGTAAATAAATTCATGCAGTAAATGTTAATGGGATTTTATGTGGCAGACCAACACAAAATCACAGTAGTATTCAGCCCCCATTAATACACCTAACGTTCAGGGCCATCTGCAATCAGATTGTGTGGTGAGTTTCTCTATAGGTTTGGACTTTAACTGGACCATTATAGCACATGAAAATAGTGTGATCTAAACCGTTCCATTGTACCTCTGGATGTATATTTAAAGTTGCTGTGCTGGAAGGTGATCCTCCAACCCAGGCTCAAGTCTTCCACATTTTTTTTTAAATCAAACCCTATTTAGGTCAAACCACCTTCCCTTCAAGTCTGACCAGCTTCCCTGTCCCTGTTGAGAAAAAGCAGCCCCACAGTATGATTCAGCCACCACCATGTTTCACTTTGTGGACTGTGTGTTCAAGGTTATGTGCAGTGTTAGTTTTGCTCCACACATATTATTCTACATGTAGGCCAAACATTTTTGAGCCTTTCTTCTTGCTTCTCTTTCTCAAAGGCCAGTTTAGTGCAAAACTGTTCTTCTGCTGTCAGATTTCTCCACTCCTCCAGAGTTACCATGCTTCTCTGATTAATACTCTGCTTTTCCAGCCTTTAGTTTAGATGAATGACAATTTCTTGGTAGGTTTGCAGTGGTGCCATTCTCTTTCCATTTTCAGATGACGGACTGAAACTTGGGATTTTGTTTTACAACCTAATTACTTTAAACTTTACAAAACAGGTAAATAAGTAACTGCTGAAGCAAATTTGTTAAGTTTTATATTTGGGTATCAGAGTAAAAGGAGCTGACAACTTGTCTTCATGTTTATGTGTAAAGAAAGTTCAATTTTTCTTTTTTTTCCTTCCACTTCACAATGACATGTTACTTTGTATTGCTCTATAGCAAAAAGTCCTAAAATGTTTTGTTATAACTAGATGAAATGGGGTATGGGTGCTGTTTGTAGGAACTGTATATTTATATGTATTTTTTAAATTGTGTGAGTTGGTAAATTTAAGCGTGATCTGCCTTACATGTTGTTTTTTGCCCCACTTACTTTATATTCAAAGTTTGACATTCCACTAGATTAACTGATTAATCAGCTGTTTGTTGACATCACCACCGGACGTTAAACTGAATCACATCACCCTCATTTAAACCCATTGACAATAAAACCTGAGATAGTTCCAGAATGAGACGCAGGGAAGGGGCGAACAGATGGGGGTTGGAAAATTCAGTGAGGACGCTGACAGAAGCCTAGAGGAAGAATAAAGAAATCCCACAGAGGAAGAAACTGGCACATTTTTTTCTTTTACAGGAATATTGCTTACAACGGTAATGAAGTAGGATGAAGAAGGAGATCGATATTTAGCCAACAAGGATATACGAAGATGTCAAGGCTGATTGATGAGAACAAATTATCTGAATAATCAATATGCCCATAGCTGGTGTTCATGAATTAATCACAAACAGATCCACGGTCAAGGTAACGAGTCATGTTGGTACAGCTCTAACCAACGCCTGTAGCAAAATACAAAGCGTGGCTCTGTGGAGGCTGCAGGAGGCAATAAGCATGCACAGGCATGGCGTCATGGTGCAAACTCCAAAGAACAAATGTGTTCAATAACTTATGACAGTCAGAAAGCATATCATAAATATGCATTGAGACGGGTTCAGGAAATATATTAAATGTCATTCCCTATATTTTTATTCGACCTTTATTGGCAACTGTGTGGTCGGCATACGCAACAGGAAAACTGAGATAATCGGTTTATGAAGTGCGGGATTGATGCTCCATATATGCAATGCTTTCCTCCTGAGTGAGAGGCGACAAAATGATGACAAATGGAGGGAAGTGATGCAGTGGAGCTGCGCAGATAGCTGTTGGGACAGTGAGATGACGAGGGGGAGGGAGGGGGGGTGGGGGAGGAAGGTGGGTCAGTGTCACTTGCTTTTTACTCCAGTCGCCACAGCATCATGCCCGGAGGGCACTCGAGAGAGGCATCTTCATCGACAAAAACAACAGAGAGATGCAGACTGAGTGAGAGCAGAGTCACACGGCTATGAAGGAGAGCTGCAAAAACTGGAAACCACGTAACCCTGTTACAACCACAAGCTTCAAAGCACTATGTTGGGATTTTATGTGAGACACCAACTCAAAGCGGTGCATAATTGTGAAGAGGAAAGAAAAGGATGCATGGTTTTTACTAATTAAAATCTGAAAGGTGTGGTTTACATTTGTATTCAGCTCCCCTGACTCGATACTTTGTAGAACCACCTTTTTTTGTAATTACAGCTGTGAGTTTTCCAGGGTATGTCTTTACCAGCTTTGCATATCTGGAGACCCAAATTGTTGCATATTCTTTGCAAAAAAGAACAAACTCAGCCAGATTGGATGGAGACCATCTTTACACAAAAAAATTTAATTGTTATTGCAGATTCTCTATTAGTTTTATGTCTGTACTTTGACTTGGCCATTCCAACACATTGATATTATTTCCACTGTAGCTCTGGCTTTATTTAGGGTCATTGTTTTGCTGAAACTCCCCAGTCTTTTGCAGCCTCTAACAGGTGTTCTATTAACTCTGACCAGCTTCCATGTCCCTTCTGAAGATTAGCATACCCACACCATGATGATACCACCAGTATGTTTCACAGTGTGGGTGGTTTGTTTGAGGTGGCATGCAGTGTTAGTTTTCAGCCTCACAAAGCCTTTTGCATGTGGGCCAAAACCTTCAGTTAAGCTCTCATTTGTCCAGAGCATCTTCTCCCAAGTTTTCTAATTGCTCCATGCTCACCACTTAGGGCTTGTGACAAACTCTAAATGAGAATTCTTGTGGCTTTTTTTCAATCAATAATGACTTTTTTCTTGTCATTATTCCATGAAGGATATACCTCAAGAGTCTGCCCTTTATACTGTGGACATTCTGTGGAGTGCATGCTGATCATGATACATGAGCCATGGATCACTGCAGCTCCTCCAGAGTTACCATAGGCCTCTTGGCTGCTTCGCTCAGTAATGCTCTTTTTTCCCAGCCTGTCAGTTTAGGTTAATGACCATGTCTTGGTAGGTTTGCAGTTGTGCCATACTCTTCATTTTCAGATGAGGGATTGAAAAGAGCTCTGTGACATGTTCAAACCTTGGAATATCATTTTATAACCTAACTTTCCTTTAAACACCTCCATCTTAAAATTTCTCCACAATTTTTTTTCCGATCTGTCTGTTGTGTTCCTTGATCTTCATCATGTTGCTTTTTCACTAATGTTCTCGGAGAAACCTCGGAGGCCTTCACAGAACAGTTGGATTTTTACTGAGATTAAATTACACACAGGTGGACACTGTTTACTAATTAGGTTGCAATTAGGTTACTTAATTGCCTTTAGGTTACTTCTAAAGGCAATTAGTTGCAATGGATTTTATTTAGGGACATCAGAGTACAGTGGGCTACCTTTTCAGACTATCTGCAAAAGTAAATTTTAAAATCATCATTTTTATTTCACTTCAAAGTTGTAAACTAATTTGTGTTGCGCAATCACACAAACTCCTATAAAATAAGTTTGCTTGCAACATAACAAAATGTGAAAAAGTGGCTTTTCAAAAAGAAACATGCTTAATGTTTTGACTCCACTGAAGTCTACCCAATATTATCCAGGTTTATGGGTGTGAATTATAGTGACATCCCCTTTAAAAAAAGGCAGCTGTAAGATACAGAATTAGCAGAGTTAATCAAACTGAGGCTAATGCTTCATTTTTTAAATTAGCTGAGCTGTTAATATAGAGGGTGGCCATTAGGATAGATAGAGAGTGGCTAAACTACCACCGGCAAACAGGTTAATTAAAGGCTCCAAATATTCATACCCCCTCCCAGTCCATATTCTACTATTAAACACACACAGACATGCAGGTACACACATATAATTACTCTAACACATTTGGTTTCACTACACGTCCTTCTTACAAACTGTATTAATTTCCCCAAATGTTAATATGAAATTAATCCCAACAAATCTCAAGCTTCCATTTTGACTTTATATGCACCTAGTTCTGTTCTCCATGTTTCTAAACACATTAAAAAAGCCATTAAGCAGAAGAAATGTAGCACAAATACATACTGGAGCTCCAAATGTTTTCAGCAAATAATTTAATTCATTTCAATTGCCTCCACCAGGGCTTTGCAGTGTTTGTATGGATCTATAGTTGCTTTCAAACCAAACAGTTTTGGGGACTCCCTGAGGTCAACGTTCCCTCTGGGGAGCTTCATGACAACTGCAACTGCAAACCTTTAAACAGATGTATATTTTTATACAGCTACAGCACATAACAAAGGTTTTTAAATTTTTTTCTTCTCTGCCTAAAAAACCCTAATGAGGAAATGCATGTATATACTTATTTTATAATATATATATATAATAATATAAATAATATATATATATTTATATATATATATCATTATATATAATATATATAATTTAATATATAATATATTTATATTATATTTATATAATACAGGGCTTGGACAATGAAACTGAAACACCTGTCATTTTAGTGTGGGAGGTTTCAGGGGGGGGGGGGTGGCTAAATTTGGACCAGCCTGGTAGCCAGTCTTCATTGATTGCACATTGCACCAGTAAGAGCAGAGTGTGAAGGTTCATTAGCAGGGTAAGAGCACAGTTTTTGTAAAAAATTTTGAAATGCACACAACATTATGGGTGACATACCAGAGTTCAAAAGGGGGAAAAATTGTTGGTGCACGTCTTGCTGGCGCATCTGTGACCAAGACAGCAAGTCTTTGTGATGTATCAAGAGCCACGGTATCCAGGGTAATGTCAGCATACCCCAAAAGGACGAACCACATCCAACAGGATTAACTGTGGCAAAAAGGGGAAGCTGTCTGAAGGGATGTTCGGGTGCTAACCCGGGATTGTATCCAAAAAACATAAACCACGGCTGCTCAAATCACGGCAGAATTTAAATGTGCACCTCAACTCTCCTGTTTCCACCAGAACTGTCCGTCGGGGAGCTCCACAGGGTCAAATATACACGGGCCGGCTGCTATAGCCAAACCTTTGGTCACTCATGCCAATGCAAACGTCGGGTTTAATGGTGCAAGGAGCGCAAATCTTGGGCTGTGGACAATGTGAAACATTTTTTGTTCTCTGATGAGTCCCCTTTACTGTTTTCCCCCCCATCGGGGGGGTTACGGTGTGGAGAAGCCCCAAAGAAGCGTACCACCCAGACTGTTGCATGCCCAGAGTGAAGCTGGGGGCGGATCAGTGATGGTTTTCTGCCATATCATGGCATTCCCCTTGGCCCAATACTTGTGCTAGATGGGCGTGTCACTGCCAAGGACTACCGAACCAATCTTGAGGACCATGTGCATCCAATGGTTCAAACATTGTATCCTGAAAGGGGGTGCCGTGTATCAGGATGACAATGCACCAATACACACAGCAAGACTGGGAAAGATTGTTTGATGAACATGAAAGTGAAGTTGAACATCTCCCATGGCCTGCACAGTCACCAGATCTAAGTATTATTGAGCCACTTTGGGGGTTTTGGGGAGCGAGTCAGGAACGTTTTTCCCCCACCAGTATCACGTAGTGACCTGGCCACTATCCTGCAAGAAGAATGGCTTAAAATCCCTCTGACCACTGTGCAGGACTTGTATATGTCATTCCCAAATGAATTGACTCTGTATTGGCCCCCAAAAGGGGCCCTACACCATACTAATAATACTTTTGTTGGGTCTAAAACCAGGTGTTTCAGTTTTCATTGTCCAACCCCTGTATATGCAGTCATATTAAATAAACCTTAAGAGTAAAAGATAATGATGGTAAAATATAGTCCACATGTGAATTCAATTTGTCCATTGAGGACGCAAAAATCAGTAAAACTTGTTTGAGAACAGGGGCTTGGAGACCTAACAGATTAGCGACCCTCGCAGAGATTTAAAAAGCTGTAAGACAGATGCTACGGGAGATCCTTCCTGCCCACAGCCATCAGCATCTACAACGGTCTTTGAAGAGACCTGTATAAAATAAGCTACAACAACATTTAATTTCTCTTTGGGATTAATAAAGTATTTTTTAATTTAACTGAATTGAATTGTCATCATGATTGTTCCTCTTGGTACTCTTCACAATTCTTCACATTCTGTTCTCTCCCTAACAACTGTGTCAACAGAATAGGTCATATGGACAGGGAATATGTAAAACATCACAGTGAATGGAAGCAGCTGAAAGTCTCACTTTGACATGATCATTCCCCGTTTTACACGTGAGTAGTTAACTGTGCAACAGCAATGTCACTGTCAAAACGTTATCACGTTTTTTAATGTTTTGTAACGACACGGTCTGTAACAACAATTAGTCCATCTACAGCAGTTATGTGTTGTTTACGAACGATCTGATTCTTTTGAACGGCTCTTTACCTTGAAAGAAAAGACTCGGATCTCAGTCAGTGAGAGCTGTTCTTTGATTTTTTACTACTTTGCTTGCTTATAATGCTCTGCCTGCACTTCACTTGCTACTTTTTTCAATTTAACTTAATTGTAAATTATATATTTATTACTCAGGCAACAAAACACGGAAGCAGAAAGGGTGATATTTTTGCATAAGCATAGTGTGGTTATATTTTTGCAACTTTTACATAAAAATATTAATCTTACTTAATACACATGATTAGACTTTTTTGTAAATTTAACCCACATATGCCAGGTATCCCACAACTAATATATTTAACACTATATTAGGGATAAAAGGGCTTGTTCTTCGAAATATGTACTTTTTAAAAAAAAAAATGGATAATTTTTTTCGGCTCTTTTGAATGACTCTTTGAAGTGAACGATTCCTTAAGATTCAGTTCTCTTCAAAGAGCCATATAATTCTTTGATAAAAAAGGTTTCAAAGAGAGACTTTTGGTGAGTGAGGAAAAATCTACAGTATCTTCATTACCTACAGTAAAAACTTTCATGAATCTCACATAGGTTTCCTGAATAGAGGATTTTCGGGGAAAGTAAGAGTGTTCCCTCAGTCATTTTCTATGTTGTTAGGTGTTCACTCATCTATCTGACATATTCCCATTGGATAGGTATTTTTGTAAAAAGAAAAAAAAGAAATAAAAACAGTAATTTTCCACTTCCGACAATATGCAGACTCTCTCTGCTGCTCTAGTGGACACATAATCATCCACCTACAGTCATGAAAAATTAGGGCACCCTAACATATCTGGACATATGGATTATTTATTATAATTTTTAACAATACTGAAAAATACAAGTAAAACAAATAAATTTGAAGAAATACATTTTCTTTAAAAAATATGATTTTTTCTGATGAGGAATAAATCAGGACACCCCCACATTCATTCCCATTTAAAACGGCTAGAATTATACACAAGCACACATCACATCAAGCGCACATCATAAGTCAATGATGCTTGCCCTGTTTAAACCTTAGACATTTAGTTTGGTTTGCTCTTGACTGTTGAAATAAGAGTTAAAATCATTTGCAGAGTTAAAATAGCTGTCTGATGCTGGGGCTGAACAATATCAGCAAAACGTGATGTGCAATACTCTTGGCAGATGTTGTGATAATAACATGATTTGCAATAAAACACAAATAATGAACCAATATTAATGTATTTCTGCCTTGGGTTCATAGCAAACATGAACCCAAGATAATAACTCATCTTTTCAGCTACTGGACAAAAAAAAAATTCTTTACATCTAAACTAGAGGTTTTATCGAAAAACTTGCTTCCAGCTGATGTCTGCTGTTTTAGTGTTAAAACAACTTCATGCTGTCAAAGTATCCCAATAATTTGTGATAATTTGCTGCAAAAGGACCTGGCCAGCTCATCATCACAGAATACACCATAAATCCTACCGCATATTGAAGGGAACTTGAGGAAAATGTGAGACCATCTATAAAAAAACTAAAACTGAAGCAGAAATGCACCCCGCAAGATGACAGTGACCTGAAACGTGGCAGTAAATTCACAGACTGAGAATTAAGAAACCGTAGGTCATGGGCCAAGTTAAAGCCCAGATTTTGATCTTATCAAGATACTGTAGAGTTTTTATTGATGTTTTGTGTAATAAGAAAAACAAGATCCATTTTTGTTGTTTACCTGCAATTAAAACAAGTTGTTTTCCAGAAATAAATAACTAAATGATATTAGACATCAATATGAGAACATTGCTTAAAAAACCCCTGAATATTTAATAGGGTGTCATTATTTTCTGACATGACTGTATGGTATCGCCTTAAACCACAGTTACAACAGGCTTTTTGAGCAGAAATGTGTGTTTAAATTGACAAATTTGCTTTGAAATAAAAATCTTAATTGTCATTTAATTTTCACACTTTGAAGATTTCTATGTTTCTATATTTTGTGGTCTAAAATATGATATATTAATTAATTATTAATATTGCTCTTTAAAACAGGGTTCTACAGCCACGGTTTCTGGAGTGTGGGGACAACGATTAATAAACCTTAAAAAAAAGTCTTTCTGAGAAGGCAGACTGACTTTAGCACTTCTTTGGAAGTAGGAAAAATGCCTCAGCAATGTGAAAGTCATAAGCATTGTGACATTATTAGGTTTCCATTTAAAGCATCCCTTTTAACCAGCATCATGATGTTTTTGCCCATTAACTTGTCACCAGCTTCTGTATCAATAATGTTCTTCTTTCTTCTGACAGTTGACAATCATTTGAACAGCATTCCAATGTGTAACTACAGCATAATTATTAAACCTTAGATAATGAGGCAGAGAGGATTTTAGTCTTAAATTCTCTTCTTTCAGATTAATCCCAAAGTAAACAGCAGCGGATGAGGGCTGTTCTGCATTTTAAAGATTGTTTTCCTGTTGACTGAGTCATGAAAGGAATTTTTCTGTTATAGCAAAAAGAGACAAAATGTTATTAGTATGTTTGTCTAGATGTGCTAAATCTGGTTTACTGGAAGTTATTAAGTTATTAGCATTTTTCTTTGTATTTTATGTATGGCTGCATTGACATGATAATAGGAGAAAATACCTGTATCAGCACATACGTACATTCACAGAATTTAAAAATGTTATTGGTGTGACAGTGCCAAAGGCACAACATTTGCTCTGGTCTAAAAGTCTTAAAACCAGTAAAAGATGCCACCGTGTGTTAACGTTTGGATAATTTAGAGCTCCTATTGTGCTGTTTGCATGCCACATTCTTAGTCCCCTGGGAAACAGGACACCAACGTGGACACCCTATATAAGAAGTATGTATAGCATGAGCATTTCAGTGTTATTAAATTGTCCACAGTCAAAGGTTTGTAATGTAAAGTTGTGTAATGGATTATTTGTAGAATAAAAAGGAATAGATTTAATAGAGAGGATCTCTGCATATGAATAATAGCTTGATAGCTTCATAGGGGATAAAACACAACGAAACATAGAAACATTGGGCCAGGGATTCTTTCTATGAGGAAGAAAAATAAAGACAATATAGAGAGTAGATGCCAGCACCAGAACAGTTATTGGCTTTAACTAGGACTGAAACACAGATAAACAGGGAAGCACTGAGCATGAGGTATTTTCTGGGATAAAAAAAAAACAAACAAAAAAGAGAATATACAAAGGTAATGGCAGCAACAGCCCCATTAATGGCTTCATTCAGGAATACACAAGATAAAATAAGGATGGTATAGAACGTTAATGCCAGTAATACCTCGGTAATTGCTTCATTCAGGAAAGAAACACAGCTAAACAGAGAAGCACTGGACTTGGATTGCTTTCTGTAGGAAAGAAAAATAAAAAGAAGGTCTGCAACTAATGATTTTTTTGCTAATCAATTAATCTAGTGAATATTTCTTCGATTAATCGATTAATAATCGGATAGCAAAAAGGTTCCTAACAGGAGATTTTTTACAGAATTTGAACCAGGTGAAGTTAAACCTACTTGAGGAGTTCTGGATGGAGCATATTTACAGACTAAGAAGGTATTTTATCTTAAATGCAAAATGTGTCAATTTTTGTACAATTTTGGCCTAAATACTGCTCTGAGTGGGTTGTTCTTTCAGCAAGTGATGGGTTTTAGAGTCTGTCTAATCCAGTTAACTATATTCGATTACTAAATGAGTTGATGATTATTATTTAAGTAATTGATTAATCACGATAAAACCAATTAATTGTTTCAGCCCTAGAGGGTAGAAAAAGTTAATGGCAGCACCAACTCCGTCAATGGCTTTGTTCCGGAAAGCAACTGATAAATTAAAACACACTGACTCAGGAGTACTTTCTATGGGGAACTACACAAAATTCATATAAGCCATGGAGCCATAATAACTCTGTCATACAGACCGGAGTAGCAAGTTTAGGTGCCTAACTTAAATATATACCTTTTAAATAATATGCATATTTTAAATTAAACCAAATTGGGTTAGTGGCAACAGCAACCATGTTGTTTCCATAAATTTAAATGTGAAAATGCTGAATGACTGTGGCGTCATCTGGCACAATGAGCAGGAGCACACTGGGTACAGCAATGACAGAATGGTTCTGATCTCATTACTAATTAATGAGCGGTGCAGTACAAGCTTTTATCACTATTGTTTGTGAAATGAGTGACAAAACAAATCTCATTCATTTTAAAAATCAAGCCCCGATCGTGATCTTACCACTATTCATACTGTGACGAAATTTGGAGACCTGTTACAAATCATTTAGGTGGAGAAATGAAGCTTGTGCATAATGCATGTCATATTTTTCCTTGTTTTAAAATAGGTATTTCTTTTTCATATAGTCCATGCACGCACCGTGCATGAGATAAGGGGGCGTGGCGGCTGAGTAGACGGACATGTGCGCGCTTCTCTGCCATCAGAGGGCGGTTTTGTGTCGTTGTGTGCGCAGCGTGTGGCTGCTGCTGCTGCGGCTTCTGGTGAGAGAAGTGGCAGGTACCCCAAAATACCTACCAGCAAAGATCCAACGGCTTGGATGCGACTTTAACAGCTGAGTAACCAACAATAAACACCGATAGATGTGAATGTGGTAGCCTGTTATGCTTTTTCATCAGCTGTTTTAAATGAAAGCTGAGATTGGAAACAAAAGGAGATACTTGAAAGTACGCAGAATTGGCTCAAGTAGAGATGCCTGAACGGGTTCTCTCGTCGCGATGGGGGTTGAATTGAGGAAAACGTAGTCTCACAGAAGTCGCTGAAGTTGAAGACGCGCTCCTGACCGCTGGGATGTTGTGAGCGACGCGTCGTTTGGGACAGAAGGAGCCAAAATCAAACAAGGCAAAAGGGGGAACCAGGCAGGGTTGGACCAGCACCCGGAGGAATTATGGCTCTCGTAACGTTTTCTCTCAGCCTCATCACCCTGGCGCTTACAAACTTGCACCTGTCGAGAGCCAGCAGCCGTCATGCGGTGTATTGGAACAGCTCGAACCTGCAGTAAGTAGCTCTCTCTGCGGCTCTGAACGCAGTCCTGTCCGCGCTGCTCTTTGTTGGTGCGCACCTGTGTGGATTGTGGTTGACAACCAAAGAGAATTCGTTTAATAATAATAAAATAAGGCTAAAAAAAAATCTCTAACACTTACAAAATCTATTAGTAACGAGATTAGATAAGACCGAAAAATGTAACAGCTAGATCACTGACAATACGAAAACAAAACCAGACATAAGCGCACATTTGCTGCCTAATCCACCAAGTCTTAATAGATGTCCTATGTAAGGATATATAGATTTCAAATGAGCAGGTGCTGTGTCTCTTAAAAGAGAAAGCTGTCTGAAGGCTTATATCAGGACACATCCTGAAAAACGTTAATAGGTAAGCTAAAAATGAAGGGTCGAAAAATGGTTCCTTGTGGAATTCCTGTTTTAATCTTTTAATGAAAAGACTTAAATTACACCACAAGAATAGGATCACTAGATTACTACTTGGGACAGCTCTAGTAAATCTATAGTTTATAACATACAGGTTCACCCCACTTAAGTATTTCACATTTTAAACTAAATTATTATAATGGATTAATTACACAGCAATCTATTTAAAGCATTTATTTCTGTTCATTTTGGTGACTAAGCTAATGAAAACCCAAAATTAGGTTTCACAGAAAAAATGTATTTCAAAAAATTAACAAAATACAGTAATGTTTTGCAGCAGCCTACACAATGATTGGGAAGACCGCTGAATTGACAGTTGTCCAGTCACTGACACCCTCCACATGAATGTCAAGGAGAAGGACTTACCACTAGACACAAGGGCACATTTGTTGCAGAATAAACCAAGTCCTAATAGATTTGCAAACAACAATACATTTGTTTCAGAGTATGCCTTCTTTGACAGACAAAGCTGTCTGGGGGATAATATAAGGACATACTTTTGGAAGTTCATTAAAGTTACACTGAAAATGATGGCCCCTGAAATGGTTCCTTGTGGAATTCCTGGTTTAGTTTTTTAAAGGAAACAACGTAATGTTACCAATAACAAGGCACTGTTTGCAACAAAAGTAAATAAATACCAAAAAAAACATTTATCAAATATCGGTTATTTTTCTCACATTCAGTACAACTCTTTCTCAGTGATGCAGTAGGGATGCAGTGGATGTTAAATATATCCTTTGTGATATATAAACTAAAAATAATGGTGCCTAAAATGGTTCCCTGTGGAATTTCTGTAAAATTTTTTTGAGGGAAAGTCTTGATGTTATTAATTACAGCACAACGTTTGTTACTTTTCCGGCATGCTTAAATTACTGAAAACTATTAAATTAGTGTTATTTATATTATTATTATATAACTTGATATTATTTAATTATTGAACATGTTTCAGATTTAAATCATTATCTTTCATCTTGTGATGTCCTTCCTAGTGAGCCACATGTTGCCTACCGATCAGTGTATCGGTGCATGAATGTGCATGCCTTTGTGAGTGCGATTGGGTGAATGTGGCTCTAGTGTAGAATGCTTTGAGTCATTAAAATGACTGGAAAAGCAAATTCAGTCCATTTACCAAAACATTATGACCACTGACATGTCTCCTCATCAAAGCACAGTTAGTTGGTGGGATTATTTAGGCAGCAAGTGAGCATATTGTCTCTAAAGTTGCTAAATGTAAGGATTTGAGTGAGTATAACAAGGGCCAAATTGTGAAGGCTACATGACTGGATATGGTTATCTCCTAAACTGCAGCTCCTTGTTAAGTGTTTTCAGTCTACTTTGGTAAGTGTCTAATAAAAGTGATCTAAGAAAGTAACCGTCGTGATAGAGGCGATGAAGGCTCATTTATGTGGTTCGATGTATAAGTAGTTTGGGACTGATCAGTGTGCTCTGATCCAACAGAGCAGCTCCTGAACCTCAGATTGTTTAAGAAATTAATGCTGGTTCTGAGAGAAATGTGTCAGAGTACACAATGCTTTGTGGATATTTGCATATGGAGCCGTATACCTTTAGACCACTAGGGGTAGAAACAGTATGCCCTGAAAGCTGGGGGCCTCTTTTAACAGGAAGAATGGTTTGGGAATGGATCTGAAAAGCACAACAATAAGTTTGACTTAGCCTCCAGATACCCCACAACTCAGTCTGATCAAGCTCCTGTAGAATGTGCTAATATCTTGGTACCTGATATCACTATGGGAAAGTCCATTCCTTGATGATTTAGGGTTTTCGCAGCAATAGTAGGAACTTTAGGTCATAATGTCTGCAGTGATAACTCTTAAAATGACATGCATGTTCCTTTAGTTGGGTCTATCATCAGCTAGGATACTTAAACGTCCAGAAACTATAATCCCTGCCACACTAACAGCATGCAGACTAAATGCCTGCCTATGGTTGGACTCCATCATCACTCTGGTGGCTTACATTAGGTAAGCCTCCTCAGATGTTCCTATCTGCGTCTACCTGTGTAAAAGGCCGCTTGCTGTGGGTCAGGGATCGATGTAGATTTCTGTGCCTTTGTCTTCTCATTAGCCAACAGTGAATCCATCTTTTTTACATTCTTTAATCTCTCGTCATACAACCCACCCCCCATCACCACTCCTCCATCCGTGCTACTTGTTTGTCTATTTGTGTTCAGCTCAGATGCAGGTCTCTTATATCTCCTCTCTCTATCTCGTACTTGGTTATTTTCTTCCCTCTCTTGTTTTTCTGAGGTGTCTCACCAGCTTTTCTGTCCCCTTCAATTACCTTTCTTCAGTGTCTCATTATTGTCGCCCCTCAGCATCTGCTCCTGGTCCCTTGTTCATCTCCTGACAGGACGCACGGTCAATGATTGGAATTAGAAACGGTGGAAAACTTGAGACTGTGACTCAAAATTTGAGACGAATAGTGATCGAAATGGCTATAAAACTTAATCGAAACAGTCAACGGCGGATGCTGCAAGACTTTCACAAGCTAATTTATGCTAAGTATGAACTAAAGATTTATGACTGCAGTAAATCCCACCTGTATGACAGGAATGGTAATAAACCTTGACAAAGTTGCGTGTAAATGCTGTGAAAGTGCACAGTTTTTGAGTGCTGTAATCAATATTAGTTCTCCTTATCAATGTCAGTGAAGGCTTTTGGCAAATGCTCCTTCTGAAATGATTTTCTCAACATGAGACCAGCTCATTTGTCAGGTTTCAATTGACATTTATGTATTAGGGTGACAAATATATGCGTATATTATTAAACTTCACTGCATGTGTAAAAGAGGGTGACAGAGTGGAGGGAAAACAGAGGGAGGCAAAATGCAGGTGTTCGTCTGCATGCCTGCATGTGCAAAAGCCCCTCCTTTCCTCCCAGTGAGATACAAATCTCTAAAATAATGCAAAACCTGACCCAGTTTGGAGGTAGTAGAGAAATCCACTGAGGCCATGGCAAGAATACAGATGGCCGTCAGGCTTCAAAAAGGCCTTAAAGCGTTCTCCAGAGCTCTGTCTGAGGCCTCACTTGTTCAGGAAAGGGGGCTCCCTTCGTCATCCAGACCTCGTTACAGAGACAAGCCCAGGAGAGAAAGAGTAAAAAAATTAAAGCGGTGACACACAGCCACAAAGCAGAAGCCTTTGGGGCCAAACTCTGGCTGAAGCTATAATGTTTTACTCGTGAGCACAGTGTTCAGTGCAGATGGTTACAGCACAGCTGCAAGAAATGGGATCACTTTAACAGCAAGCTGTTTGCTCTAAAGCCGTGAAAATGTAATTTTATGATATCTTAGCTGTAAGATGACTTTTTGTGGTCTTGTGAAGGTAAGAATCTGTTGTCATCCTTGTGGCAGCTTTTTAGTAAGGTCACAGTATTTAATCTCAACTTTATTTATTTATATACATAAATATGTTTTAGTGATAGGACAGAATGTTAACAAAGCTAAATCTCTATTATTGTCCATGTTTAACTTGAACCTAATGCAATTACTGCAGAAAAGCTGAATACTACAGGAAGTACAAAAAGCTGCAGTATAAAGCTCACATTAGTTACTGCCTTTAAAGTGGGATTGTTTATGATCCAGTTGTTAATTTTTACTCATTGCAATTATGTTATGAGTGGCTTTACTGGTTTTTAGTGTTAATGTTTCTGAGGACAACAGCAGATAGAATTTCTCAGGACAAGACACTATTTTTAATTCTGTTCAAAACTCACACTTTGTCCTTAGACTATGCGCAAAACACACTGCGCATCAGTCTGAACACACCCTGTCAACAGCAAAGCATGGTGTTGGCAGCATCATGCTGTGGGGTTGCTTTTCTTCAGCAGGGACAACAAAGGAGGCCAAATTTGGTGGGAAGATGGATGTGGCTAAATACAGAATACTCCTGGAAGAAAACCTGGGGCTGCAAAAGACTTACCTACATAAGACTCTGGTTGGGGTTCATCTTCCAGCAGCAACGTCTATTCAGAATCTGTCGCAAGACTTGTAAAAGCTGCTCATAGAAATTCGTTATCCAATCTGACCGAGCTTTGACCATTTCCAAAGAAGAATTTTCAAAATGTCTCTAGGTTTGCAAAGCTGGTAGAGACATACCCCAAAAGACTTGGAGCTATAATTGCAACAAAAAGTGGCTCTTCAAACTGTTGACTCAGGAGGGCTGAATAAAAATGCATGGCACACAATTTTAAGATTTTTTTTTTTTTTAAACTGTTGAGAAAATATTATGCACCACTTTTATCTAGCACATAAAATCAACACCATATAATACAATTATGTTTGTGGCTGTAATGTGCAAAATGTACAAAAACTTTAATAGGTGAATATTTTTTAAGGCATCATACGTACCTAATATGTTCTGCAAACCCTTAAATTTGGGCGAATTTTATCATTGCCTTCCTTAAAAAAAATAGTCTTCCCTTTCACCAGTGATAACCAGCGTGCTGTTTGTATTTACACAGCTTTTAGGAAGTGAACAACATCAAACAACTGATTACAGGTTTTTCTGCTGCCTTGGACTATTCCAAACAAGATATCTTGATTATTGTAACCCAGAAAAAAGCCTCGGAGCTCTTTGATCATCGCCCAAGTCTGTCACTACCACGCTGCCGCCCCCCCGACTAGAAAGTGTTGGTCTCAGCTTCTGCTCTCAGCAGTGTGCCCGGCCAACTCGTTACAGATGTCCCTGCTAATGGCTGACTAAGGCAGGAAAAAACACACACACAGGCCATTAAATCATCTTGCTTCTGAGGCAATCTGCCAATTAGAGGGGGGAGATGCGGAACATCTTGAGAGTGCGCGGGAGCAGCGGTGCACTGCAGTAGCCTCGCCTACTCACAAGCATTGTCCCCTGGTCCTGCCACTTCCTCCCATCAGGTGCTTGGCCTCTCTGGATACGTGGGGCACATCTCTGTAATTGGGCACCCCGTGTCAGCATGATGGAAACAGGAGACCAGCCTTCATTTAATCTACCTCTCCTTCCATAAGTCACGCAGTGTCCCTACTAATGCTCACCCGAACACCGAAGCACAAAGAAAATGTGCCACACATCTCTTTGCTAAATTACTATTCCCTTGCCCACTCAGCAACTGGAAGGCGATCTTTTTAGCTATTTGTGCCTGGTCCTGAGTGATTTACAGCTCTGTGTGTTTCATTTTGCACATTATAACCCTGATTTGGACCAGAAATGGTGTCTGTTAGGGCCCCAGCTCGCTTGATGAAAACAACCCAAGTCCCGACACACCATATTTAGCGCTAGAAAATAAATTATCACTTTGACAAATGGCTTCCCCTAGAGTGCTAGGGATTTAGGCTTTGTGATCAATGTTTAGTGGAGGTGCTGTCTTTCTAAACAGGCTCATTAACTGGCAGGCGGGTATATCTTGGAGGTTTGACCAAGCGGTAGCTGGAGGTGGTTTCCCTTGGGTGAGGGAGAAGCCGATGGCTTACAGAGAAAACTTGAGCTACAGTGAAGCAAACTATTATTAAGAAACAACAGGAAGTAAGTTAAGCGATATTGTAGAGGATGTATATGGAAAATTGAGAAATAAAACAAACGATGGGAAAATGTTTTACAGTGCACAAAGAAAAGAGGTTAGCATGCTTTTTTTTCTCATTAATTGAGTTGGATAAAAGTCAGGAAGGCTGAACAAAGAGCATTTGTTTTTTTCCACATGCAGAAGTTATGTTATCGGCTAAATGTGCTGGATCAGCTGTTTTCCGAGGAGATGATACCCACAGGAGTTGATCCGTGTTAATGTGGACATCGCCTGGGTCAATCATGTGGACCAGCGCTCGGAGACAATAGCTCCAGCCATCCGCTTGCCCCTCATGCCCTGCACTGCTCAGCACAGACGGTACAAGCAGATTTGCAACCTGATTACATGGACGTTTGTCCGTTTGCAGCTCTGCCTCTGGGCTCTCTGCAATTTTGCATACAAATGCATTCTATTCATTGGCATTTAATGTCTTTTACTGTCATTGTACGACACAGACATCTCAAACAGCCCTAGATAGTGTAAAGCTGTGAATGTATTGTCCAATTTTTCACTATATAGTGAATCAGCTATTTTGTGTTGATGTTTAGCATCCCAGGTAGGCTAAATATTGCAACGGAAATTAGTTTCTCAGTGCAGTAAGGTAATGTACAGAGGTGGCACACTACATCTGTCAAAGATAACTATAACACATTAGGACTTAGAGTGGGGATGGGCGATATTGTAAAAATATCTTTGATTTTTTAACAGTCAAATCTCATTGATGATTCTATCATATCAATTTACCTATGTAAAAACAAAACCCTAAAGAAAAGCATGTAATTGATTATTTAGGCCAAATATACAGTATTTCTCAACAAAAATTGGGACACCATATTGACCCTCAGTTTTTCAATACAATGTTCACATATTGAAGTAATTTTTTTATCCAGACATAAAAAATAATAATTACAGGTAAACACATTGTTTCACCCATTAAACAAAGGATATTGCCAAAACCTGTATTCTGTATTCAGCATGTGGCAAAGCGGTTGAGTGGGCGCCTCCCATATGGAGCCTTTTAGTCCTCGATGCTGGCATCCGGGGGTTTGATTCCAAATTTTGGAACCTTTGCTGCAAAGCTTCCCATCTTCTGTCTCCCCATTTCCTGTTTATAATGCAGTGCAAAAAGGCTACTAGCATGACAAAACCTAAAAAAGTGTATTCCAACTGATAAAACGAATGTGAATATCCAACTCTAGTGTTTTCATTGGCTGAAATAACTCCTGTGGGATTCTTCTTGTAGCCATGGTAAAGACATCATTCTGAAGAAAGTTAGCCCCTCTCCTCACTTTCATCTGTGAGATGTTTAAGATCTGTCCTGCATTTAATCTGTTTCTAGTCACCCCTCAGCATCTCAGTGAGGTCAAGACCTGGGCTTTGGCATCGGACTTTTCACTTCTTGATTCTTAGCCAGTCCTTGGTTAATTTACTGGCACGTTCATATGTCCAAAGAACACTATTTCAGACGTCTTGATCTCTTTCTATGTTCACTCTGCCCTTCATGTTATTTGTAGCACATCTATGAAAGTTACACGTGTCTGAATGTACAGGCATGCACTTTTATATCAACAGTAGCAAGAGCCAACTGTAGGCCCTGTGATGTGTCTCCATTTATATTTCTGTCTGTCTCAGAGCGAACATGCCAGACCTGAGCATGTTGTCAGTTGTTTTGAATGAGTCTATATCTTTACATAAAAGGTGAACAAAAAAACGATACTCATGCTAAGGGAAGAGGATGAAAATAAAACTAATGCGTCTGTGCAATAGTGTAGATCAACCAAGGACAGAATGGGCTCTATAGATGAAAGTACAATCCCGTTTTAAGCAGACCGTTAAGAGATTCTAACTCTTCATTATCTAGTATTCTCATACTCTTAAGCCAACAAATGCTAATGCTAGTGTTAACACTGGTTTTTGTAGCTAATGGTGCGGTCATCTGTGCTCAGAAGTTGGAATTTCCAAATTCCAAGAAGGAAAAATCGATTACACCTCCTGAAGTAGAAAAGTCTGAGGTTTCTTACCAAGCCCAAACTCCACACCTATAAAATATAGTGGCACTAAAACCAGTTTATTTGTATTTCTGAGAGCTTGTATCTCATTAAATCAGGAACACATACAGTACTGTACTTCTATCTATGTAAGTTTCTTCCTTTATTCTTGAACGTAGACAAATTGCAGAAATACATTGTTATGAGCTTTTTTTTTGCTAATAATAGCCTATTATTTGAGAAGAACGTTGAGCAAATTCCACTGGTTTTCCTACTTTCTTCTGTAACACTATTAAACTAATCTAAGTTCAAACCTTTAAGACAAAGGGAACGCAGCTAGTTAGAGTTAGCATGTTTAAAGAAATGTTAGCATGCTAACTGTAATGATATCTTGCTATCACTAACATCCAGCTTAACTAGATCTAACCACCTTTGGTTTAGTTTTTCAGTCTGTTGCACTTTATATCTGCAATAAATGACACAATTTGATGGTGAAACTCTGAGAGTATGTTTAATGGTTTGTATGGATCTAAGAGTGGGTGAGCAGATCAATACATTTATATGGTATGCAAAGGTGAATGGACCCCGAGCAGAACAAAAACACAACCATGTTGCATTCTGAGCAACAATCAATCTGGGTGTGTCAGGGAATCAATTTCTAAAGGGATTTTTAATTTAATTTAGCGATGTCAGTAAATTGCCATGAAGCATTTGGAACTTGGGTCGGGAAGCTCAGATCAAGTGTTGCCTAGGATTGACATGCTTGTGAATTGATTATTAAGGGCTTGTCTGTCACTGCTCTGGGGTTTGAGTTCCTTGGAGGTCACAAGTGTGTTTGCCCTAAATTAGTTCTTGGTATGGCTTCTGCATCTTCTTCAGGGAAAAATAAGGTTTAAAAAAACATGGGGGTCTGCTTAGATGACAGATATATTTCTTTAGACTTAATTTGACTTCTAAACAATAGTAAAACGAGGCATTTAATTCTCAAGGGCCATCATGGATTAAAATTCAGTTTTCATACCTGGGAGGGATTTCCCTCTTTCCTCCTACTCTTCAGCCGAGCTCATCATGTATATTTTATAGTGAGCAGGAGCTCAGCTGCAGATCTTTTGCCAGCTTCTTTTCACCTTAGACTGCATTTTTCCACTTTCAAACTGAACTTTTTTTCTTCAAAGTAAACACAGTCATACACTGCTTCTAACACTCTTCTCCCATCAGGCGTGTCAGTGCGTTATGTTTACATAAACATAAATATATGTTGTTAACCCCATTTAACCTTAGTTTAAATACGACTCCATAATGACAACAGTATTTACCTATGGCACAAAAAATTCACTGCTTATATAAAAACCTACCAGAAACCAACCAGACATGGTGGCCAATGTAAACTCATTTCCAACTCTAAGGAAATCATCATGTGACTTGCCATTGCCATGAAAAGTATTTACCCTGTGTACAGATTTATTCTGTTTATGCTTTTTTGTCACTCTTAAATGTTTCAGATTACCTTACGAAAAAAAGTAATTCCCTTCTTAATCCTAATAAGACTTGACATCAGCAGCCTGTTTAATGTCATTCCAAAGCATTTTAATGGGAAGTAAGGCCAGACTTTGACTAGGCCACTCCCAAAGCTTCAGTTTTCTTTTTGAGTGATTTAGATGTCAACCTGCTGGTGTGCTTTGGATTGTGGTCTGCATGATCCAAGTGTGCTTGTTCATGAGGTCATGAACTGATGTCTGGATGTTCTCCTTCAGGATTTTCTGAGAGAGAGCAGTATTTATCAATTATAGCAAGTAGTCCAGGTCCTGAGAAGCAAAATACCCGCAACTTTCTCAGAGCACTGAATGAAACACCAGAAAGGGATGCTACTGTTTTTATAAGCCCTGAGTAGCAGGGTTGGTGCCCCATTCTGCAAATTCATGTTTGTAAAAATGAAATCTGCAAATGGTCAAAATTCAAACTGATCTTTCTTAGATATATAAAATCCAGACTTTCAGTTGGTTATTGCTGTATGGAAACAAAATAAATTCTATAAGCTTTAATTATTAATCTTTCAATGTCTTAATCCTCTCTGGTCTTCATCCAGTGCATGAATATAATGCACTGACTGGTTTGGTGGGTCAGTATAAACAGTCCATAAGTTCTGATGGAAAGCTGCCCAAGTACTCATCCAAGAGCTAACCTAGGTGAGAGAGAAAAAGAAAAATGTAGTCTGCCCATCAAAGGACATTAGCATTTCCACTCTCGAAGGTTATGAAAACTGCAGCTAACTGACAGCCACGGGAGATAGTCCTGATCCCAGACAGGTAGAACCAATTTCAAACTCAATGATTTGAATGCAAATGCTTCCAACATAAAGAGGACCTTCCTACGTCTAAATGTTGGCTCCACAGTACATTATTCTGGGAGTCTGCACCTCAGCGGCCCCACTACCCACTGGGAAATTACATTGGTGCTATGATGAAAATGGCTGCCATGTTGGAAAAAGATCAAAGGTGTTGATATGGGGACGGTCACTGGCTGAAGTTTGATTATTTGGGAAATGGGTCTTTTTATGGTACATTGGCTGAAAAAAACGATCTGGCAGGCACAGCGCCTGGTAAAAATAAATATGTCTATTTTTTATTAAAGCAAATAACCTCCTCTGAACTGCGGCTGCAAAGGTGGTGTTTTAAACCGACTGGTGCACTCAGAGTTATCAGCGTTCCTTCATAAAAAAAAAAGCAGTGGGAGAGGATACAAGTTTGTGCTCTGTCATATCTTGTTCTCTGTTCGTGCCCTTCAGGTGTTGAACCGTGACCGGGCTTCCCTCTAATGCTCTCGACTGCTTTAAAACAGCAGCGGTAGGAGAAGTGGGAACTGTCCACACAGCTTAGTGGATTATATGGCTCCACTTTTGCTTTCATGGGAGGCCGGTTTTTTATACGAGCATTCCTAGTAGTTAGATATTGTGTTACAATTGAGATTTTTCCTTTTGAAGATGTAATTTAGTGAAGGTCTGAGAGCCTTTGGCAGCCATCGTTCCTGTAATAGGAATATTTGAAGAAAATGGAAATCTCTCTAATTTGACCCTTCAGCAACAGCAGGAGCAGCCTTAAATGAGTTAATATGTCTGCCTCTTTGTTTTTTTAAGAAAACATTTCAATCCTCTTCAACTGAAGCTGTTACCAAAGTCTTTAAAGACTGAAAGTTTGATGCAGCTGAAATTAGCAGAACATTTCCTGCTGGCAAAAATAAAAGTAAAATATTTATGAGAACATTTGGAGATTTCAAAGCTCATCCCTGAAGAATATATTGTATAATTACGGTATGATTCGTAAAACTGAGGAGGCATTTAAGCAAAAAAAGCTTAAACTGTCCTATTAGTGTTCTTCTAAGCTTTGCTTTTGTAGTGATATTAAACTATGTAAAATACTTTAATGTTCAGAAATCACTCCATCTGAAAACCCATCAAAGTTAATTGAAAGGATGATTTTTTACCATTCCAGGGAGTGATCTCTTTAAGGAATAAAATTTATTTAAAATCATTGCAAATAATTTTTTTTTATTTTTTCACAGTTACCACAGGACCACAGGATCACAATAAATCCAAAAGGCAAAAAACAAAATGTGCTGGTGGGATTAAAAAAGATATAATAGCTCTAAACATGGCTAGATTAAAACACATCCAGTTTAGCCCAAAATGATTCATTCTTCTGGCTGGTCTAGATTGCAAAAGAAGTTTGTTTCTGTTAGGAAATTAGACAGACATTTTGATATTTAAACTCTGCAAAAGGAGTATCAAATTTATCTATTTTTATTATATTTTATCAAATATGGTACTTCAAAAATTCTGTATACAGTTTTAAAAATCAATAGAAAAATCTTTATTAACATTACAGCTACTCGTACTCGTACTCGTCGTCTTCCGCTTATCTGGAACCGGGTCGCGGGGGCAGCAGACTCAGCAGAGACACCCAGACGTCCCTCTCCCCAGACACCTCCTCCAGCTCCTCCGGGGGGAGCCCAAGGCGTTCCCAGGCCAGCCGAGAGACATAGTCCTTCCAGCGTGTCCTGGGCCGTCCCCTGGGCCTCTTCCCGGTGGGATGTGCCTGGAACACCTCCCGAGGAAGGCGTCCAGGAGGCATCCGGTATAGATGCCTGAGCCACCTCAACTGGCTCCTCTCGATGTGGAGGAGCAGTGGCTCTACTCCGAGCCCCTCCCGAATGGCCGAGCTCCTCACCCTATCTCTAAGGGAGTGCCCGGCCACCCTGAGGAGGAAGCTCATTTCAGCCGCTTGTATCCGGGATCTCGTTCTTTCGGTCATGACCCAAAGTTCATGGCCATAGGTGAGGGTAGGAACGTAGACCGACCGGCAAATCGAGAGCTTCGCTTTTCGGCTCAGCTCTCTCTTCACCACATCGGACCGGCACAGCGCCCCTTACATTACAGCTATCAAACTTTTATTGGCCAGCTTTTTGCATGTTTCCATTGGGATTTTGATGATTTATATTTGATGTTAAGCTCCAAGTCTTTGAGGTTGGAAAGCCTCCTTGCTATCACCCTAATCTTTAGCTCCCTTCAGATTCCCTAATAGATTCAAGTTGGGACCCTTGCTGGGCCACTCCAAAAGGTTAATATTACTTCCAGTCAGAAGAAATATGTTGGTAAAAATAAAATATTACTTTAAACTTAAATCTGTCCACAGTATGAATCATTTTGCGCTTAACTCTAATGGAAATAAAACAGAATACAATATTTCACCCTTAAATAATTAAACAATATAAGTTTACCATACAGCATATAAAGAAAACCATTTAACAAAAGTTAAAGGAAGTTAAGCTCATATAAATGTGTGTACCTTGGATAGCATTAAATAGACACACAAACAGGACAAGCCTAATAATTTAGTGTCACTCAAAAGACATTTCCTAAGTCTGCCTTTACATTTTCTTTTTTAAAGAGACGGACTGGAGAACCGTTTCATAACTAATCCGTAATTTGGACCATTATCAAATGAAATATTTCTTGGGTGTGGTTAAAACAATGAAAGGTGCACTTTCTTTCCCTTATGATTTTAGAAATAATTATTTTCTGAAAAACAAGTTTAATTGGGAGAAGAGATAAAGTAGGCTACTGAAGAATGTCTTGATTAAAAACACATGTTCTATATAATATATAAAAATGGTCAGGATCTTAAATTGACTAAAAAGAAGCACTAAATTAGCAAACCCTAAACTCAGTGTCACATTTCTAAATGACAGAGTCTGTTTTAATTCAATTCAATTCAATTCACAAAAGTCAGGTACATACATTCCTATTAATCTTAATCATTGAACAGTGGAGCCAGTCTCTGTTATTTATTTAAATTGGATAAAAAGTTTTTCTATCTAAGGAAAGGAAACCCAGCAGATTGCATCCAGTCAGTGACTTGCAGCATTCACTCCTCCCGGATGAGCATGTAGAGACAGTGGACAGTCACTGGCGTTGACTTTGCAGCAATCCCTCATACTGAGCATGCATGTAGCGACAGTGAAGAGGAAAAACTCCCTTTTAACAGTAAGAAACCTCCAGCAGAACCAGGCTCAGTGTGAGCGGCCATCTGCCACGACCGACTGGGGGTTAGAGAGAACTTTAGATTTAGATTTCAATGGCTGTCCACTGCATTAAAGTCAGGTCCAAATTCTATGGAAGCAAATGTGTCAAGTCAAGTTTGTTTATATAGCGCTTTTCAGCAACAAGGCACTCAAGGCGGTGTCCCAATATTCAAATTAAAATGTATGAATAAAATGTTTTTGAATTTTCAAAATGAAGCTGCATTTTTAGATTCATAAATAAAATTTAAAATAAATCATTCAAACTGCATTTTCATTTTCATCTCCACGACTGCTCAATTTGTAAATTAATTAAAATGATGAATAAAATAACGTTTAACATTTCATTTTCAAAAGATGTCTTAGCAAAAAGTGACCAAAATACATTTTAAAATGTCAGATTTGAAAATTAAAATGTATTAACAGAAATGCTTTCGTAGCTGCATTTTTTTGATTCATAAATGAAATTGCTAATAGATAATCCAAACTGCATTTTCATTTTCTTCTTCAAGACTGCGCATTGTGTAACACAACTAAAGAGAAAACTAAGAGCAAAAGCTTTTTCAGTTTTCATGCCCGCGCCGGCAAAGTGTTCCATAAATCAGTTTGACTTCACAATTCCTAGCGGTGCAGGAGAGTGACGTCAGTGGCAACTCTTCTTCTCCTGCCCCAGACTGCACCCTTATGCATCTTGTACGTTAGGTGGCGGAGACTGCACGCAACATGGCGCTCCCTCATACCATCGCACAAGCCTTGTGTTTGTGGCTGATTTTGTGAGAAGTATCTGTCTGCAGACTCGAAGACTGCAGTTTCTGACCCGCAGTTCTAGATCTCTACTCTTCCGCGACAGCGCCATCTACTTCCTTGTCCGAGTCAACATGGATGGCGAATGGAAAGTAAGTATTAAATGTGAATCAAATTGCTTATTTAATACCGTCAAGCCAATACAGCGTCAATTCGTCTTGGGAATGACATATACAAGTCCTGCACAGTGGTCAGAGGGATTTTAAGCCATTCTTCTTGCAGGATAGTGGCCAGGTCACTACGTGATATTGGTGGAGGAAAACGTTTCCTGACTCGCTCCTCCAAAACACCCCAAAGTGGGTCAATAATATTTAGATCTGGTGACTGTGCAGGCCATGGGAGACGTTCAACTTCACTTTCATGTTCATCAAACCAATCTTTCACCAGTCTTGCTGTGTGTATTGGTGCATTGTCATCCTGATACACGGCACTGCCTTCAGGATACAATGTTTGAACCATTGGATGCACATGGTCCTCTAGAATGGTTCGGTAGTCCTTGGCAGTGACACGCCCATCTAGCACAAGTATTGGGCCAAGGGAATGGCATGATATGGCAGCCCAAACCATCACTGATCCGCCCCCATGCTTCACTCTGGGCATGCAACAGTCTGGGTGGTACGCTTCTTTGGGGCTTCTCCACACCATAACTCTGTAGGGAAAACAGTAAAGGTGGACTCATCAGAGAACAATACATGTTTCACATTGTCCACAGCCCAAGATTTGCGCTCCTTGCACCATTGAAACCGACGTTTGGCATTGGCATGAGTGACCAAAGGTTTGGCTATAGCAGCCCGACCGTGTATATTGACCCCGTGGAGCTCCCGACGGACAGTTCTGGTGGAAACAGGAGAGTTGAGGTGCACATTTAATTCTGCCGTGATTTGGGCAGCCGTGGTTTTATGTTTTTTTTGGATACAATCCGGGTTAGCACCCGAACATCCCTTTCAGACAGCTTCCTCTTGCGTCCACAGTTAATCCTGTTGGATGTGGTTTGTCCTTCTTGGTGGTATGCTGACATTACCCTGGATACCGTGGCTCTTGATACATCACAAAGACTTGCTGTCTTGGTCACAGATGCGCCAGCAAGACGTGCACCAACAATTTGACCTCTTTTGAACTCTGGTATGTCACCCATAATGTTGTGTGCATTTCAATATTTTGAGCAAAACTGTGCTCTTACCCTGCTAATTGAACCTTCACACTCTGCTCTTACTGCTCCAATGTGCAATCAATGAAGACTGGCTACCAGGCTGGTCCAATTTAGCCATGAAACCTCCCACACTAAAATGACAGGTGTTTCAGTTTCATTGTCCAAGCCCTGTATATACCACAGTCAACAAAACTGTGAATGAACACATATGGAATTATTTAGTAAACAAAAATTGTGAAGTAACTCACACATTTTTATATTTTAGATTCTTCAAAATAGCCACCCTTTGCTTTGATTAATAATAATAATATGAATTTAGACTTTATTGATCTCACAATGTAGAAATCGACATCTGCATTTTAACCCATCACTTTAGGGAGCAGTGGGCTGCCACTGTGAGGCGCCCGGGAGCTTTCTGGGGCTAAGGGTCTTGCTCAGGGACCCAACAACTGAGACAAATGGAAAGGGGGTTCGAACGGGGAAACCCACCGGTTACATGACAAACTCTTACAACCTGAGCCACAGTTGCCTCTACTGATTTGCTCTCTTGGTATTCTCTCCATGAGGTGCTCACCTGAAATGGTTTTCCAAAGAGCCTTGAAAGAACTTTCCAGAGGTTCAGTGAGAGACCGCCAAAGGTTATTATTTCAATCAATATTTATGTTACTATGTATGTTTTAAACTATTTAAATTGATGTCACTCTGTTACTTAGAAAAAATATTAACTTGGACTAACTAGGCTCTCTCTTTTTCAGTTGCATGTAAATGTACAGAACAGAAAAACCTTGGCCATATTGGAAAGATTCAGGACCTGCTGCACAACCTTTCACTGTCCCTTTTGCAGCTCAACTTTATTTAATCCCACACAGTTGGGTCTGAACAGCAGCTGGGCATAAACAAGTAAGCAGACCAGAAACTTTTAAGTTCAGTTTTAAGCTAGTGTATTCAAAGTTTTGAGGCACCCAACAAACTTCATTTGTATTTTACATTTTGCTTTTAAAAAGGAAGCCTGATGGATGCAGGAATGAAGGATCTTCAAAATCTCTCTGTCCTGCATTGAACAGAGAGCAGCCGTCCACCTCTATGTTTCGATCCATCAAGGTGCCATGAAGCAGATGACAGGGACACATGTCTGAAGTCATGTTTGAATTTCATGAAGTCATGATGTTATTATAATACAAAATTCATCAGGACTTGTATTAGCTATGGATGTGACTACATGTAATAGATGTGTATACATGTTGACGTGGTCCTGCTGGCCCTACAGCATGCGCTGGGGCGGTTCGCAGCCGAGTGTGAAGCGGCTGGGATGAACATCAGCTCCTCCAAGTCAGAGGCCATGGTACTCAACCGGAAAAGGGTGGCTTGTCCTCTTCAGGTTGGAGGGGAGTTCCTGCCTCAAGTGGAGGAGTTCAAGTATCTCGGGGTCTTGTTCACGAGTGAGGGAAGAATGGAGCGGGAAATCGACAGACGGATCGGTGCGGCTGCCGCAGTAATGGGGGCGCTGTGCCGGTCCGTTGTGGTGTAGAGAGAGCTGAGCCGAAAAGCGAAGCTCTTGATTTACCGGTCGGTCTACGTTCCTACCCTCACCTACAGCCATGAACTTTGGGTCATGACCGAAAGAACGAGATCCCGGATACAAGCGGCTGAAATGAGCTTCCTCCTCAGGGTGGCCGGGCACTCCCTTAGAGATAGGGTGAGGAGCTCGGCCATTCGGGAGGGGCTCGGAGTAGAGCCGCTGCTCCTCCACATCGAGAGGAGCCAGTTGAGGTGGCTCGGGCATCTATACCGGATGCCTCCTGGACGCCTTCCTCGGGAGGTGTTCCAGGCACGTCCCACCGGGAAGAGGCCCAGGGGACGGCCCAGGACACGCCGGAAGGACTATGTCTCTCGGCTGGCCTGGGAGCGCCTTGGGCTCCCCCCGGAGGAGCTGGAGTTGGTGTCTGGGTAGAGGGACATCTGGGTGACTCTGCTGAGTCTGCTGCCCCCGCGACCCGGTTCCAGATAAGCGGAAGACGACGAGTACGAGTACGAGTGTATACATGTATTATTAAAATCGTTTGCTGAATTTCTCACATTTCTCAGGACTTGACTTTCCTGCTAACAGCTGAAGCACGTGAATGTTTTCATGTATACATTATTACATATTTGTGTGTAAGCATAAAGCATTTATTACTATTTAGTAGTTTAATGTAATAAACTTTCAAACTGTTTGGTATCGGGGTGCACTAAATCTCTAAACTATTACAATCAGTGTTTTAATTAGCTTTAATAGCTGTTGCTGAAAAAGACCTCAGGCTAAATTGAAATCAAAGGTACATTTTTTTATATTTATTTGTGTGAAAAAAAAGGCACATTTTTATTTCAGTCGAAAAAAAAAGAAGTCCAGAACTGCGGGTCTGAATGTGTGGGCAGTTTTACAGTCATCCAGCAGATGGCACTGTCGCAAAAACAAGTGGTTTAGAACTGCATGTCTGAACGTGCAGGACTGAAACTGCGGTTTCTGGCCTGCAAAGACATACTATTATATTTTATTGCCCTTCCAGGGCCCTTCCCTTAGCTGCTCTCATACAGATTTCTGACATGGTGATTTCCTACTGTCTCTGAACACAATCTTCGCGCTCTCATTTCGTCTCGGGAACAATGCACACCTCTCCCTAACGTACAAGATGCATAAGGGTGCGGTCTGGCGCAGGAGAAGAAGAGTTGCCACTGACGTCACTCTCCTGCGCCGCTAGGAATTGTGAAGTCAAACTGATTTATGGAACACTTTTTGCCGGCGCGGGCATGAAAACTGAAAAAGCTTTTTGCTCTTAGTTTTCTCCTTAGTTGTGTTACACAATGGGCAGTATTTTAGAAGAAAATGAAAACGCAGTTTGAAAGATCTATTAGCAATTTTATTTATGAGTCAAAAAAATGCAGCTTCATTTTGAAAAGGAAAAAACATTTTGTTAATACATTTTAATTTGAATATTGGGGCACATTTGTTTCCATAACATTCAAAGTTTGATACATTAGCAATCCATTTTAATATTTACATTATTATAATTATGACTTAGCTTCCTGGTTTTATAAATTAAACTAAATTAGACAATTAACCTTAATAAAATCTGATGAGCTGTCTCATTTTAGCAGGCAAGTGTCCCACATCTGCTTTCAGGTTGCATATAAACAGTCAGGACAATAACAATGAGCAACACCACTCTGCTCACAAACCATCCGAGGCGAGGGAAGATGACGGTTTTGTTTCCACTAGATCTAAGGTCCAAAGAAGCCATCCAAAGTGATCTGGACAAAGAGAGTTTATGTAGGTGAAAGGTCAGATTGAGGTGTGTGAGTTAAATGCTATCCCAAGTTAAAGTTATAACACGATATTAAAATTAAATTAGAATTAATATTTGACATATTGCAGCAGACATCTAACTGGTTTTTCTAATTTCCTTTTCTATTAAACTGGAGAAATGAGGAGGGCTTAAAATCGTTTGGATGGAAGATTGTGTGAGAGAGTAATCTCATCTTGTTTCATGTCAGACAGTACTGTCAACTTATTAAACTCAGTTTCCAGCTCCAGTCTGTCATTGACTCAGCTCGGTGCAATTTCTGCACATGCCGGCTTCCTTTTTTCTATCCAATTACCGGGGCAGGTTTCTGCCAGAATTAAACATAATTTTCAGTTTCCGATGTTGGGTTAAAGTGTTAGTTTTACAGAAGTTTTACAGTACTTTTTTTTTTTTTTTTTTTTTTACCAAGGAACCCTTATTTAATGTCAAACTGTGGGACAAACCACCCACCTCGTCAAAGTGGACACATTAAAATGTCCTGATCAAGTCTCTTTACATTGACATTTCCCAGTTAGACCAGCAAAGCTCATGAAGCCCACTTCCTTGATTTGCCTTCTAATCAGATTAACTGTTTTTCTCTCCCAAAAGTGTTGATCAGTGGGACTAAGATCCATTAAACTTGACATAATCCGAAATATACTTTTCAAGCTCGAAATAGGTGGGAGTTAATAATCAAGGCATCATGTTAATCTAAAAATTAATCAGCATTGTTACTCATTTAATTACTTTCCCTAAACACATCTTTTTGCAATGTGGCCACAAAAAATGAGCTCCTCTTTAAGTCTCCTCAGGATGTTCATGAATCAACCAAACAGGCCACGTCCCACAACAGTGTGTGACTACTAAGCATAAGGAAATCAAACAATAATGTCTAATCTGGTATAATCCCTTTTAATTAAAGCTGGAAATAATTTTTTGGGGTTATTCAAATAATATCCATAACATGTATTTTTTATTTGGATTTCTTAGATGTCGCCTGGATTTCTTAGATAGGTACTATTATTTGTATATATAATAGTAAATAATAATGATTTAATAATAGTTCATTTATTTAAAAAAAAAATCTTAATTAAATCCTTGCTTGATAAAAAGTGAGAAACAGTAGTTTTTATGTTTTAACTTTATATACATAGTGGAACATGGCCAAATATAGTATATAGTAGTAATTTACAAGTAAACATGCATCTTTGTGCAGAATGCAACTATTTGACTTGGATCAAGCATTTTTCGAACACCTTCCCCAAGTAGGGCTTTAAGATGGCTTCTTGTATTTAAGCCACTTTGTAAGCTTAAGATTCCTTCTGGATTTGAGTGAAATGTTGCTTAACATTGCCCCCCCCCCCCCCCCCTTACATAATCTGCTGTATAATCTGCAGTCATCAGATCAGAACACAACATAGTGATATCACACTCCTTCCTTTTCATCTGCTGCTCCACATCTTCCTCCTCATCATTTAAACAAGTCTCGTGTTGGTCTGCATCAAAAATCTATCCAAGAATTCACTCGCCGCCTTGATGTGTAAATTCGGTTATGGTTAATACATGAGCTACAGCGTATGCATAATCATGTCTCTCTACCCCAAGACATAATTTCTTTCTCCCCTCTTCCTGGAGTTATCAGTCATTGATGATATGTGACTCGGAACGGCATCCTCTGACAGTGGAGGTGTAGGAGGAGAATCCTTTCCCCTTCCTTTCCTCCTCTTGTGGGTGGTAGTTCGAATAGAAATAGCTCTACAGTGCAGTCTGTTATTTATATGTGGGGCTTGCAGAGGGATGATTTTGAACGGTATTAGTGAAAAGATGGAAAGCAGCATATTTCCACAGGCTGCAATGGGCAGCAATGTGCGTTTTTGTTATGTACCTAGTTCTTTCAGCTGCTTCCTTAAGCTTACAGGCGATGTAAAGCACACTTTTTGACACTAAATGCTGCAAAAACAAGATTTGTGTGTACAATACTTGTCATCAGAAAATTGCTTTATCTGCATCAGTTTAAGGACCTGTTTAATGCAGCACAAGCCTGCGTCTAGACTAGTGCGTTAAACTGGGAAAAGCAAAGAGTAGAGCCCAGCTCCTTGCCATGCTGTGTGTGGGTGTATAGAATATCAATGTCCTGCTGTGCTTACACCCCTGTGTTTGTCTGGCTGCTGTTAGCTGGCATTTAAGGTATTCGTTGTTAGTTGTGCGTGAGTGTGGACGTTTGATTGATTGTCTTTAAAAGCGGAGTAACGATTCTGTCTGCGCATCTTGAAACTTTCGGTCTCTCTCGGTCAGCCCGTGCATGGCTTCTGGTGGTTTCTGCAGCAGCAGCCCTCCGTGACCTCCTGACGTGTTGTTTGAACTGTTTTTTGCTCAGCCTTCTGTTCCTGCTTCATTCTCACCTTGCGTGGAGTCAATGGGAAGTCCCAGAAGACTGCTTCGCTCAACTGCATTGCTGTGTGGGTGGAGACTGGGCCCTACCACTGATTTACCTCCATTTGTTTCATCACTCATCAGCACTGCAACTGAAAGAGGGGATCACATATGTCACCTTGTTATTTAGAAATCCCTTTGCCTATTGCACCCAATGCTGGTTCATCCATTATCGGTGCACTGTGGAGCCCCTCCTGTGCCTCCCTTGTTTTAAAAAAACCTGTAATCAGTGTAAAATAATTCATTCGAGCTATACCAGTGTTTATATTGTGGTTGTTTGTCCTAAAAGGCTTTGAAATGTTGGTTTAGAGGGTTTTCATTTATAGAATGAAGAATTCAAGTATGGTACAAACGTGGTCCGCCAGCAAAGGTTTCTTTATACTTCTTAAATTTTTTAGACTTAGATTTATACTAGATTAATCAAAATCTTCTTAAAACAGAAACACAAAGTATTTATCTGTTATTAACCACTATTAAAAACCACTTCTGATTAATCATAAACTTTAAATCAGTTACTTAAACTGTGCACACCACAGGGGGATGACCTCTCCTATTGACCAGAAAGGCAACATAAGCAATGGAAAACTATTTTGCAGATGGCCTTTTTCCACTGAAGGAACTCTCATTATTGAGCCGGTTCGGTTCGGGTCCCTTCGAACTTTGGTGTTTTGTTGAGCACCGACGAGCATTTCCACCAGTTTTAGGAACCAAGCATGAGTCATCAACAGTGGGCGTTACACAGTCAAGGAAAAGCATGGTGTCGAGGCAGCGGAGCTTGCTGATGCATGTTTATAAATGTTGTAAATAATGTTTATACAGTACATTATTTGTCTCCGACCCGCCCACAGGTGACGTTACGGTTCTTTCAGAAGTACTCTGCGGTGCTTAAGTTGAACCTAAGTTCACACTCTGGAACCTCTTTTTGTTGGTGGAAACACACGTTACCGGTTCAAAATCATGTCAGGAACAATAAAGACCATATATAAAAACTGCCACTGACTGAACATTAGGAACTGACCAGTATTAGATTGTTATGGGTGTGATGAACTCGAGAACCATGGCATTAATGCAAAGATTAAAAGCACCAGAGTTATATAGCAGAGCTGCAAAATAGCAGTTTATGTGGACAGGTTATATTTAATGTTGCCCGGCTATTTTTCGTAATTCAAATACGTCTGAAATTTTTATGACAATGGACTTAAATGATTTAAAAAAACCATAAATCTAACTTAATGAAACCCAGACTAAGGTGAAAAAAACTCTGGTTACTTTGGCACTTTCTCTAGCATTTTGTCTGAAGGCCCTTAATCCATTGGAACGGGATGTAGGGAGTTTTTAAGCCTTAACTGTTTAAACATTGGCATACCTGAATACTAGTTACCGCAGTACAACTTCACATGCACATGACTTTCTAGTGCAGTTTTAAAAACATGAAAGAATCTGTGATTTTCCTTTCAGCCTGTTTGTTTGCATAAGTATGTCTTTCATTATAAGGTAAGGAGATAGGATGGTTATGATGAATAGATTTGCTTTTGCTGCACTTAAAGGGATTCTGTGCCACTTCCCAGGAGGAACAGGTAGGGAAAAAAAGAAAAAAGCCGAAGCAAAAAAATAACCAAGGAGAGGAATAAAGTGGGGTTGGGGGAGTGAAATGCTCAAAAAAGAAGAGATGTAGGAGGGTGATACAGTATAAAGCAGTGCTGAGAAGGCAGAGGAAGAAAGTGTGTGGAAGTGGATATTGGCAAAGGGGGAAAGGGGATATTAATATGAAGAGGAGAGGATGAGTGTGTATGGAGAATATTAATGCTGTGGCATTTAAATACCTTCTATCTATCTATCTATCTATCTATCTATCTATCTATCTATCTATCTATCTATCTATCTATCTATCTATCTATCTATCTATCTATCTATCTATCTATCTATCTATCTATCTATCTATCTATCTATCTATCTATCTATCTATCTATCTATCTATCTATCTATCTATCTATCTATCTATCTATCTATCTATCTAAATTTTCTTTAACCAAATTCAATCCCACTCACATTGTGTGCTTCTGTGACAGGACTCTGAAATCCCTCTCAGTGCTTGTCATCTTTGCTGGGATCTAAGGCACAAAAGAGCAGAGAGGGAATTACAGATGTGTGTGTTTGAAAAAGAAGGTGCTGAGAGGGAAGAAAGAGGGGGGGGAAGAGCAGCCAATATATGTAGCGTACCTACCGTAAGATACAAATGACCACAACAGGCCGAAGAACAGGCCTGTCACAAAGACGAAAACCAAAAAAGAACGAGGAAGCCTGGGAAATGAATACGGTCCTCCTTGCACGGCAAAGAACAGGCGTCTGGAGGAACAGTAGGCTACAACGGCGAGGAGAGCAACCGGGGAAGCACATTTTTAAGTGTTAAATGATGTAGTAAAGGGAATAATGCATACAGCCTGGGGTTGTTGTGTATTATTGGAATAGCAGGGGTGACACGCACAAAGCAACTGCAGAAGATGGATTCCCCCTGTGGAAAGAGGTCTAACACGCTGGGAGTCCAGAATGCTGGTAGAAACACTGTGGTTCTGATTGAAAAAAATGGAAGTACACAATAACTGCATTTTTTCCTGATTTGGAGTTATAACATAGGAACATTCATTTGACAGTTTGAGAGAAAGTTCTGCTTCTGGTAATTATTGTAAGAATCTAAAACGTGTAACCACCTCTGATTTGGCATTTGCAAATTACAAAGCATTTTGTAATTGCTCACTAGGAGGCTTTAATTTTACTAATGGGTCTGAACTTTCAATCGAATTAAAGGTTCCCTCAGTCTTGATTTTAAACTCCATTGATTGTTCCATTGTGGTAAATTGTTGCCAAAGTAATTATATTTCTAGCTAATGCATAGCATTTAGGTGGTATATAATTTTTACAGTAGTTCTTTTAATCCCAAATCAGATTGCTCCAATAACAATGACAACTTGGTGGTGTAATTATTAATGATAAAATCCACACGATAGTACACCACATTGGTATATGGCATAAACTATAACTGTATGCATAGAACGGCTTTTAATTGTGCCTTACTATTGCTTGCAATTTAGGGCATTTCAATGACTTCTAACATGTTTTAGTTCTTCATTTCTTAGATTACACAATGCAACAGACAGTTATTTTTCACTGAAGGAGATTATTGTATCTTTGTAATTATTTTCAAGAAATGAAATCTATAACAACCTCTGATTTGGCATTTACAAACTACAAGGCATTCTGTTGTGTCTCGCTAGGAAGCTTTCAGTTTACTAATTGGAAGGATCTTTTAATTAAAACTTGTCAACCTTAATTCACTGGTACTACCATACACCTCACCACTGCACTGTATTACATCGTCTTGTTGCATGATATTACACCACTGTGCATTTTGCTATTACGCCATACCAGTCTGGCTAAAAAGGCTTGTGATGGTGACTTTTTGCTGCATATAATTTTAGGAATTTCAAATATTTCTAGTATGGTTTTATTCCTCATTCCATACATTAAAGACGCAATGCACAAATCCTTTTTTTTCTTTTTGGGAAATTATAATTATTTTTATTTCTCAGTAACTTTTGTCAAGACTTCCAGGTTCTATCAGTCTTGATTCTAACCACCAAGGTTTGCTACATTAAGGTAAATTGGTGACAAAGAAATCATATGTTTTCAAGCTGTTAATCATGTCATTGTCAATTTATTTTGCTATTTAAATGCTTTGTGTTTGGCAGATGCCATACTTTAGATTATACCAGTAATACCTCATATCATAGTATTACACCATCATGGTATACCATATTACTGGTATAATCTAAGGTATACTCTAACCCCATGGTGTATTTTGTCAGTAAAATATGAGGTACTACATCACCATGGTGTATGGTATTACTAGTATCAAAGGTTCCACCAAAAACTGTCTGTCTGCCTTACTGTCTGTCTGTCTGTCTGTCTGTCCGTCCGTCCGTCCATAAATGTCCTTGTTGTTCAATACAAGTCTAGCCCTCTGCAAGGTAATTTAACCTCGCCTTCTCTGGCTACCCTTAATGAAAAACCTGCATTCATTCCTGGCTGTGACCAGAGAGGTCACAGGAAGTAAACTGTCTCTGAATTCTTGTTTAATGAGCCACTGCTGTTATGTAATACCAGCTACATGAATTGTGTCAGCACCGCAGATAAAGTTAATCACAATGGGGGACAATGATTGCCAATTTCTGTTAACTTGCTAGTGTTTCCTTGGTGGGAAAACCCTAAACTGTGCGCAATTTCTGGAAAGGGCGGGATTTACTGAGAACAGTTCGACAAATTTTTTCTGTAATGACTTTCCAAAAGTTCAAACTATAAGGTGTTGTTAAGATAGCTTTATCTCTGGGGTTGTGGTGTTCTGGGTTTTGTATTATATTCCTATTCTGACTTCCTTAGATTTCAGTGTCTGAATCTGATTTGTCTGGTATATCCTATTTATTCCTTTGTCTTCATTTTCTGTATTCTTCCTTACAATGTTCCTGGGTTTGCTAGACTTTCTCCTGTCCCTTCTCATCTGACCTTGATATGCCTTTTATCACACCTGCTATGTGCCCAGTTTTTTACTTCTTTAGCGAATATAAACTTTTTGTTTTTTATTGAGTTCAGTTGTGTTGTTCCTGTTTTGCTTTGCAACTTTTCTAGTGTTCACGGTCTTACAATGTGTTAAACTTAATTATCTATATTTTTGCCCTTAAAATGTCTTAAGTATGTCCAGATTTTTCATGCTAGATCTTAAATTACATTTAATTTCATCTTACATTAGCAGGTTTGCATCTTCAAACATTTTCTTTTATAAATCAGGTTTATGGTACTAAAACTGACTTAATAAATGTTAAAAAATTCAAACCTTCAAGATAAACTAAGCTGCACAGTGGACCAGATGGTAGCACAGACAATCAATGGATGGAGACGCTGCTCTGAAATAAGACGAATGTCATGACTCAAAATTCACAGCTTATCCAACAATGATAATATTAAATCTCATGCAAGCTGATGGAAATACTTTGAACTCCTTGGCAAGCTGATTCCTGAACAGACAGCACTTGATTAATGCAGCTAATTATTATTCATACTACTTGGGGGCACTGATAGAGCATTGAAATGTGATACCTAGAGGGTGAGTCAATCAGGTGATATAAAATCTAAAATAAACAAGGTAATGAAACCATTGAAAAGTAACACACCTGGTCATGATGGAGCACAACACTATGAATTCCACCCCACTGATCTCAACATATATACTACATACATACTTCTTAGATACTTAGTTAAACATACTTCAAATACAATTTTTATAATCGCAGCAGCTTAAAGTTCTTTTAATAAGATGCTGGTATGACCAGAGTTTTTTAAATTGCTGTGTTGTGCTGTTTGTGGAGGAATACACAGAATATGGTGTGCAACATACTACCTTCTTGTTTGTTGGCGGCACTGTGGCTGTCTCCAACTGGATAAAAAAAACAAAACGCGAAGTAGCTGCCTTTTGATTTCAAATTCTGTTTGTTGGAATAATTTCTGGACAGCAGAATTACTGTCAGGGCAAGTTTGGCTGTAGACTGACAGATAGCCCAGCTAACTAACCAGCTTGTTATAGCTATTTCTCTGTAAATAATAGATGACAAAAACACTTAAAATCTGCTGTTAAATTTAGCAGGTGTTTATTTTATATTTTTGCTGAAGTCTATGTAACAGAATTCAAAAACAGTACGCGATGCATTTTAATAGGCACACCGATTATTATAGAGGTGTGTGTTGTCAGTAGGGGTGTGGTTGTAGGGCAGTAGTTGGGGCTAGAAAAAAAAGGAGGGGGGGGGGGGGGGGGGGGGGGGAGAGGGGGGGGGGGGGGGAAGAGGGGAAAGTGTTTTGCTTTAAAGTTTTTGTGTAAATCTTGTAAAATTGAACGTTTACTTAAGGTTCTCATACCGTAGAATCTTTAGTGTTTGAAAACTGATAATTACTTTTCTGCATTCTGTTTTCCAATAGTATATAGGGGGGTTATGCACAACATCAAATGGGCGACAGAAAGAACACTCAAATCCCACGAGTTTTTTGACTTGCACGCTGTCAACACACGTTACACTTGTGATGGTCTGTGCAAAGATCAAAGCGATAGTATGAGAATGGTAGCGCAGTGCATTATTTTGCTTTGGTTTCTATGCTTTAGCGAGATTTGGGGAAAAAAAAAAAGTTTTTCATCCAATTGCCTCATAAAAAGTATCTGAATTCATGCTCTGTTCTTTGACTTTGGTTATTCTATTTATATATCAGTATTTCTTAATGTTTAATTTATATAATATTCTGCATTTTTTTCCCTAGGAGCAGCTTGGATTTGATGTGGAGGCAGATGGGTATAAAGCATGTCTGCCTTTGATGTGAAAGACCACAGTTTGACTCCTGAAACAAATCTGTAATTAGTAGAGCAGAAGAGTCCAGCTAAAGGGTTGTGATGCTTTGATAAAGAAGAAATGACATTTTTTTTGTCAACATTTACTCTAACAGTACCGGTGGGCAGGGTAGTAGTCTGGTAATTTCTCAAGTGAGTCAGTTGAACACGGAGTTCAGAACTGGTTTTACTGTTTTTGTAACTGTGTTCTCTCGTGATTACAGGTTGCTGTTCTAACAGATACAGCAAAGAGTTTAAATGAAACAGAGTCTCAGCCGGCAGTCTGTGCCTTAGGTGTGAAACTGTGGGGAGGAGTTACTTTATAACACTGTGCGCTCATTCTGACAAATGCTTTCCTTGCTCAGCAGTCAGCTTCAGTGATTATTATCCTTACTTTGCCTGAATAAGCAGAACATTTTACATCATGTGGCAGAGTAAAAGCACGTAAAAACATTAAGATCATCCTCTGATTACTTTTTAAATCTCATTAATACATCATTAACTGCTCTTGTGTGAATAAAAAAAAAACACAAAACTTCTTTTGTTTCATGTTTTATTTATTGAAGAAAATACAATATTTAGTGTATATAATTTGCATAAATATGCAATTATTCCTTCTCTATATTTGATGAGCAATAAAACTAAATAACTGCATGACACTATGAAATATTTTTATATTAATTCTCCTGTACCTCTTAGAAAACTTCCTTATTTTTTGTTCACTCAATCCATTTTGAACAAAAAACCGAGAATGAAATTAAGTTTGAATTACTATTCTATAAACTTTTTTTTGGGTGTGTTTTTGGTGTGGTTGTGGGGTTATGGTGAAGGTTGCCGGCCCCGGGTGCGGGACCTCTTGCTGGGTAAGTTTGTCCCATCTTGGTGCGGAGTCGGGGGGTCCGTTGTGAATACGGTGCTCGGTGGTGTTTGCTCTGTTGTGCTTGTGGTCGGAGGCTGCGGTGGCCCTTGCCTTGCCGTCACGTCTGACTGTGTGGTGGAGGACAGAATGCAGCCGGGGTGCTTTGAGCGGGGCTGTGTAAGGGGCTCGTGCTGTGTTGATGGGTCGTCATCGGCTTTTTGGGGTGGAGCTCATCTGTGGGGGTGTGCCTGTGGAGAGGGGATTCATGACGTTTGGGTCCGGAGGCATTTGTTCAATATCTGTGTCCTGGTTGGGGGTGGCCCTGTGGGGAAATTCATGTTGGGGGTTCATGGGGGCTGGGAGGCTCATGGGCTTGAGATTGGAAATCATTGAAAGGTTGGGACTGTTTAGTCCTGCGACGGCTCTGGTTGGCGGGCTCGTTTGGACCAGGTAGACCCATCTTTTGTTTGTGGCCCCCTCTCCCGATGGGGACGGGGGTCGTTGGGGGCCTGGGTTGGAGCGGGGGGTTGGGGTCGGGCTGTTGTTATATGTTTCTGTAGGTGTAGAAGCAATCTTCTAGTATATTGTATTCTTTTCATCTTTCTTTCTTTCTTTCTTTCTCCTTTTTTTCCTTTTTGTCCGACCTCTCTGTCTCATCAAACCTCAAGATCTCCTATTGCGCACTACTTCCATTCATTTTGATTCTGATTCCTCCTTTGGTCAGTCCAGTCTCTTTGAATATGACAGATTAGAACCCCTGGTAGATCATATTTACAGTATTCTATAAGAAGATTATAGAACATTACTTGAAATCCCCATGTTGTCAAAGCAGGTGCAAACTGTCCCAGTGGCGGGTACAAATTGATCCAACATGTTTCTGCAAAAAGGTTCCTGTTTTGTTTATCCAATTCATATTTCTTACATGCAAACTTCTATGTGCTTTTGGTTAAACGTTGCACATCTTTTCTGAAATATGCTGGTGTTATTTTTCCTAGTCAAATAATTTAAACAGAAATCTTCACTAAGGTGGGAGACAAACCTATGCCTGCTACATTTTTTATCCTAAGCCTTAAGGCTAATCAGAAGCTGCCTCTAAAAATGTGAACATCTCAGTGTGGGAGCCTATTAGTCAGCCCCTTATAGTTGCAGGTGATAATAACATGACAGTGATGAAGCGGAAACAGTTTAAAATGAAATCGACCCACAATCTGTGCCCTCATTTGGTGACAGCAATGCACACACAAGTCACCTTACAGATCAAAATTATTATACAACCCCTCACTATTTCCCTACCTTCTTGCTCTGTGGCTGTCAGATTGAGTGGTGACAAGCTCATCAGCTCACAATATGAGGGCAAGCACCTTCTCTTTGGTGCTCACGCTTGAAATTGTAGACTGTCAAAAAAATAATAACCAACAAAGTGAAGGGGTAAAGATAATATCTCATAGAACAGCGTTTAAGCCGAAGATAGGTGGTCATACAAAATGCTGTCAGCGTGTTTGTTTGGATGAGACGCCAGCAGGAAATTGTGCCAAATGGTCAGCCACCTTTTTTTGTAACAAAGATATGGTGCTACTTGGACACATGCTTGGATATAGTCTCATTTATCCTCAAATCATTTGGCTTACCTTCTAATGTGTCCATGTAATCAGCTCTGCTCTTAAGGTTTTATATACTGAAGTTAAGGTTAAGTGGCTGTTTTCGGAGAAAACACTTCTTCTCAGGGATTAGGGCTTGAATTAACATTAGCACATACAGTGAATACAGTTTTCAAATAGGTTTTCTATCTTGTAGAAAAACTATTTATTTACTGTAACATAAAGTTTATTATTCAGCTGAATAACTAGTATCAAGAGTAACCAATAAGAAAAATTCACACATATTGATTAAATTGGACATGCTGTCCTCTTAAAGTACCTTAAGTTGCTTTATTAAAATAGATGGAGCTAAGTAAAACTTTGAAGTGCCAACCTTTTCAAGCGAACTGCTAATTGCCTCATGCAGATATGTGATTAGCTTGTCTGTGAAAAGAAGTGAAACTTTTAGGTAATTTATATGCAGAAATGTGGTAAATTCTAGAGTTTACAAACTCTAGTTGCCAAGGCCTCAAATTGGAAATAACTGTTAAATTGTATTTACTTTTTATTATGCAAATGTCCTCAAAGACATGTTGGGTAATCATGGCAATTTTATTAAAGTTTTGATTGGAGGGAAGCTTTTGAATGCTGTTAACAGTAATGTGCTTTTATAAAACATCTAATCAGAATTTTGAAAAAAGTTGTGGCACAATCAGAATAACATAATGTCATTCTAATCAGAGAAGAAAGGAGGTGCACAAAAAGGGACACGATCAGATGAACACACACACACGTATTCAGAAAAGCCACTAACTTTGATTCCTCTCAGCAGAGCTCCGCAGGTGTGGTCCGCTCCTCCTTCGCTGGCTATTAGCACAGCCCATCATTGGTATTCATTTCCCGCTCCTGATTCCCCCACAGTATTTTTTTCCCTTCTTACTTGACAGAGGACTGTAGGTTAAACGCTGGGGGGAGCGCCCCATCACGACTAGATCTGATCCAATTAAATACAGATTTAATCAGCCCCGTAGTCGGTGAGTGAATGCACAATGCGTTTGGGGCGGTTGTGACCGGAGGCCCAGCAGTGTCAGCGTGGGTTTGCCATCCTGCTTCCATCCCCAGGCTGGGAGATTGGCTTAGTGGGTGAGGAGGCATCTTGATCCTATCTGACCTGTCAGCTGAGCACATCCTTGTATCTGTAGATGGGTTCGAGATTAATTTTTTAATAACTTGTTGGAGCTGGTACCTTAATTCTCTGCAGTGCACCTTACTCTGATGACCTCTATCCTGCTGATTTACTGTAATGAGATGCAAAGGTGGTTGTGGGAGATTTATAAGATTTGCAAAAACACTCAATTAATTACTGATTTATGGGCTGCATTATATCCGTGGCAGAGGGTGACAATCTCTTTGCTTGGGTGTTTACAGTCGCTCTACGGAAAGCAAGAAGAAATTGATTGTTGAGTAAAGATTTTACTGTGCTGGGGAAGCAGTCCTGTGATATGAAGTAAAACTCCCGAGTGCCCCATCAAAGTCCACTGTAACTGCTGTGTCACCTTCAGAAATCCAGGGGAGGATTGTACACGGTAGCTGTTGCAGAGCCTACTAATGAGAAGTTATTGGGGAAGAGCCTTGCTTTTTAGCATAGCTCCACATCTAGGGTCATTTTATTCCTGACATGAGTCTTAATTACAGGTCCAACTATTCTGTGTGTGTATGTGTTTGAATGTTGGAGTAAAAAATAGCCTGTCTGGCTGTCACTCAAATGTGTAACATAAATAAATAATGTCCACCTCAGCGAGCTGCGACCCACACAATGCAAACATGACACACCGCAGCTAAGAGCGCCGTTTATTGTCTGAGCCAAATCCAATCTGGCAAGCAGTTTGCCCTGGCTGGCAAATTTAACAAGCAGTGGTATAAGCAGTGGGGAGGGTAGGTTTACCTCTTCCAGGATGCCGATCACTTTAATGTTTAGGCTAAGGAGCTTTGCGCTATTTTATCATGGCTGCGTGTTGGGTATAAATTATGCATTTTGTGACTTTTAATGAAAATCTGTTGAGTCAAATGAAGACAATTCTTTTCAACAACAAAGTTTAATTAAAACAAAACTCTTTCATAGACAGGATTCATATGCAAGCTGGAAATGTCTGGAATTTCGTCATTGGAAATCTGAAAGTGTGAAAAAGAAAACACAGTAGGGAATAATACATATATAGCCAGACGTTTTTACACAGGTTCCATCCATCCATCCATCCATCTCCATCCATCCATCCATCCATCCATCCATCCATCCATCCATCCATCCATCATCATCCATCCATCCATCCATCCATCCATCCATCCATCCATCATCCATCCCATCCATCCATCCATTAAACCACCACCATCCATCCACCACATCCATCCATCACCTCAATCCATCCCATCCCATCTAAACCACCTGCTCCATCCATCCATTATCCATCCATCCATCCATCCATCCATCCATCATCCATCCCATCATTCTCCATCCATCCATCATTCATCCTCCAATCCATCCATCCCTTTCCCATCCATCCTCATTCATCCATCCATCCCCCTCCATCCCTTCCATCATCCATCCATCACCATCCCCCCCCCTTTTATCCATCCATCCCCATCCTCCATCCATCCAAACTTTTTCATTCTTTTTATCCATCCATCCACCCCCTCCTCCATCCATCCCCTTTCCATTCACCCATCCATCCCCCCATCCATTCCACAAATTCATCATCCATCCATCCACCCACCCATCCATCCATCCACCCAAAAACAAAACCCATCCATCCAACCATCATTCATCCTCCATCCATCCATCCATCCCAAACTCCATCCATCATTCATCCATCCATCCATCATTCATCCTTCCATCCATCCATCCTCCATCCATCATCCATCCATTCATCCATCCATCATCCATCCATCCATCCATCATCCATCCATCATCCATCCATCCATCCATCCATCCATCATCCATCCATCCATCCATCTATCATTCATCCATCCATCCATCCACCCATCCATCCATCCATCCATCCATTCATCCATCCATCCACCCATCCATCCATCATTCATCCATCCATCCATCCACCCACCCATCCATCCATCCACCCATCCACCCATCCATCTATCCATTCACCCACCCATCCATCCACTCATCCATCCATCCATCCATTGTTATTTTTTGTGAGATACTTTTCACAGCTGACAGCTGGATCTTTTACTTCTTCTCCATCTCAGGTCAGTAGTCTTTAATTACCTCCCATGTTCAGGAAAGACTCTCCTCATCTATTATTTCCATGTGTAAATGACACGAAGAGAGAAGTTTCATCAGACTGTGCTCTCCCTCAGCATGGCCTCCGCTCGTCGCCACTGTAGTTTGACATCTCAAACAGAGTCATGTTTGAAGTGTTCGGTTGGATGCCTGCACTGTCTGCACTAGGGTGACAGTCGCTACGCTCCTTCAGTTCCTGCAGCCCCCTCCCATCCTCTGTAAGTTGCTTCTTTTGTATTTGCATACTGAACAAACAGGAAATTGTGTTCATTTGTATGCAAATGTGTTTGTCCCTAAGGCTGGGATTTTGAATTAAAAGTTTTACCGTCCCATTAATTCCAAATTACACTCCGGCACTGACATCGCCTCCTCTCGACGTAGGGGTGTTCGATTGGCCGTCCAAACGCATCTCAGTTGGTTGGGCTGTTTAGTTTGCCATCTGCGAAATCGAGTCAGAATTTGGATTTAATCTGGTCCGCTGAGTTGCAGATTGATCGTCTGCAGAATGTCGCAATCTTTTTCTAATTATCTCTTGAAAATATGCAAAGATTTTTCTGTGATTGATATTTGAAAGTACTACTAGAGACATATGAGGAGGCCTTGAAGTGGCTGACTGACAAAGTTGCGGGTAGCACAGTGAAATAAAGTGAGTGCTGAAGGCCGTCCATTTTTGCCGATGTAGCACACCTCATCAGCCCAGCCCATTACGTGGTACCTGATGAAAAATGCATGCCCTTATCAGTGATGAGTGGCATGTATGGCCTGATGCTGACAGTCAAGGTAAAGTGAAAAATTTGCATGTTCACATCTTCTCAAAAATAGCATTGTCTGTCATAAAACTGCAGACAGAACAGCATTACTATATTAATTCAGTCATTTGATGAATTTATTGTGTTGATATGTCAATGGTTATGACAAATCAACAAACAATATCATGAAAAGACAACAGTCCCAATAATGAAGGGAAAGTCTTTGTGCTAGAGAAAATTATTAGAACCAGATCCATCACAGCTTGGTTTTAAAAATGACTTACTTTATGTTGTAGCATGTCATCGTCATGACCTAATTCACAGACAACACAATAATACACAAGTAGTTTGGTGACCAAAATCAGAAAAACAGTCAATGAAAACACCATAGTTGAACAGCCAACTAACGTTAGCAACACCATTCAACTTAGCATCTTTCTGACTATTTGAAATGAATTTCCAGACCTCTTTAGCAACTCTTTTTTAGAGCAACTTGACTTAAAAGCACCTATCCTATTAAAGCTGTTTTCACACATGACACTCGGCCCCACTTTAAAATTAATTATTGTGTATGTGTTGCTCGATGGCAGAGTGCTGTGCCAAGCATCCTGCCCTGCACATTCAATCAGAAAGAACCATGCACAACATAACATCCGTGCCAGTGTGTTTTGGAAACTTGAAGTTGTGTTTTGTTGGTATTAATGTAAGAGCAATGTAACAGGACGCCATCACTGCTCTTCGCCCAGTGTTGAGGAGTTGTTGTTTATGGTCTGCAGAGGACTGAGCCCCTAAAATGTGGCAACTCCGCCATGCTGTCACTGGGGGTGCAAAGGTACATGTACTGGTACCAAACATTTTGTTGTGGGTGGATTGGAGTACAGGTTCTACACAGAAATGTCTATAGTCAAAGACAAATATTTTTTATTACTGATTGTCCACATAGTCATTAAAAATCCTAAACAACAAAGCTGGTCATGTTCAAGTGGTTTTATTGTGATATAATGTTTTTATTAATTTACAAAATCAAACCAAATGCTGACTTTATTAAAACATTACAATAATCTATTTATTGTCAGAAATGGGACTGCATGGTGGTACAGGCAGTAGTTAAGAGTTTTACAGTAATTGGAACCATCCTAGAAAACTGATCCATTAAAAAAGGCATTGATGTTTTAGTGAACAACACAAATGATCTCACTGTACCAATGTTCAGTTACTCCTGTTGTTTTTTTGGTTCAGCTGCTTCAGTTATTATTTATTCATATCATGGCTTGTCCATTAATAGTTTAGATGTGTTTTTCTGCAGAATAAATGCTTTTTGTTACACTATAAATACAATGGAAATTGGAAATTAAAAAGATTAATCAACACCAACTGTAACGGACCAAGGTAACCTTTTGTGCAGGACCTAATGAGTAAATACCTCTTAAAAAGAAAGTGTAAAAAGGATTAGGTCAGTGAAAAACACACCAACTAAAAGAGTTTTTCACAATGAATGAATTGTAGATAGGGCACATCTTGTAACAATGCAGACTTTTGGCTGCCATCTGACGTGTGCGTGCGTGCGTGTAGGTTGTGTGTGTGTTAGTGTGTGTGTGTGTGTGTGTCTGTGCATGATGAGCCAGGGAGGACACATCATTTTGACTTGAGTGAAAGTGTTAAAGTGTTAAAGTGCTCAGATGCCTGTTTTGCTAATAAATGGAGGATACAGTTTTTATGTCTTTTCAAAGACTTTAAGCAGGTTATTTTCACTGATGTTCTTTTACTCCAATCTGAGTGGAACTCTCATCTCTTGATCCCAATCACCCACAGCATGCGCATGTGCTTAATTCTCATTCATGTCAAGGCATGGGTATGATATGAAGATCCCACGTAGTATGACTTTGAGTGAAAAAAACCCAGTTTTACTGTATTAGCACAAAGATTAAAAGCAAAAATGTATTGCATAATTTTATTGTTTTTATTTGAAGCTGCTTTGGAGCCAGCTTGCAACTGTAGTTTTAAACAGTGTAACCAAAAACAGGGCACATTGCCACCCGAGCTGCTTAGCCATATTTACACAGACCAGTGTTTGTTTCCACGGATGGGCCACGTCGTGTCGCCAGGTGTGCAAGCTCATCTGACCTCTGATGCAGACCAAACAACTCAACTTTAAAACCTTAAAACGTAGGTCTCTGTTTGCATTGCAATGAACCCTGGTTTAGAGCCCAAGCCAATGCTTTAGGCCACTGAGGTGACACACCGGGGTAGTGTTGACGCGCTGCTTGTTGTTTTTTCGGATGAATTAAAGTCTGAGTTAACACTGCTCATTATGCAGGTCATCTATTTATTTAGTTTACATCTCATCCGTTTCCACTTGAAGACAGACATACACCTGTTGACAGCATCTTACTTCAGCGGTCAAAAACTGTTTCTCCCCTTCCAGGTGGAACACCTGTCTCACAAAGAAAGGTTCCGGCCTTATAGACCGCTGATTTAAACCATGTGACCAAAATATCCAAACAGTTTCATCACCTGCTCCTACCCCCACCCCCCAAATTTTGTTATGACCACCAAACATAACAATTTTCTATACAATAATAATAGGAGCCAAATTTGAAAGAGAAAAGAAAGAAAAAAAAAAAAAAAAAGGCTTTAGTTATCATACACAAAGAGGTTATAGGTTTTATGGTAAAAAAAAAAAAAACAGAAAAAAAAAAAAAAAAAAAAAAGAAAAAAAAAAAAAATTACACTCCTTGTATCACACAGATTTTTAGTAACAGGTCTCTCAATAATGCTGTTTTTGGTCTGTAGCTTGACAGAACGCACCATGCCCTTTTTGGTCAGGGAAAAATTCTGGCATTTTAGCAAGAGGGGCCAAGAACCCGGGAGCAGACGAATCCATGATGATGACGACATCTCCAGATTTCAAACTCTGGTTCCTTTGATTCCACTTCGTCTTTCTTGCAGTAATGGCAGGTACCCCCCTGATCCAACTTTCCAAAAAAAATCGGGATATATTGAACTTGTCTCCAACAACGTTTCCCTATACATATCGGAGGGTTTCAAATAGCCCAGGGGGGGGAAGGGGCAGGTTTTTCCCTTTTAACAGAAGAAGATTAATTTTGGGGGTTGAGAGGCTCCAAGTCATTTGGGCTCATCAAAAACGGGCTTTGTAATTGGACGATCATTCAAAATTGGGCTTCTACTTCACACATAACAGTGTAAAGTCCATCGTCATTCAATGTCTGGGGGGGCATAAAACTGAGTTGAGGATACCCTTTTTCAGGCGTATCATACGTTCCCACACTCCACCATAGTGGGATCCTGCTGGTGGATTGGAAACTCCATTTAACTCCAGTTGAAATCAGAGTGTCTTGAATTCGCTTATGATCCAATGCAAGAAGAGCTTTTCTCAACTCCTTTTGGCTCCAACAAAATTGGTTCCATTGTCTGACCTGATATGGACAACTTGACCCCCCTGCGGGAAACCCGAGGGGTTTGCATTGATGCCAGCATCTGTTGCTACCCCAAAATTTATCGCTCTACTCGCCATGCAGGTAAATATCACTCCGTAACGTTTTCGCATGTTTTTCTGACTTGCTTGATTTCGAGCGGTCCAAAAATAATCCCTCCCAACATTCGTAAATGGAGCCAAAATATTTTTTTTTTAGCCTGAGAAACCAGGCAACAGAAACCTTGAGTTTCCGCCATTCTGAGAATAATTCAGGGGGCCGATCAGTAGTTTTGCTGGATCAGTAGCAGGGGGAATTCACCAAAACATCCCTTTTGAGCAATGGATCATCGTAGTCCACCTTATCATCAACTGAATTTTTTCTGACCAATATTCCTCAGATTTCCAAAAAAAAAAAAAAAAAAAAAAAAAAAAAAAAAAACGGGGAAAAAAAAGGGACCCTCTATCCAACTATGATTTAAAAAAAATTGGGGGGCACTCTCATTCCCCCTTGATGTAGCATCAGCTGGGTTTCTCATTAAAACCAACATGGCCTCCATTGGGAGGGACTTGAAATCCCTCTTATGGTAGAGATTCTATTGGCAACAAATGTGTGGAAAACGTTTATTTTCATTATTGATGTATTTCAACTGATGTACTGTCTGTCCAAAACACAGATTCATCCAGCTGCAATTGAAGCTCGGGGCCTTCAAGGCATCACGTCCACTCTGGCAGCCAAAACGGCAGCTGTAAGTTCCAATCGTGGGATCGTCACAGGTTTTCATAGGGGGGTTCTCTGGCCTTGCCCAATAAGAAAGCACATGAATATGATCTCTGTTGTCTTTCAACCTGATGTATTTAAAAAATTACCCATAGGCCATCTTTACGGGGCATCAGCGAAATGATAAAAATTGGCTATGGCTGAGGCCCCCCAAAATCCTTTTAGGCTTCATACATCTAGCCACCTGGAAGGATGCGAGCAACTTGACCTCTTCCAACCAATTTTCCCCACTTTTATTCAAGATATCCAGTGGCATGACATCATCCCATCCACAACTCCTCCTACAGAGGTCTTGCTGCATAATTTTTGCAGGCAGGGGGGCTGGTGCTAGAAACCCCCAAAGGATCATACACTAAACTGGTGGTGGACAGCATGCCACGCCTGGTTTAGAGACTGCCGTTTCATCTCCATCTTGAATTTTTAAAAGGAGTCAGACTGGAAAAACCACCCCCCAAAGTAGGCCTAAAGCTCTCTTTCAACGGGAAGATCTTCTCGATCTAAATTTTGAGCTCCTTTATATCCCTTGCCCACTGATCTTCAGCGACTGACTGCAATACTGCTCGACTGTTACTTATTCATTTTTTTTTTTTTGCCAAATGGAATCCACCTCTTTCATAGAGAAGGTTAAAAAAGGCCATTTTTTAATGGCCTTTTCCTCTGAAACCCAAAAACTCATCAAGCAGACATCAACAAAAAAATTTCGCTTGATAGCATGGAACAGCATCATCAGAAAGTCGGTTTTTTGGGGTTATCATCCGGGGCGTTTTTTTTAAACGCATAACTAGCGCAACTGGGAGATGAAACTGCTCCAAAACAAGTGCACAGTCATTCTGTAGACTTTAAGCTCTCTGCTGATGCTCTCCTCCTGGCCCCAGAAAAAGCGTAGAAAGTCCCCTTCCTGTTCTGCAACTTTCACCTGATGGAACATAGCCTGAATGTACCCCAAAAATGCTACAGGCTCCGCCTAAAGCGAAGCAGTACTCCTAGTAAGTAACAAAGTGAGGTTTGGGGCCCTTGCAATAGTTCCATGATTTAATGATGGTTCCTTGATATGTGGCTCCACAATCGAATACCACTTTTGAAAAAGAACCTTTTTATGGGTGGAAAAAACAGCATGGTGAGGAATATACCATACTTTCCCGCTTGTACCCTTTAACTGCTGGTCAGGCACCTGATTACAAAAACTTTTATCAAGAACATCCTGGAGACAGCTTGAATATTCCTTATGAAATTGCAAGTCTTCTTACAAACCTTCTCCTTAAAATCCAAGTATCCTCTGCTTGGCTATGGAGTAGCTGTTTGGGGCAGGATGACATCTGGCCCTTTTAAAGGGCAACTTCAAACAAAACCTTTTTTTCCCTGTAGGGTTGCAGAGGATTCCATGATTTTCATAAATCTAATGTCTTCTCTTGACATTTCCCTTTTTTCTGAAGTCCTTTCATTGAAATCCGGGTCATACTGATTGTTTGGAGCAGGGAGTCCAGGTTAAACACAGAGATTTAATTCACCAAAGCAGAACGGGCATCCACATCAATACTGCCTGCATTACCATCTCTATTCAAAAGGGCCATTTAATCACCCCCCCAAAACTGTTCTTATAGCAAAGGGGCCATCTTCAAAACTGTTGACCACTTCCCAAGGTTCCAATATCTTGGGGAGCGTTGGTTCCTATCAACAAGTCAACACGGGCTTTTATAGTGGGTATACGAACCTTTGAAAAGTAAGGCCAACTTTCCATTTCTGCAAAAAACAGTGACAATATCATCTGCAGTAACGGGGCATTCGCTTCTGTGTTAGAACTTCTGGGAGGGATAAAAATTTTTTCCATCCAAACCTGAAACTTAAATGCCGCAAAGGAAAAAAGCTGTAACAACCTTTTCCTGGCCCCTTGCCCATTGTTTTTAAAAAGAAAGTTAGTCATTTTTCCTGCGATATTAAAATTTTTGCATGAGATCTTCTGAACAAAATGTAGCCGTGCTTCCCGGATCAAAAAATGCATATGTCTGTATGACCTCAACTCCTTTAGGGGACTTAACCTGTACTGGAATGATTGAAAAAATACAGCGACCTTTTCCGGCCCCTGTATGTCCACGTCTGGGGAAGATTTTTGGTTTTAACTCCTGTCTGCTCCCCCTTTTTTTCAGGATCAGAAATTGCCTTTGGAATATGCAGAACAGTGGGATGTCGTTGATCACAGACTTCACAGAATAAATGATTATTTCAGTCTCGGCTTATATGACCAGTACATAAGCATCCAAAACAAATTCCTTTCTCTTTCACAAAACATTTTCTCTCTGTGTTTCCTGTTTTTAAACTGTTGGCATGTTTCCAAAAGGTGTCTACCTGAACAACGACAGTACAACCTTTGTGTCTTTGAACCACTTGCTGTAGTTTTATTTTCAGAGGAATCAACTGATGTTACTGTAGTAGCAAAACTACTCCTCTTCACTCTGATCTTTGACTGTTCCTTGAAGTTGCTGGTCTCCAAAGATTGGATCAGACAGGATCCATACATATTTCTCCAGAAACACAACCATAAAAAATTTCAATAAAAAAATTTAGGGGGCTCATTGGGGGGGGGGGAATTATATGTCTCCAAAATGTCATGAGCAACAGCTCTCCATCGCTCCCTGAGTTTGTACGGTAGCTTGGAAATCACCCTTTTCATGTTGCTTGGCATATCCAACTCCTGCATATGTTGAAGTTCTTCCATGGCGTTACATCCATGTAAGAATAAAGCAAAAGGGCTTTTAGAGCTTTAACATCCTCAGATTTTATTAATGGCCAGGCAAAAGCTTTATTTATGTAAGCAGTTGCTATCTTGAACTCGTTCCCAAAATGTTCTTGAAGAAGACCCTTTGCCAAAAAAAAAAAAAAAAAAAAAAAAAGAAAAAAAAATGAACCCCCCCCCCCCTTCCCGCCAGCTGCGAACCAGCTCCTTAGGCTATCCTCTTGTGAACTGTTCCAAATAATACAAGCAGTCAGCTTTGCTTGCTCTGTCTTCGACTCCTTGTTCAAAATGTTTTAATAAAAGCTTTATACTGAAATGGATCTCCTTCAAACATAGGTATGTCTCTTGATGGCAAAGACAATAAGCGCTGTTGGTGCACAAGGGCAGCTGTTATTTCATTTTGCTTGTGCATAATGGTGACATTTCTATTTTGATGTTCCCAAGCAGTGGTTGCAACATGCGGCAAAATATGTGGTGCTTCCAGGTGCATTTGATCATGTCCATCCAAGTGCTGCCTTATTGCTAAAGTTTCCTTTCAGGCTGTTTTGGTCGCACATCCATTGTTTACAATTTGCTTTTTGTTGGTGCTACATTCTTCTGCTGCGTTATTTCACATGCTGCAGGCTTGTATTCCTTTGCCATGGCGTTAAGAGTTGAAGGCGAAGTCCTTTTTTTTTTTTTTTTCAAAATAGGATTTCATTCCATCAGTAGTGAAAGAGAACGACACTGGTTCATCAGAAGCCTGCAGAACTGCCAACTTGGCAGTAAACACAGCTAACTCAGTTTCCAAGTCAAGCTGTTCCTTCCTCCTTTTTTATTAGTTGTTCCTGTTCCTCCAATGCATGACATTCCTTTAAAACAGCCATTCTTGCAAAAAGGCAGCCCTTTTTTGGCTGCTGCTTTAAATTTTTGGGGAAGGAAGTGGTACTTGATTTATTACTGGTAACACTTTTGTTGCAAGTTTCCCCACATTGGAAACACTATCATTAGGGTCAATGTCATCATTATCCCCCCCATCATGATTAATATCATCATCAATATTCAAAAAACCCTTCGTTACCTTCATTTGTAGACCCCTCATTTTCTTTTGGATTTAACCCCCACTCTTTCACATTTTCAAAATTAAATTCATCAGTAAAATTTTTTGCTTTAAACCATGTTTCATGTTTTTTCTTTATCCTCATCTGGCAATAAAATCATTAATGAATCATGTATACACTTTTTTTCTTCACACAAATCATGTACCCATCAAGAGATTTCTGTACTTCTGAAAGCAAACCATTTTGCATTAAAAACCCTTGTACTTTTTTCTTTAAAAATTGCTAGCTTTATTTAGCTTAGCCTTCCTACCCATTTTTAAACTTTATCTATTCTATCAGCAATTGCTTTTAAGGCAGAAAGTTTAACCACCGCTTGCTCCTTTGTGTGTCACTACAGCTGGCCACAAAGTCCGAGCTGCCAGCAGTAGCTTGGCACACTAACACCAGCTGGTATATCCACATTTTCTGCGCAATCCCCCCATTTTTTTAAGTCCGATAGTCAATAGATCGCAAAAAGTCAATAGACACAAAGTAAATTGTTCATCCACTTCAGCAACCAATGCATTGGGGTTTACGCTATTATGTGTGCACAACATTAAGATTTAGATGGCCATCATAATACTAGTAGCGCTACACATACCTAGTTCTGATTAATGCTTTCAAATCCAGCAACGGGGAAAAAAAAAAGGGGGGGGGGATCCACGGCATCCTCACCGACGTCGATCCTGTTCAACGTCACCCCCTGTTGCCCGGGGGAAGGGCTGAGCCCACCCCCCCCCAGCCCCGCGCGTCATTTTCCAAACATACAGGCTCCATCATGAATCCCTCGTCGTAGCCAAACTCCATCAATCTCGTATCCCCAAACTCCATGCAACGCACAGTTCTCGAACTCCAAAAACAGTTTTTGACTTTCACTGTAGAGGCCAAGCCAATGCTTTAGGCCACTGAGGTGACCCCGGGGGTAGTGTTGACGCGCTGCTTGTTTTTTTTGTCGGTTTTTGAATTAAAGTCCGAGTTAACACTGGGTATTATGCAGGTCATCTATTTATTTAGTTTACACCTCATCCGTTTCCACTTGAAGACAGCCTATTTTTCCACACGCTTACACCTGTTGACAGCATCTTACTTCAGCGGTCAAAAACTGTTTCTCCTCTTCCGGGTGGAACACCTGTCTCACAAAGAAAGGTTCCACCCTTATAGACCGCTGATTAACCATGTGACCATATATCCAAACAGTTTCATCACCTGCTCCTACACCTGGTGTGCTTTGCTCACAGTAGGAAAGCAACCAGACTGATCTGAAAAGGTGTAAATCCTTACTCAGCATCACATCATACACTCTCTCTCTCTCTTGCTGTCTTCTTTAGTACCCAAGCATTTGTATCATTTAAAAAAGGCAACATAGAGATATCTTGCTACCTTGCTGCTGCTCATACTTGCTAGCTTCTTTTAATATCGCCCCAATAAACCAGCTGTTGTCATCGAGTTGGTCAGCTTTCAAAAGTGCATTGTTAAAGTGAAACAAATCCAGCTACATTACATTATGAACCATGCAGCAAAATGAAGCTCTAGATACTGTGGCACATTCTCTGGCATCTTATCAAAAGTAATGTAAACTGTTAGAAGGATGTGATGAAAAATTCGTCAACTGGCCTATACCTAATCAAGCCACACAATTTGCATGCATTGTGTGCCATGAGTTTTACACAGAGGCACCCTACTACAGTCTTTGTTGTAAATGTTGCATTTGCTGTACACTCCCAGGCTACAAATTGAATGGAGGATAGATCTAAGATGATGCAACTTTCTTTAAAACCCTGCATTTTGTGTTAAGTTTATATGTGATTCACAATCAAAGTCTTCTAAAGTCTACTAATCAGTGCAAATTAGTTGTACAAGATAATGATCATTTTTTAAATTGACTTTCCACCCATTGTCTGTACCTGATTATCCTTATGGCTTTTTGGTGAGAGGCAGGGTATACATTGGACAGTCCATCACAGGGCAAAACATAGACACACAGGACAGACAACTGTGCACACACACACTCACACCTACTGGCAATTTAAAGAGACCATTTAACAGTCATGTCTCTTTGGACTGTGGGAAGAAGCTGGAGAACCCAGAGACTTGCATAGGGAGAAAATGCAAACTCCATGCAGAAAGACCCCAGACCAGTATTCAGACCTTCTTGTTGCAAGGCAACAGTGCTACCACCTGTGCGGCTGTGCATCCCGATATAACTTTGCAGGACTGTAGTATTGTTGGGTGCAAATATTAATTAATTGAGAGTTGACTGGACACTAATCTTACTTTGGTTTTGTTTAAAAGTAGGTCATGAAGTTTCAATTTTTACCCACTGAGTAGCCACCAGTAGATAAGACAGTGTATATTGTTTGAAATAATGAGTATTGCTCTTTTTTTAAAAAGAAAACTCTAATGGTTTTCTAAATTCTAAATCTTCTGGTTCCTGTTTCTCTAAAGTGGAAAACAAAAACAACTATCCAAATAAATAAATAAGCAAGCCAAGCCTTCTTTCATGCCTAGCAATTTCCCTGCATCAACCAAAACTCAATTAGTGGTGCTGACACAAAATGTTGTTATTGTCATATTTTATCTTTGCCACAAAACACAATTCAAAACAACCACTTAAATTAATTTAATAGCACATTTCAGAAAGATGTGTCAAAATTAATGTGTCAAAAACAGATGGAAATTAAATTGTTTTGCACCTAAACCAGCCCCATTTTTTTAACACTCAGAGAAGAACTGTTCTCTTTCCATTAGCAGGACTCAGATTCACACTTTCTGATCAGCTCACATCCATCTCCTCTGTACAAAACAAATACATTTTGTCGATGTCATTTTCTTTAACATTTCTGCATTACTGAGAACATTAGTTCAAAGGTTGCTTTTACATGGTGTGAAACAAGCATTTAATCTCTTTTTTTGTAGAAATCTGAGTAAATATAAAAAATGCACTGTTGTTTAGCCTTGTGGAAAGGTTATGAATTATGGAAGAATCCTGGATTTTAAATTTTTCTTCTTCCAATGTCTTATTAATGAGAAAAAAACATCCTCTTATTTCCAAGATCCAAAACTAAACAACTCAGCTTAGAGAAAAAACACCCCCTAGCACACACAAGTTATTTAGTCATAGAATTTATATTAGCCTGCCACCTTTGAAGTTGACTTGCTAATTTCGAGCACTAACTTTATTTCTTCCTGTTGTTGTGCATTTTAACCCCTTCTCTCTTCAGATGTAATGCACATTAAGATACTTTCACAATTTCATGTTGGATAATGACCTACAATTCAGATGTCATTATACCGCTAATGGTGATGAGCCACTGATAATGAGCAAACTATGATGACACCACTAACATATTTTTTTATTGGGGAGCTATACAGTTCTATTTATTTGTCCATATATGTCTCTTTTGGTTTAATTTGTTCTCAGATTTTTCCAACTTTGTTCTAATTTAGGTCAGTTCAGCTCAATTTTTATAGCACCAAATCACAAAACCTTCATTGTCAGGCATTTTACCGGACAAATGAGTCCAATCCATATACAGTTATATGCAAATAAACTCAGTCAGAACTCATTTGATTTCAACAAATTCATTGCGTTCTAGACAGATTCCTATGCAATTACATCAATTTAGTTCCTAGTTGTATTCTGCTGATCATGTAGATCCAATTAGAGGAAAGATTTCTAAGGAATCCAGCAGAGTGCATTGATTCTTCATCTCCATTTACTCTATTAACCTGAGTAAAAACAACACATTATTCCACATGTTATGAGCCAATAAAAGATATGCTGGAAATATGACTTTCTGATGTGACTTTAATTTTGTGGTATCCCTGTTCAATAAGCACAACCAACATATAAGTCATTCTTAATTTTCTATATTTCCATGCAGTCTGAAACAACACAATGTAGACAGCATTAATGTCTCTTTAAACCTTATTCCTAATGCTGCAACACGGACCTAATTAACATGTCACTAGCAGAAGACACTTTATTTTAGCCAAAAAATCAAACAAGATGAAATGATTATTTTTTATGTGATGGAGGCCTTCAGAGAAGACACAAGGCATGGTGGAGGAATTATTTAATTTAGTAATAAAACATAAATTCATCAAATAATATTTTATAGTAGCTACCTGGTTATACAAAGTGTACTTACTTTACACATGAAAAATCTTTCTCTCCACCCTTTTCCTACATCACGTGATGCAATGCTTGATTTCTGTTGCCAACTTTGGGTGCATCATACACAGGAACATACATGTTTCTGTCTTAAACCCAATTATATATTCATCTTACAAGGAATGAGATGATCTGAAGAAATGGACTCTGATTAGATATATCTGACTAATCAGCTTCACATCTACAGACAAAAATGGAAGAAAAAAAAATGGGTATGGATTTGGTTTTTCTTTGCTTTTAAACCAGTGATAGCTCTTTAGCTGTGTATTTGACTGATTTATTTACAAGTAAAAAGCATAGCTGCAGGCTTTCTTTCTCCATAAGGTTAGATTCAGGTCCGATGGAAGGTGCAGCCGCAAACAATTAGGCATGTTTGGTCATGTCTGAGCTTCCAAAGGACATGTCCTTAGGTGTGTGATTACTGTAACAGACAAAAAAAAGATGAAATTCAGCTAAACTGCCACCCAGTCATCAAAAACACAGCACCAGCCAGGAGTGGGATGGATAATTATTCGCTCTTGACTATTTCTTTACACCACTGATTGCCTGCAAATGAATTGTAGGACCTCAGATTATACAAAACGTCATTAAATACTGTTCCCGATAAAGTTTGAAGCTGTTTCTAAGGCTCTATCCTTCAACAGACAGGGGAAGATGGGTGCTGGTCATATCACTCCTCACCATTTCATACTTCTGCAGTTTTGGCTTTTTCCTACTCGAATTTTCCCATTGAAAGATTGAGCCACAGAACATTTCAGTCCATGTGTCAATTCACACCTTGCTTAAGGACAATTCATACTGGCTTTGACAACTGATGCTTTTAATATGTTTTCATATAATCTACTCTATGTAGATTATAATCTAATCCAATAAATAAGATCTTCCAGCATGTCACTCAGAGTTATTTTGGTTCAGTCTGTGTTTAAGGCAATGGAATCTTCAAAAAATTGTACATTAAGTTTTTTAGCATTTTTATAATTATTTATCTCTGAGAGAGATAAACTGATAAACATTAGTTAAATACATGTAGGAAATAATTTGTTTCATTGGTATAAAATTAAAGGTTGTGACAAAATGGCAATGCATGGGTAGAAATTATTAAATAGTTATT
>JAHHUM010002663.1:260579-445714 GCA_036173005.1 Crenichthys baileyi
CAGAATAATACAGGAAGTCTAAAGTAAAATATAGTATAAACACCCACTGAACCCTCCATTTCTGCTACCTGAGAGGTATCCCAATCCTTGTGGTTTTTAGTATTACAATGACCATCAGTGGGACCCTTTGTGGGGTGCCTTGAAATGGCATTGTTGAAAATAAGCGCCGTTTAACTAAATAATCTGAACTGAAACTTTCTGTGTAGTTATGCTGCTATAGGCTAAGGCTGGTGGAGGACATAATGACCACTTTCACCCTCTTCGCTACATTCTCACACTACTCTCCAATTTAGCATTATTTGCTGTTATTTCAGCTTTTAACTTTGTTCTCTCTCTTTTCTCTTCCTAGAAGCTACAACTGGCCTGACTCTGTGTCTGCCTTTAACACCTTTCTGGAGAGGGGCATCGTCCGAGCTTCTGCTGGCAACAACTTAATGCTCACCCTCTACCGATGATCCACATGGCCCTGTCTTTCAGTGTTTAACCCTCTCTCTCTCCTAGACATGGCGATTGACTGAGCTTTTACTGTAACTAATTATATGTGCTCTCTTTCAGACTCTAACCTTGAAAACTGGCTCAGAGTTTATATGTTCTTCTTTCTAGGTGAAACGATTGAAAGAGCTACATTCACTAACATTTACTTTTCCTTCCCATAAAAAGGACTCCTGGATCAGTGCTTCTTTGTTCTCTTTGTGTCTCTGCTCTGTTCTCTCTAACCCCCAGTCGGTCGTGGCAGATGGCCGCTCACACTGAGCCTGGTTCTGCTGGAGGTTTCTTCCTGTTAAAAGGGAGTTTTTCCTCTCCACTGTCGCTACATGCATGCTCAGTATGAAGGATTGCTACAAAGTCAATGCCAGTGACTGTCCACTGTCTCTACACGCTCATCCGGGAGGACTGAATGCTGCAAGTCACTGACTGGATGCAATCTACTGGGTTTCCTTAGATAGAAAAACTTTTTATCCAATTTGAATAAATAACTGAATCTGACTGCACTGTTCAATGGTTAGGATTCATTGGAATGTATGTACCTGACTTTTGTGAAGTGCCTTGAGACAACATGTGTTGTGAATTGGCGCTATATAAATAAACTGAATTGAATTGAATTGAATTTAGTATGCATTTTTAAGTTTCTAACCTTTTACGCAGAATATTATCCCTTTTTGTCATTCTGCTCTTTATAAAGTAAAAATGAGAACCTAATGAACTAATATTAGCTGTATGTTACAATGAAATCTGACCTGGAAAGTGAAATGTATGTCCTAGTATATAGTTATATAGATTTATAGCATAATATTTTAGAAATGTCTAATGTTTATGAACAAATGCAAATCCAATTTAGTAGACTTATCAGTGAAGCTTTAATTCTAATATGTGGAACAAATTGAATATTTTCAGAAATGTTGGAAGATTTGTAAATGAATTATCATTGCTTAGTTTAAAAAGATTCTTTATCCTTATGATTTACCATTAAAAGACATTTTCATTTATTTAGTTGGGTGAACGTTGATAGAAGTGGTTTGAATTACTTTTTACATTTATCTTTGAAGTACTTTTATGAACTATTAACAGAACTGTCATCTTGTCTTAGAGTTGCATTTGGGTGGTTGCTATGCAGACTGAGCAGGAACTTGATTTGATTTAGATCTCTCTTTTGTTCATTCACTGCATTTTGTTGATTGATGAGAATAAATGATTAACACTTCCATTTTTGAAAACATTCTTTGTTTACAGCATTTTTTCAAACCTGCCTAAAACTTTGTAAAGTACTGTATATAATGCAGTGCAAGTTGTATTTCCCAGATAGACCATATAAAAATAACATTTTCCACAGTTGATGGTTTGCCCACAGACATGACTCACAACACAGACATGAAACCACCAACAGTGACAATGTTAGTTTAGGAGCCTACATGTTCTGTTGCATCTGAATATAAAAACTTCTAGTTAGCAAGAAGCTTTGTTAAATCTGATCCTAATAAAATTCATATGTGACTCTATTCTGCTGTTAAAACATAATCAGTTTGGCAAATGAGGTTCTCACAATATGATACTACCAACATTTAAACAAAATGTATAACATGATCTAACTGTCTTTGCTAAAATAGAAAAGTAACAATTATATTGTTAAAGATCAAATAATATCTATAGAGTATTAAAATTATAACAATATTGTTGATGACAATTAATGACTGTTGTCTTTAAAGAGAGGCACACACATGAACAGTGGAAGAATACAGGTGTGTGTTCAGTGACTGTTTAGGATTTCACACAGCTGTTTTATGTACTCATGACAAAGTTTTACAAATAATTTCTTTCCATATATTTAGGGAAACCAAGGATAATGTTTTTATTCAGTCATAGGTAGGGAAGTAAACTGAAGTCAGTATCTGCTAAAACAGTTTGCTGTTTTGAGTTTTTTTTACAGAATAATACAGGAAGTCTAAAGTAAAATATAGTATAAACACCCACTGAATTTAGTATGCATTTTTAAGTTTTTAACCTTTTACGCAGAATATTATCCTTTTTTGTCATTCTTTATAAAGTAAAAGAGGGAATCTAATGAGCTAATATTTGCTGGTTAATTAGATGGGCTATTAGTGTAGGTATTTTATTAGGAAATTGAGTACATACTATGTATGTACATGCATTTTGGATACAGTTTATTAAAATCTTTTAAAAGTGTTTTATCTTTTAACATATTCACCTGGTATGGACATTTGGTAGTAAAGGATAATAACACTGTCTAGAGTCGTCAGCATGGCTAATAAAATCATTGGCACTAAGCAAAGGGTGCTGGGAGATTTGTAAAAAAGACAAAAACAAAACAAAAGGCTCAACAAATTGTGGGTGACCAGGTCACCCCTATTTGGGGAATCTTTTAGGCATTTGTTGATTGTTTTCTAGATATTGAGCCCATTGTGTGTTAATAATCTTAGTGTGCTTTGGCCATTTTAATAAAGGGAATTTAAACTGTATTACAACATTTTGGGGGGGTTTTAGAACTTAAACTTTTTTAAATCATGAGACCTTGAGACTGGAAACCAAACCATGCCTTTAATCAATCCAATATTACTTACTTCCGCTAAGGAAGTTATGTTTTTGTCAGTGTTTGTCTGTTTGAAAAATATCTCAAAAAGTCATGAATGGATTTGGATGAAATTTTCAGACAAGGTGCGTATTAGGACAAGGAAGAGATGATTAGATATTGTTGGTGATGTGGAGCAACAACTGGAACCTGGATATTTTTTAAGGATTCTTTAATATTGGCAGACCCTGGTGCGTGGTTCGTGACTATTTACGATGTACATAGATTCTCACTGAAGGCATCCCTTAGGATGTCTTAAGTGCTCTATCTACTTCATACATCATCAGATCCACTTACAATCAAGTATACATCATCTCTGATCAATGCTGAACATGTTGCCACAGACAACTGATGACATCATTTTAGCCCCACCCACTAACAAACAAGTGAGTCTGCTTTCATCTGGAAGGTCCGATTTGCTCCAAACTGAATATGGTTGATCTTTGTCAGCCCCCAAACAGCTCTATTACATTACATTGGAATTTGGATCAATAGCGCCCCCTAGGACACTTCAAGTGCTCTATCTCCCTCATACATCATCGGATCCAGTTCAAATGTAGTCTACATCATCATGGATCAATGCTGGACATGCTGACACAGTCAACTGATGATATCACTTTAGCCCCGCCCACAAACAAACAAGTGAGTGCAGCTTCCATCTGGAAGGTTGGATTTCCCCCAAATTTTTAATTCTTCTCGCCAGACCAGAACTCCGCATGACCGAACATCATATGACATGTCGCTTACAGTGCCACCTAGTGGTGACGTCAGGAATCGAATAGGGGCCTAGTCTGTGCCGTGTAGGCTGCTATGACAGGCTCCCGCAGTCGCTGCACAGGCCTAGCTGCGCTGAGCTGCGAGGGCCTACAATGTTGCTTGCAGCTTTAGTTGTTTTTGTACTCGTTTTTTTATATCTGGTTATACTGAAATCTAAAATATGTATTTGTCTTTATAAAGCCCCTTGCTCTTTTTCAGTGTGCGTTGATGGATGAATGTGCCTGCTAATGTAAAAACACTTGATTGTTCAGTTGTAAAAGCATGACATGAATATTGTGTATTTTTTTATTTACCATTATAAAAACACCTCATATTAATAATGTATAGTGATCTGCACTATATATGTAAAGAAAGGTTTGATTTTGTTGGACAAATTTATCCTTTTAGAACATTGCTCTGAAGAAACATTTTCTCCCTAATTCTTGAATCTGGCGTAGTTATTTCGGACTTAAAACAAGTACTTTGTAGAACCCACATAAATGCAAAGTCTTTGGCAGGCAACCGTTATCAAATGCCTTTAAACTAGAAAAGATGGCTTAACAAGGTTAACACAAGAGTTAGTATAAAGTGTTTTCACCTTGTACATCCCTCTTTGACGTTGAACCAGGAGAAGATGTAGATTATGCCCACCACCATGTCAAACACAATCTCCTCCCATTTGCTGATGCAGAAGTCTGTCTCACAGTGGACAATCCAGAAAGTCATGATGCACCAGTGCAGGACAATGAAGATGCCAAAGTAGAGTTGAAATACAGAGGCAAAGAGGGCAAATGTGATGACCCTGGCTGCAATTGTGAAGAAGTGCCAGCAGAACTGGATGATGATTGCAAGGTAGCCAATAGGCTTTTTGTCATCCCGAGACTCTCGTAAAGCCTTTTGGTAGGAGGCTAAGGCCCATGCAAGAGAGACAAGGGAGGCTGCTGCTGTCATACCTAAAACAGAAACACAGCAGGTTAAAGTTTAAAGACAAATCCATGGAGCATTACAAAAAGTGTTTACACATATTTATGAGTGTAGTAATAGAATGTGACTATCTCCCAGTAAGAAGTAGAAGCAGGAAGGAAGCAGAGAAATGTTAATGGGTCTCAGATTTTCAACAAAACCTTTTAGGATTACAGTGAAAAGTGGTGTTCAAATAATTGTTTAGAGCCACTTAGACTGAAAATGTTTACATTTTAACCTTAACATTAATTTTATTCAAGGGAACAAAGCAACATATTCTAGCCACTCACATTGAGCCTGGTTCTGCTGGAGTGAATGCTGGAAGTGACTCGAGGCAAACCAAACAGTTTGCCTCGAGGGTTTGCTGACATAGAAAACATTTTAACCAATTTGAATAATAAACTGATTTTGACTGTATTGTTTGATAACTGGGCTTCACGATAGCACAGTTGGTAGCACTGTTGCAAAAACATGACTGTTAGGTTAATTGAATTGGGGCACTTGCAGCATTGTGCTAAGCTAGCAGCTCAGTACTGATAAATAAATGTGTATGTGTCTTTAGTGATGAGCTCTAGGTCTTTGAAGTTAAAAGGTCTCTTCGTCATCACCCTAATCTACATCTCACTCCACAGGTCTGTCAAATTCAAGTCAGGACTCTGACATTGCCAGTCCAAAATGTTAATTTTACTTCCAAAAAAAAAAAAATGTAGGTAAAATTAAAAATTCACATTAAGCCTAATTCTGCCAGTGCACCACACTGCCAAGGTAGTCTGTGTATCCAACAAATGTTGATGCATATTCAATACATTGAATCACATTGAAAGGACTTTGTCTCCATCTTGTGGTTGAAGATATACCAAATTATGTCCGATTTAGCAAAATTGCCCTTAGAAGAAATCGATGTATTGTATGTGCTATATTCAAACAAGCAAGTTTTATTTGTATTTGCATGTTGCAAGACCTTTGTAACTTACAAGCAAAACCACAAATAGCTGCTGAAAAGGAATTGATGTTTTTATATCACATTTAATCAGTTTCTGACTGAATTAACTTTCCTCTTTTTAAGATAAACTCAACACTATTTTGTCTTTGACTATAGCAAAGACATGATAGTAAGACATTCACCATCTGGGTACACATTTTGGTATAATATAGTACTCAATTACATTTAAAAAATGGTAGTTGTTTTTGTTTTGATACTTAAGTTTTGAGACTTTTGATGCTTAAGTTTTGATATTTAAGTCTCATCCTGAGACTTAAATAACAATATAGAATAATCAACCTCTAAATTTAGTAGTTGTGTTTAAATGTTTATTGAGCGGAATATTGTACCTTTTTGCTGTACATTATTTACCCAAATATGGGTAAAAAATGTGGTAACAATAACTTTTAAATCTTAAGTGGGACAATATTGTCATACCAATTCCCTTGTCTTTTAAATATTTGGGAATCACCTGAAGAAACATACAATGATTATTTATGCCAGATGATTTTGCTGACTGTGTCAACTCCACTGTTATTGAAAAGCAGAAGTAAAAATATGATTTAATATGGTATTGATTTATTTTCTATGCTTTTAAATCACTGAGAGCACATTAGTATATCTATTTTTAAGTGATAATTTTCTCCGTAGTTGAAAATGCACTCAGGAATGTATAAACACAAAGCATCATGTACCACACATACTAAGAAAATAAACGTGTTACTCATTATTTCAAAAACCTAAACTATACTTGATCTGCTCTAGACAGTGCAGTTAATCCATTTCAGAAGTAGGTGTTTCTTCAGTTGGGGTCTGTCAAAGCCCAAGCACGAGGTAGGCTAGAATGTTCCTCTTCCGTGGGCTTTAGGTTAGTGCAAAGAGCACACATCCGGAGCAATCACTGCTTAATTTAACAGCCTCAAACAGGTCGCCATAAAGTCACTCTGGAACCATATTTGGCATTTTATTAGAAGGACTTTGGACCAAAGCATCACACCAGAAACACTGAAATGTCAAAGAAAGTTTTATTCTAAAAATGGATGAAGTACAAGAGGAGATGGAAAGTACAGGGCAAGGCCCTTTAAGAGTATCTTCACGCTTAAAGCCCATGAACTACAGTTGACCTTCAAGGAATGTCCCTCCAACATCACGAAAAAACAAAAACAAAATTAGAGCCCTCCCTTTAGCCCAAAACATATGACCATGTAGGAAATTTTCTATTTCCAAGTTCCTGGTCATAACCACAAAACGTGGCTCCAACCTCTTCACAACTTCTCTCCATAGCCAATTATTATTATTATAAGAAGAACAAGAAGAAGAAGAAGAAGAAGAAGAAGAAGAAGAAGAAGAAGAAGAAGAAGAAGAAAATAATCCCTAACAACAACTATTTCAAAAATCACTTCAGCTCAAAAAGAACTAAGTTCAAAGGTCCAACTTAACATTAACAACATGTAAAGGTCATGGCATCATTTACGTATTCTCTCCTGTTATAATTGCTCATAAAAATTTTATTTTATAATGGCTTCATTTCCAAAACACCTTCACTCATTCACATATTTTAATAGTTTCATTAACAGAAAAGTGAACTGACATGTGACTGAAAAGAACTCCATTGAGACTTTTTTTTTTACTGCGGTGGCCTTTAACCCTTTTATTAGCATCAACTCAGCCAAGACTGGATTTGGCATGAGATTTATTTTTTGCCCTGTATATTTTAGCATAGCCAAAATCCCACATTAATTACAAAAAAAACCTGCCAAATACTGTAAATTTAAGTTGACAAAAGCACTCACTCGCTCTATGGAGGGCCAATCCTGCCATAATTAAGAATATATACAGAAATAAATAAATGCTCAATAAATAAATAAGCATACAATTAAATACACAATAAATGCAGTTAATAAATCAATAAGGGAAGCTGTTTATAGACTGGAGGAATTAGAACACTGTTAAGAGGCCAGACATTGAACGTCTGCCTGTCAAGTTCCCCATTGTTAAATGCTTTTTGGTGGGGAAAAGTGATGCAGATTCGACCTATGCAGGCTAAACCTAACCAGCCAATAGACAGACACAGGTGAAGACACAGCCCCTCCTCATTTGCACAACGAGGCAGAAATGTATACGGAAATGTAGAAAGCACAAGCATAAATAAATAGCATTGAAAAAATAAATAGAGTAAAAAAATACAAAGGAAAAATTAAAAAGACAAAATATTGAAATAGATACATTTTAAAATAAGTCATTAATAATTAAATTGAAAATTGTGATGGATAATAAATAAATAAGGTAATTATTACAAAGGTGAATAAATAAAGCTAATTAAGTGAGATATATACATTTCCTCTCTTTGAATAATTTAATTACTGCCTACATATATTTATTTACTGCACTTTTTGTGTATTTTATCTATGCTTTATTATTATTTATTGAGCATTTATTTATTTATGCATATATTCTTAATTAGGGCAAGATTGGTCCTCCAAATCTTCACTCATGTAAATTAACCATTGATAATGGTTAATCTCCTTACATTTAAAAAGTAGCTGAAGAATTCAAGTTTAAAGTGAGGGGAGACAAATAGGCCTAATTTACCAATTTTGATCCTCACAAATCTAAACTGTTGCATGCAAAGCATGGACATTCAGCAGTCACACAGCATGCACCTTGACCAACACTACTGGGGCCCTTTCTTTGTGAAATATATCCAAAGTTTAGCCCTAAAAGTGTTGTCTTGATTTTCCCCACTCAAAAAGTCGCAACCTTCAGTTCAATACCAGGTGAAAGAAAAAAGAGAAAATAGTGGAGTCCGTCATGGTGGAGGATACCAGGGACTGCAACACAGACTACATTAACTTCTGTGTGGACAACACTGTGCCCCTCGTGAAGGTAAAGTGTTTCTCCAATAACAAGAGTTGGTTCAACCCTGAGATAAAGGTTTACCTCAAGGAGAAGAAGAGAGTCTTTAGATTGGGAAACAAGGAGCTGAGAGCTGTGCAGAAGGAACTGAGAAGTAAGATCAGGGATGGAAAAAAAAACATTTAAAGAAAGAAGGCAGAGGACCAGCTGCGGCAGAACAACATCAGTGTGGTTTGGAAGGGCCTTGAAACTATTTCAGATCACAAACTAAAGTCCCAGGCTGGAGGAGATTTATGGTGGGTGTTTGATCTGAATCAGTTCTTCATCAGGTTTGATTAGGCACTCTCTCCTCCCCTTGCCCAGTCTTCCCTGCAGCATTCCCCCTTATGTTAGACAAATGCTTGCTTTTCTTCCTAGAACTTCAGACCTCTTAGCTCTCAGCCATCACCCACCTCTTCTTCTTCAGAGGACTTCAGCCCGCAGCCTCACTCCAGACCACCATCCTGTTCATTTTAATGCTTCAGGTGATGAACGGGTTGCAAAAGCTTCAGGTGCGAAAGGCTGCTGGTCTGGCTGGAATCAACTCTGGGCTCCTGAGACACTGCACAGATCAACTGTGTGGCATCATGGGATACATTTTCAGCGTCTCTCTGACCCACCTAAAGAAGCCTAGAAGCACTATGAGGATCATGTTGATTCCTAGAGTGCTTTAATACCATCCAGCAGACACTTCTGAGGGACAACCTGGATCTGTCAAGAGCGGAACTCCACCAATGGATACTGACACAGGTGGTAATGGTGAAATACAATTTCACTGGCATCCTTTCTGTTCACCTTCTACGCTGCAGACTTATCCATCAACTACCCAGTGAAATAGTGGACTCTTATTAGTCCCTGGGTGTTCACCTAAACAATAAACTGGACTGGGGTCACAACACTGATGCTCTTTACAGGAAGGGTCAGAGCAGACTCTACCTGCTAATAAGGCTAAGATCTTTTGGAGTGCAGGGGGCACTCCTTAAGCCATCAGCCATTTTATATTGTGTAGTTTGTTGGAGCAGCACTTTATCCACAGCTGAGAGGAATCAGTTAGATGAGCTCATCAGGAAAGCCACTTTTGTCCTAGGATGCCCTCTCAACGCAGTACAGCTGGTGCGAGACAGAAGGACTCTAGCAAAAATAACATCACCGTTGGACTGATGCACCACATGCATGAAGCTGTTGCAGAACTGCATCCTAGGTGCACAATGGAGCGTTATTGCAGATCCTTTTTTATGCAGAACAATACATGCACAGGTTGTACATTTTCAAATCACCCTACGCAGTTGATACTTCATTTACTCTGATTATGCTACTTTTATAACTGTAAAGTATTTTTTCTTATGTTCTAATTTTTTCCCTTACTATACCGTTTCTTGATGTTATTTTTTTCTATATATTGTGTATCTTTGTGTGTAAGGGATCATCTGTAGCGGTCTGTGTTACAGTGGGTCTGAGCAAGCATATGACACATAAAGTCTCATTAAGATGATGCTAAGATTTGTCCATTATGTTCCTCGTTTATGAATCAACGTTCTTTGTACAATGTTCTCTAGAGGTTCCAGAGCAATCCCAGAAACAGAAGTCACAAGTCTTCTTTGTCATCTTCAAGAGCTTTTTAAGTCACTAGTTTTAAAGCTGCTACCCCAACAAACGAAGCCAGAAGAGATCAAACTCTCTGCAACAGACTTATAGAAGATATGCAGTATCTTGCTGCAAACACTGAAGGTCCTAAGCTTCCTCAGAAAGTACAGTCTGCTCTGTCCCTTTTTATAGATGGCTTCACAGCTGCATCTCCACTCCAGTCTGTTGTCCAGGTGAACACCGATGTATTCATACTCCTCCACCACCTCCACTTCTTCTCCCAAGATGTGTTTGACCTGTTCCTATTTCTCCTGAAATCTACATCATGTAAATCATGTCCTTAGTTCTTTCACATTCAAGATGTGATGATTGGTAACACACCATTCAACAAAATGGTCCTCCAGCTCTCTGTATTCAGTCTATGGTCCACTTATGACATACCTAACAACTGCAGAGTAACCCAAGTATTTCTGCAGATGACAGGACTGTCTTGTACTGGAAGTCTTTTCTATTCATGTTCCTTTTTTTTGACATTTTAGGGGTACCATATAGAGCATATGGTGGCCTACATCTTCTGCACCGATCTTCTGTGGAGATTTTTTTTTTCGAGACTTCTGATGATTAATAAATGGTTGAAAAAACCATGTGCTGCTACATCTGTGAACTTCATCGAAAACGTTGATATTTTTTGGGAAAACAGACACCTTTTCAAGCAAGATGGTTTCTGTTTGAACAAGCCAGGATCCAAACATTGGATAGAGATAAGCAGGGAGTTGGCTGAGAGAGAGAGTTCATCACAAAAGGTCTCCCCACCGAATTCCACAGGAGAAGTGGATCCCCCCTCCCGTTAAACCCCCTCACCCCAAACCCCGACCCAGACCGCACAGAACTCTACCCTCTCTCTACTGAGCCCGGTATTTGCTTTACTGGATTTCACTGACATAATGAAAGAAGTTTTTAAGATTGGGACCCAATTGACTCTGACATCTTCTCCATTCAACACCCCCTATGATCCGGGCCCTGCTACTAAACCAGCATCTTCCAAAAGCTGCAGAGCCCCACCATCTCCTAATATATCTCCTCCTAATCAGGACCTTCAAATTCAATTCAATTCAATTCAATTCAGTTTTATTTATATAGCGCCAATTCACAACACATGTTGTCTCAAGGCACTTCACAAAAGTCAGGTACATACATTCCAATTAGTCCTAACCATTGAACAGTGCAGTCAGAATTAGTTATTTATTTAAATTGGATAAAAAGTTTTTCTGTCTAAGGAAACCCAGCAGATTGCATCCAGTCAGTGACTTGCAGCATTCACTCCTCCTGGATGAGCATGTAGAGTCAGTGGACAGTCACTGGTGTTGACTTTGCAGCAATCCCTCATGCTGAGCATGCATGTAGCGACAGTGGAGAGGAAAAATTCCCTTTTAACAGGAAGAAACCTCCAGCAGAACCAGGCTCAGTGTGAGCGGCCATCTGCCACGACCGACTGGGGGTTAGAGAGAACAGAGCAGAGACACAAAGAGAACAAAGAAGCACTGATCCAGGAGTACTTTCTATGGGAGGGAAAAGTAATGTTAATCGATGTAGCTCCTTTAGTCGTTTCACCTAGAAAGAAAGAACAGATAAACTCTGAGCCAGTTTTCAAGGATAGAGTATGAAAGAGAGCACATATAATTAGTTACAGTAAAAGCTCAGTCAATCGCCATGTCTAGGAGAGAGAAAGGGTTAAACACTGAAAGACAGGGCCATGTGGATCATCGGTAGAGGGTGAGCATTAAGTTGTTGCCAGCAGAAGCTCGGACGATGCCCCTCTCCAGAAAGGTGTCACAGGTAGACACAGAGCCAGGCCAGGTGTAGCTTCTAGGAAGAGAAAAGAGAGAACAAAGTTAAAAGCTGAAATAACAGCAAATAATGCAAAATTGGAGAGTAGTATGAGAATGTAGCGAAGAGGGTGAAAGTGGTCATTATGTCCTCCAGCAGCCTAAGCCTATAGCAGCATAACTACCCAGATAGTTTCAGTTCAGATTATTTAGTTAAACGGCGCTTATTTACAACAATGTCAAACCACAAGGATTGGGATACCTCTCTCTGTCAGACTGATTATAATCATTGGGAAACAGGTAGCAGAAATGGAGGGTGTGTTTGCACCTCAACCATAACTGAGCCGGTTTAGGCTAAACCTGACTCCCCCTTACTCCATCCAACAGGGAGGGAGGAAGGCTCCCTCCCTGTTGTCATCCAAGTTTTTATATCTTAAAGACATGCTTGTAGTCTATCTAACTGGTTGGGTTCATCAGGATTTATGGATAAGTAAAGCTGAGTATCATCAGCGTAACAGTGAATATTGATCCCATGCTGCCTGATAATTTGACCTATTGGAAGCATATATATAGTAAAGAGAATTGGCACAAGTACTAAACCCTGTGGTACTCCACAATTAACCCTGGAGTTTAAAGATGATTTATCATTTACATGAATAAACTGGAATCTGTCAGACAGATAAGATTTAAACCAGCCTAGCGGTGTTCCCCTGATCCCTACAGCATATTCCAGCCTTTTTAAGAGAATATTATGGTCGACTGTATCAAATGCAGCACTGAGGTCTAAGAAGACAAGTACAGACACAAGTCCATTATCTGAGGCCATAAGAATATCATTTGTGACTTTCAGCAGAGCTGTTTCAGTGCTATGATGAGCTCTGAAGCCTGACTGAAACTCTTCAAACAGGTCATTGCTGTGTAAATGCTCACACTTTTGATTAGCAACTATTTTCTCAAGAATTTTAGATAAGAAAGGAAGATTGGATATAGGTCTGTAATTTTTCAAGTCATCTCGATTAAGTGAAGGTTTCTTAAGTAAAGGTTTAATTACAGCTAGCTTAAAAGCCTGTGGTACATATCCATTTACTAAAGATAGATTAATCATATCTAAAATGTGGCTGGTAATCAGAGGGAACACTTCCTTAAATAATTTGGTTGGGATTGGGTCTAACATAGAAGCTGAAGGTTTAGATGAAGCTAATATTTCTGATAACTCAGGAAGCTCCACAGGATCAAAACAGTCCAAACACAAATCAGGTTCTGCAGTTATTTCCAATGTTGTCTCACTTGCTGAGGATGAAGTAATCATCTTCGGGAGTATGTCAAAGATTTTATTTTTAATAGAATCAATTTTATTTAAGAATAATCCCATAAAGTCATGACTGCTAAGAGCTAAGGGAATGGATGGCTCGACAGAGCTATGACTCTGTGTAAGTTTAGCAACTGTACTAAAGAGAAACCTAGGATTATTCTTGTTCTCTTCTATTAAGGATGAGAAATAAGCTGTTCTAGCTTGGTGAAGTGTCTTTTTATACAACAGTAGGCTATTTTTCCAGATTAAGTAGGAATCCTCTAGTTGTGTAGAGCGCCATTGTCGCTCCAATTTTCTAACATTGTGCTTTAAAGTACGCAGATCTAAATTAAACCAAGGAGCCAGCCTCTAATGAATGATTACCTTCTTTTTCAAGGGGGCTGCATTGTCTAATGCACCACGCAATGATGAAGTAACACTTTGCTGCAAGTCACTGACTCGATGCAATCTGCTGGGTTTCCTTAGATAGAAAAACTTTTTATCCAATTTGAATAAATAACAGAATCTCACTGCACTGTTAAATGATTAAGATTAATTGGAATGTATGTACCTGACTTTTGTGAAGTGCCTTGAGACGACATGTGTTGTGAATTGGCGCTATATAAATAAACTGAATTGAACTGAAACTGAATTATCAACAAGAGAATCAATTTGTGCAGGGGCGGAAACAGAATTATTGCCCTCCACTGTGCTTTTCAGTGATAATGAGGAAATTAAAAGTGGAACAGATTCTTTAAAGGTTGTTACAGCATCGTCTGATAATGATCTACTATAATGAAATTTTCTTTCAGGTGTGGAGTACTCGGTTAAATTAAACTCAAAGGTTATTAAGAAATGGTCAGACAGGACAGGGTTATGAGAAAATATTGTTATGTCTTTACACTCAATGCCATATGTCAGCACAAGGTCCAGAGAATGAAGACAAAGGTGGGTAGGTTTGTTAATGTTTTGAGCAAAGCCAATTGAGTCTAAGATAGCATTAAACGCTATATTTAGGCTATCACTTTCAGTGTCAACATGAATGTTAAAATCCCCCACTATAATAACTTTATCTGTATTTAACACTAAATCAGATAAAAGGTCTGAAAACTGATCTAAAAATAGAGAGTAAGGGCCTGGTGGATGGTACAAAACAACAAACAGAAGTGGTTTTAGTGCTTTGCAATTTGGATGAGGAAAACTAAGGATTAAATATTCAAAAGAGTTGTAGCTATTGATTGGTCTGGGACTAATCAATAAATCGGACTGAAAGTTGGTTGCTACTCCTCCTCCTCGCCCGGTATTTCGAGGAATGTGAAAATTTAAATAATTAGTAGGAGTTGACTCATTTATAGTAACATAATCCTCTTGCTGCAGCCAGGTTTCTGTTAGGCAAAATAAATCAATCTGATTGTCAGAAATCAGGTCACTAACTAGCAATGTCTTTGAAGAGAGAGATCTTATGTTCAGTAGGCCACATTTAATTGTTTTATTTTCTTTTTAGTCTGAGTTGTGTTTATTTTTTATGAGATTTTCCTGATTTCCTCCTTTTAGATTATTTTTTAATCTATTCAATTTTGGCCGTGGGCGAGACACTGTCTTAATAGGGTAATGGGTGGGTAGCAGTACAGAAGGTGCAGAGAGGTGTTAAACTACGACCCTGCTGCCTAGTTGTAAAATCTCTGTGCTTATACATGGCAGAAAGAACAAAGCCAAAAGGAAAAGAGACAGTAATAAACAATCAAACTTAAAAGCCATAAACTGTCAGGTACAACCAGACACAGAGTTAATGTCAGCCACTAAGTCATATAAACCGGCTTTATTAAACATTAGATCTCTGTCAGGAAAATCATTTTTAATCAATGACTTCATTACTGACCATAATCTTGATGTTATGTTTTTAACAGAAAAAGGTTACATGAATTTAATTAATCACCCATTCTGATTAAGAGTCGACGCCTTCGAACTACAATTTTTTTCTTTGTTTGTAGCAGACAGCAAAGAAAAGGTGGAGGGGTGGCCACTTTGTTTAAAGATTTACTAAAGTGTAAAAAGGTATTTCTGGGCAAATTTGAATCTTTTGAATATTTGGCTCTTCAGGTAAAGAGCCCGGTCCGAACCACGTTCTTGAATATTTACAGGCCTCCTAAGTCCAAAACAAACTTTTTCAGTGATTTTACTGAGCTTTTATCTGTGATATGTGTTGATTATGACTGTTTAATTATTGTGGGAGACTTCAACATTCACATGGGCAATCCTGAAGACAGAAGTGCAATAGATCTATGTGACACTCTTAGAAATTTTGGTTTGACTCAACATGTTAAACAGCAAACGCACAAACAGGGACATATTTTGTACTTGATCATCACTAAGAGTCTAAACATTTTCAAGGTGTCTGTAACTGATGTTGCCTTATCTGACCACTTTTCTGTTATTTATGAAAGCATCATGTCAAATGACTCAGTTAGCCAAAGCGACATGATAAGAAAACGCATCTTTAAGGACGGTGCTGCTGAAACCTTTAACCAGATTTACTCTTCTACCTCCACTTTGCCCTGTAACACTGAAGATGAGCTGGTAGACAACTTTTATTTTAAAATCTTGGGCATCACTGATTCAATTGCTACAATTGAAGTGAAGGTCATTTCTGGGAAAAAAAAAGTCTCCATGGAGAAGTGCTCCACCAGTCAGAAGTAAAAAAAGGAGGAGTCGAAAAGCTGAACACAGGTGGCGAAAGACTGGACTCCAGGTTAACTATATTATCTCTAAAGAGAGACTATACAGATAACCTACAACTGAAAAATGCAAGAGAATCTTTCTTCTCTGAGATCATCAGCAAAAACATTAATAATGCTTGTGCCTTATTTACCAAGGTCGACAGGTTAACAAACCCTCCTGTCACTTTAGCGTCTGAACTCCACTCTTCCAGGGCCTTCAACGAAACCAAAGTTGTCTCCAAACTGATTTTGCCAAAATTTCCCAATTTCACCAAATAAACTACAAAAACTTTGAAGAAATCTTACAGCAAGTAAGCTCTTCTTCCTGCTGTTCGATGTTTTACCCACAGCTTTTCTTAAGAAAGCGTTGCATGTCATAATGTCTGATTTAACTCAAATAATAAACTCATCCTTTTGTAGGGTGTTGTCCCCCAGGCCCTAAAAACAGCAATTATCAAACCGCTATTGAAAAAGAGCAACTTGGACAAGCTGCTACTGCAGAAATAAAGGCCTATCTCAAACCTCTCCTCCATCAGTAAGATTATTGAAGAAGCTGTTTTTCAGCAGTTAAACAACTTCCTAACTGTCAGGTTTAATGCAACAGAGGACCCCGGAATGCAGACAAGCAGGCAGCATGACGGTAGGTGAAAGATTTAATCTTGGAAAAAAAAAACTCACTCACTAGAGGAGGCAGGAACAAAACAGTGAACAGGCAGGCGAGACAGGCATGGCATGACCCTTAAAACAAGGTGACATGATCTGAAATGTTTCCGCGAGGAAGGAACAGAACAGAAGTGTATTTATGGAGCGTGAACCAGGTGAACCAGGTAGACAGATTAGCTAGGTGCCGGTTGTTGATTAACAGGAGAAAACAAAACGTGGCTAGAGCAGAACGGAAATCCAAGGATACAAACTAATAGAAATACAACTAGAAAAACATGAAACTAAAGCATTACCAGATCCAAAAACCTAACTTGACAAAACATGAACAAGAATACAAAAACTAAACCATGACCAGAAGCATGATTCAGAATCTCTCAAGAATAATAATAATAATAATAATAATAATAATAATAAACCAAAAACACCCACCATGACACTAACAATGACCAGCTGTCTTCCAGTCAAGATTCTGTGCTCACCACAGTCCAGAGAAATAGCAAAAGCTCCTTAAGTACTTCTCCATTTGCATTTCCAAAGAGATCATTTCAAAGAAACCACTGCCTGAACCTTATTGCCTAAATAATTTTTACAAGGGTTAAGGGTCAAGATGAACCATAAAAGTGGAGGAAAGCAAGGACTCATTTAAAGGTTTTAATGTTAGTTTACTGTTTCATTTATTAAGAAAGCCACAACTTTAAATCACTTCCAAATGTTTGCCATGTACAGTCATATTCAACTGTAAAAGTGCTGAAACCCTAAGTTGCTTCAAATCAAGATTAAAAACGTATTTGTTTAGAATGGCCTTTGAATGTGTTATCTAAACATTATTAAGTTTTCAGTCCAACTTTCCTTTCAGTTTCTTATCCATCATTCTATTCTCTTTTTAAATACCTCTGTTGTTTGATTTTCTGTATCATTGTAATGTTTTTTCTCATGTACAGAGCTTTGAGTGCTTTGTTGCTGAAAAGCCTTATATAAATAAACTTGACTTGACAATAAATTAGAATATTCTAAACGTTCATTCACTAAGTAACCTACATTTCGTAGACTATTTACACACAGACTGATTTTTTAAAGCCTGTATTTCTGTTAATGATGATTAATTTTTACTTGCATCTAATGCAAACAAGGCATTTTAGATTAGAATATTACATCAGACCAATTAAAAAACAATTTCTAATGCAGAAATGTGGGCTTAATGAATGGTATGTTTAATACCTGGTATTTTTAATCTGACAAACTAGTCTCATCAGAATGTATGTTCTAATAAATAAACTTTTGCCAAATTTACACTTTGAAATATATGTTTTTAATTTAATTTATTGCAATTTAAAGACCAAGTATAAATAGAGAAATAGTACAACAAAATGTAAAAAGACGCTATTCATAACAAATAAATAATTACGTTTCTATTTTTACTTATTATTCTTTTATCTGGCTTGTGGGACTCCTGAGGCGACTGGCAGGTACCGTGAGGCCAAGCGTGCTCCAGGCTGTGGCAGGGCCAAAACACAGGAACGAGAGAAGTTCGGTGAGGCCATGGAGAAGGACCAGCCTCGAAGCGATCCTGGCGAACTGTCCGGGCCCTAAGGAGAGGGAAGCAGTGTTTCGCCAACACTGTTTACATTGGGGGCGCGGAGCAGCTGACCTCAACGGGGGACATTATCGGGTGGTGGAAGGAGTACTTCAAAGATCTCCTCACTCCTGCCGACACGCCTTCCCTTGTGGAAGCAGGGGCTCGGAGTTGGACTACAGGGGAATTACACTCCTCAGACTCCCCAGGAAGGCCTATGCCGGGGTGTTGAAGAGGAGATTCCGGCCGATAGACAAACCTTGGCCGATAGTTAAACCTGATGTTTTTCTAGTTGGGGGCCCTTTATTAGGGGCCATCCAGTCTCTGTACAAGCAGAGCTGGAGTTTGGGCTGCATTGCACTAAGTCGGACCTGTTCCCGGTGCATATTGTACTCCAGCAGGGCTGCCCTTTGTCACTGGTCCTGTTCATAACTTTCATTGACAGGATTTCTAGGCGCAGCCAAGGGCCAGAGGGGGTCTGGTTTAGGGACCAGTGGATTTTGTCTTTTGTTTTTGCAGATGATGTGGTCCTGCTGGCCCCTCTCTAGCCAAGACCTACAGCATGCCGAGTGTGAAGTGGCTGGGATAAGGGTCAGTTTCTCCAAGTCCGAGGCTAGAGTTCTCAAATGGAAAAGGGTGGCTTGCCCTCTTCAAGTTGGAGGGGAGCTCCTGCCTCACGCGGAGGAGTTCAAGTATCTCAGGGTCTTGTTTATGAGTGAGAGAAGAATGAGGCAGGAGATCAACAGACGTTTCTGTGTAGTCACTGCAGTAAAGAGGACGCTGTGCCGGTCCGTTGTGCTGAAGAGAGAGCTGAGCCGAAAAGCAAAGGTCTTGATTTACCGGTCAGTCTATGTTCTTATCCTCACTTATGGGCATGAACTTTGGGTCATGACTGAAAGAATGAGATCCCGGATACAAGCGGCTGAAATGAGCTACCTCTGCAGGGTGGCTGGGCACTCCTTAGAGATAGGGCAAGGAGCTCAGCCATCAGGGAGGAGCTCGGGGTAGAGCCGCTGCTCCTCCACATTGAGAGAGGTCAGTTGAGGTGGATCAGGCATTTGTATCGGATGCCTCCTGGTCGCCTCCCCTGGGTGGTGTTCCAGGCATATCCCACCGAGAGATGGCCCAGGGCACGACCCAGGACACGCTGGAGGGACTATGTCTCTCGGCTGGCCTGGGAATGCCTCGGGCTTTCCCTGGAGGAGCTGGAGCAGGTGTCTGGGAAGAGGGAAGTCTGGACATGTCTACCAAGACTGCTGCCCCCGCGACCCAGTCCCGGATAAAGTAATTTCATTTCTAAGAGACTGTTTATTTTTACTTATTTTTTTGTCTATTAAGATCATGCGCAACTTCCGAAGTATTACTACAAACTCCTGGGGCTGGGCTCATCCCAAAACAGTTTATCACTGACGCTCATACAATGAACAAACGGAGACTTCACCTTTCACGACATTTCCGGGCGACTTTGGACATGCAACTCTTATGCCTATTTTGTGTCAAAACCATAACCAAGATGGCGCCGACGATGGCAGCCTCGGAGCTTCGCTCTCTCTTTGATTGTGTATTTTGTGTGTTTTTATGTTTTTCAAGCCACAGTACTGTGGTCTCGGGCCACAATTCTGTGATCTCATTCAGCAGAGAGGAACTTCTCAACATCAGAGAGTCCTCTCTCTGGATTTTTTTTACCATCATTCATCAATCCGAGCTTCACCGAACTCCTGACGAGCTGAGCCGCAGCACTCTATGGGATACTCCGCCGAAAGCGTCGGAGGAGAAAGCGTGCTGGCACGCTGGTAAAGCTCCGCCAAGGAGGACATTGCAGACCACTGCCTTCAATCCATCTAGCAAATGTCCGCTCTCTAAGTAACAAGATGGATGAGCTGCTTCTTCTCTGCTTTACCGAGACATGGCTGAGTGAAAACATCCCAGATCGCGCACTACTGTTGCCGGACTTCCAGCTGTTCAGAGCGGATCGCAGAGCGGAGCTTTTGGGGAAGAAGCCAGGAGGCGGAATCTGCTTTTATATAAACGAAGGTTGGTGCAGAGACATAAAAGTGCTGGGGAAAACATGTAGTCCTGATCTGGAGCCATTTTCCATAAACTGGTAACCGTTTTATTCAACGAGAGAGTTTTCCTCTTTTGCAATAATTGACTCATATTTTCCACCGCATGGCTGCACTTCTGCCGCTGAAAAAAACATCTCGCTGAGCTGATGACAGACGTAGAGAAAAAATACACGGACTCTTTCATCATAATACTGGGAGATTTTAACAGTGCAAACCTCTCCAATGAACTCCCCAAATACATACAGCATATTAAGTGTTCCACCAGAGACTAAAACACACTGGACCATTGTTACACAGCTTTAAAGGACTCATATCATGCTGTTACCAGGGCTGCTCTGGGACTTTCGGACCATTGTCTTATCCACCTCATCCCAACCTACAGGCAGAGATTAAGAGCTTCCGAACCACTGTTAAGAAGTGGACTGAGGAATCAAAGCAGACGCTACAGGCCTGCTTTGAATGACCAGACTGGACTGTTTTTGAAACCTCAGCCACTGACTTAAACCAACTAACTGATGTGGTGACATCATACATCAGTTTCTGTGAGGACATGTGTGTGCAGACCAAGACCTTCTGCAACTTTGGGAACAACAAGCCATGGTTTACTCCACATCTCAGGAAACTGCGCAGGGATAAGGAAGAAGCTCACAGCAGTGGAGATTGGGCGCAGTACAGGCAGGCCAGGAACATACTAACAAAGGAGATCAAAGCAGTCAAGAGAAGCTACAATGAGAAGCTGAAGAACAGCCTTTCTACTGGTGATGCCTCGGCTTTATAGACCGGTCTGAGAAACCTGACTGCCTATAGGAGCCCTCCCCACCCTTCCTGAACAGAATCCTCGTCTGGCCAACCATCTGAATGGATTCTACTGCAGACATGGCAGGAAGCCATTCACACCTCAAACCAACTCCTCCACATCCCATTCAGGAACAAATTCGACCCGTAAAACAACCAACCCCCTTCCTTCAGATCCTCTGCCTGCACTAAAGATCTCCGAGGAAGATGTACATAGGCTCTTTCAGCGCATGAAAACAAAGAAAGCTGGAGGACCTGATAACATCTCCCCATCATGCCTGAAACCTGTGCAAATCAACTTGCTCCGATCTTCACCCGGATCTTCAACAAGTCACTGGAGAAGTGTGAGGTCCCCTCCTGCTTCAAACGATCCACCATCATCCCAGTGCCCAAGAAACCCACCATCCTAGGATTAAATGACTACAGGCCTGTAGCCCTGACGTCTGTGGTCATGAACACAGACGTCAACACCTGTTTGAGCTGACATCAGCAATTTAAACTGACTAAAAATAAAAACGTTCACACCAGTGGAACAGACTATGTAAGTGAATATTACTCTACAATGTCAGTCTAATTCGGTCAAGAATGAGGTAAACCTTTGGGTTTATGTGTTGAATCTGCTGCAGCATCAAACAGTATATGTTTCTTTGTTTCCAGATGTTGTTTAGAAATCAGCTCATGAGATGGATTGATACAGCATACATCTGACTAGCTTGTAAGTTTCCACCACTCCAAGGATATATTTAAATTTCCAACCAACTCACAGTGATCTTTATACTACAGGTACTCGTACTCGTCGTCTTCCGCTTTATCCGGGACCGGGTTGCAGGGACAGCAGACTCAGCAGAGACGCCCAGACGTCCCTCTCCCCAGACACCTCCTCCAGCTCCTCCGGGGGGAGCCCAAGGCGTCCCCAGGCCAGCCGACACATAGTCCCTCCAGCGTGTCCTGGGCCGTCCCCTGGGCCTCCTCCCGGTGGGACGTGCCTGGAACACCTTCCGAGGAAGGCGTCCAGGAGGCATCTGATATAGATGCCCGAGCCACCTCAACTGGCTCCTCTTGATGTGGAGGAGCAGCGGCTCTACTCCGAGCCCCTCCCGGATGGCCAAGCTCTTCACCCTATCTCTAAATGAGCGTCCGGCAACCCTATGGAGGAAGCTCATTTCAGCCACTTGTATCCAGGATCTCGTTCTTTCGGTCATTACCCAAAGTTCATGGCCATAGGTGAGGGTAGGAACGTAGACCTACTGGTAAATCGAGAGCTTTGCTTTTCAGATCAGCTCTCTTTTCACCACAACGGACCGGCACAGTGCCCCCATTACTGCGGCAGCCGCATCTATCCATCTGTCGATCTCCCGCTCCATTCTTCCCTCACTTGTGAACAAGACCCCGAGATACTTGAACTCCTCCACTTGAGGCAGGAACTCCCCTCCAACCTGAAGAGGACAAGCCACCCTTTTCTGGTCGAGAACCATGGCCTCGGACTTGGAGGAGTTGATCTTCATCCCAGCGGCTTCACACTCAACTGCGAACCGCCCCAGCGCATGCTGTGGGTCTTGGCTAGAGGGGGCCAGCAGGACCACGTCATCTGCAAAAAGAAGAGACAAAATCCACTGGTCCCCAAACCAGACCCCCTTTTATGAAATCCTGTCCATAAAAGTTATGAACAGGACCGGTGACAAAGGGCAGCCCTGCCGGAGTCCAACATGCACCGGGAACAGGTCCGACTTAGTGCCGGAAATGCGGACCAAACTCCTGCTCCGCTCCTACAGGGACCGGATGGCCCCTAATAAAGGGCCCCCGATTCCATACTCCTGGAGCACCCCCCACAGGGCACCACGATGGACACAGTCGAATGCCTTCTCCAGGTCCACAAAACACATGTGGACCGGTTGGGCAAACTCCCATGAACCCTCAAGTACCCTGTAGAGGGTATAGAGCTGGTGCAGTGTTCCACGGCCAGGCGAAAACCACACTATTCCTCCTGAAGCCGAGGTTTGACAATCGGTCGGACTGTCCTCTCCAATACCCTGGCATAGGCCTTACCAGGGAGGCTGAGGAGTGTGATCCCCCTGTAGTTGGAACACACCCTCCGGTCACCCTTCTTATGAAGGGGTACCACCACCCCAGTCTGCCAGTCCAGAGGCACTGTCCCCGACCGCCACGCAATGTTGAAGAGGCGTGTCAACCATGACAGCCTTACAACATCCAGAGACTTGAGGTACTCAGGGCGGTTCTCATCCACCCCCGAAGCACTGCCACCGCGGAGCTTTTTAACCACCTCGGTGACTTCAGCCTGGGTGATGAAAGAGTCTAACCCAGAGTCCCCAGCCTCTGTTTCCACCAGGGAATGCGTGATGGCAGGATTGAGGAGATCCTCAAAGTACTCCTTTCGCCGTCTGATAATGTCCCCAGTCAAGGTCAGCAACCTCCCACCCCCACTGTAAACAGTGTTGGCGAAGCACTGCTTCCCCTTCCTGAGGCGCCAGACGGTTTGCCAGAATCGATTCGAGGCCAACGAGTAGTCCTTCTCCATGGCCTCACCTCCCAGGCCCGGGTTTTTGCCTCTGCCACAGCCTGGGCCGCGGCACGCTTGGCCTCACGGTACCCGTCAGACGCCTCAGGAGTCCCACAAGCCAACCACAGCCGATAGGACTCCTTCTTCAGCTTGACAGCATCTGTCGGCCCGTAGGCCAAAACGTCAGTCAGAGACCTGTCCCCAACCCGAAGGCGCAGGGATGCGACCCTCTCATCCACTGGGGTAAACCCCAACACGAGACGGCTGAGCTGGGGGCAACAAGCAAACCCACCCCAGCCCGCTGCCTCTCCCTGTGGGCCACTCCAGAATAGAAGAGAGTCCAGCCCCTCTCGAAGAGATGGGTTCCAGAGCCCACGCTGTGCGTTGAGGTGAGCCCGACTATTTCTAGTCGATATCTCTCGACCTCCCACACAAGCTCAGACTCCTTCCCCCCCAGTGAGGTGACATTCCACGTCCCTAGAGCCAGCCTAAGCATCCGGGGATCGGGCCGCCGAGGTCTCCACCTTCGTCTGCCGCCCAAAATTACCAATAATCTTACAGAAGTCTACAAAGCCTCACTTTGAGTCAAAGTTAAAAATACATCAATAAAAATCTTATCATTCATTATGTATTACCATCAAAATTCAACAAACAATTGAAGGGAATAAAGAGCAATTTCCTTGTAAGTTGTAAGCAAAATGAATAGAAGGAATTTAGCCATTGGCCCTGGCCTCATCTAGAAATCAGATTCTGACTTATGAACATTGAGTTTGAGAATTACTGATGTTAATTAATTAGCCCAAACAGTTAATTAATTAATTTCATATGTGAAATGGCAAAGTTTTTTGTGAAACTGTAAGATGTCCTTTTTGAGAATTGCTAGTATAAAAACATACTGAATGGAAAGTAGTAGTTACAAGTAGTGTGGGTTACCTTGAACAGCCTGAAGATTGTGTGTTTGTATGATGATGCACAGCTGCAACACCAACTGTGGTGCACTCTCCAGAAAGGTTGCCAGTAAATGCAACATGCTCACATCAGCAAATTCATACACCATCCTCCAGTAGTAACGCCAACGTTCTGTCTTAGAACTCTGATGACTCCGTATTCCTAGATACAAGGTATGAAAAAACCTAAAGAGAACAGAAAAAAGCACACTTTTGAAAATCAGTTCAGTCATAAAACCACAGGATAGCACAATAATGCACAGTGAAGTTTCTTTAACACATTTTCTTAATTCTGTGATAAATATGGGCAGCGTACAAGAATCATTTCAGCAAAAAACTGTAAAATTTTAGTTCAACTATCAGCTCCACTTAAAACGAGGCATGTAATGAGACCATGTAATGAGATGTTGCGATATAACCATCGCAATCTTTCTAGTCTGGGGGAAGTGTGTCTTGTGTCTGGCTAAATTTGGGTAGAAAAACCAAACCCCACTTCTAAAGTGCTTGGTCACTTTTACATACAAGGTAAAAGTGATTTAAAAATGATGAAATTGTGACAGACAAGAACGTTTTCCAACCTCTGCAAGAATGCAGTTCTGATCATAATGACCCTGCAGTTGGCATCAGATTCCAAATGTCACAGTCTTTGTTCAAAGTTTTAAAATCCTACATACAGGGGTTGGACAATGAAACTGAAACACCTGTCATTTTAGTGTGGGAGGTTTCATGGCTAAATTGGACCAGCCTGGCAGCCAGTCTTCATTGATTGCACATTGCACCAGTAAGAGCAGAGTGTGAAGGTTCAATTAGCAGGGTAAGAGCACAGTTTTGCTCAAAATATTGAAATGCACACAACATTATGGGTGACATACCAGAGTTCAAAAGAAGACAAATTGTTGGTGCACGTCTTGCTGGCGCATCTGTGACTAAGACAGCAAGTCTTTGTGATGTATCAAGAGCCACGGTATCCAGGGTAATGTCAGCATACCACCAAGAAGGACGAACCACATCCAACAGGATTAACTGTGGACGCAAGAGGAAGCTGTCTGAAAGGCCTGTTCGGATGCTAACCCGGATTGTATCCAAAAAACATAAAACCACGGCTGCCCAAATCACGGCAGAATTAAATGTGCACCTCAACTCTCCTGTTTCCACCAGAACTGTCCGTCGGGAGCTCCACAGGGTCAATATACACGGCCGGGCTGCTATAGCCAAACCTTTGGTCACTCATGCTATTGCCAAACGTCGGTTTCAATGGTGCAAGGAGCGCAAATCTTGGGCTGTGGACAATGTGAAACATGTATTGTTCTCTGATGAGTCCACCTTTACTGTTTTCCCCACATCCGGGAGGGTTACGGTGTGGAGAAGCCCCAAAGAAGCGTACCACCCAGACTGTTGCATGCCCAAAGTGAAGCATGGGGGTGGAGCTGTGATGCTTCGGGCTGCCAAATCATGGCATTCCGTTGGCCCAATACTCGTGCTAGATGGGCGCGTCACTGCCAAGGACTAACGAACCATTCTTGAGGACCATGTGCATCCAATGGTTCAAACATTGTATCCTGAAGGCGGTGCCGTGTATCAGGATGACAATGCACCAATACACACAGCAAGACTGGTGAAAGATTGGTTTGATGAACATGAAAGTGAAGTTGAACATCTCCCATGGCCTGCAGTCACCAGATCTAAATATTATTGAGCCACTTTGGGGTGTTTTGGAGGAGCGAGTCAGGAAACGTTTTCCTCCACCAGTATCACGTAGTGACCTGGCCACTATCCTGCAAGAAGAATGGCTTAAAATCCCTCTGACCACTGTGCAGGACTTGTATATGTCATTCCCAAGACGAATTGACGCTGTATAGGCATCAAAAGGAGGCCCTACACCATACTAAGAAATTATTGTGGTCTAAAACCAGGTGTTTCAGTTTCATTGTCCAACCCCTGTATGTATATATATATATCCAAAAAATAAAAAAAAATCCAAAGAATAAAAAAAAGTTTCAGAGAGGTGAAAAAAATTATTTTATATATATATATATATATATATATATATATATATATATATATATATATATACTATATATATACACAGTACAGACCAAAAGTGTGGACACACCTATTCATTTAAAGATTTTTTCTTTATTTTCATGACTATGAATATCGTAGCTTCACACTGAAGGCATCAAAACTATAATTTTACACGTGGAATTATATACTGAACACATTTGTTGCATTTTGCATTACCAAAAACTCCAACACATCGTGTGTATTTGATGAGTGGTTGTTTCTTTGCATCAAAACTTCAGTCAGAAATGTTGACTACTTTTCTTGCAAAATTCTATTGCTGCCTACTCTGCTGGTTTGAGTCATTTTGAAATTTTCCAGCTGTTTCATACCTGAGATATTAAAAAGGAAGAATAATGCTGTGTGTCATAGGATGTTTCATACATGCGTCAATACCAACAGGTTGAAACAGCAGCTGCTTTCCTCGCCTCTTCTCTCCTTGCTCCCTCTTTCTACCATCTTCATTTACACTGACACTACTCATGGGTTCAGCCTCCGAGAGTTAAAAGCATGCAGGTAATGGGAGACAATACAAAATAAGGGCATACTATGACAAAATCATTTTTTGAAATCATTTTCATGACATTTACATTTCTTTTTTGATTATTACAAATCAAACTATTAATTTAATAATTGTTTAGTCTTTGGCATATTTTTATTAAAACTGTTTTTAATTTCATAATTGCGCTGCTGTCTTGTAGTCTGTTTCAGGGTTCTTAATCATCATGATGTTTGCCCACTTTAGCAAACCAAAACACCTTCACATTAAAAAAAAGGTGATGAATACACTGCTATGTCAGCTCATTTTTTGCACAGCACTCTTTTTTTAAAGCAAAATTAATTTTCTGAGTTGTTGTAAACTATGGCAATCAGAGACAAAGAGAAGAGATGAAAATCTTTATCATTTAAGAGCATGGTTAATGTTCATTAGGGCTACATTTAGTAGATATCTGGTTTAAAAGTGAAAGTTTTTTGATGTCTAGAACTATGTTTAGATGTTTATTAGAAGTCTAAATCTATACCTGTTTGGGCTGAGAAAAAACACTAACCACTCTTAAACTCAGTCCTGTGCCTTTACCTGAGCTATCTGACAGCATAAACTGTCTTCATGACATTTCGAGACGTATTATTTAGGTTTTTCTTATGGTTTTTATTCTTGTATTTTCATTTTTTATTATTGTTACAATGATATAATTTTTGTATCCAAATTAAACTCAGTTTGTTATCAACACTTTCAAATGAGTAAAAATAACTTCTGCTACTCGAAACAGTCAAAATGTATTCTTTTTGTTCTACTTCACAACAAGGTACTTATGTGTGTTAGTCTATCACAATAAATCGTTAATGGTTAACACGTGACGAGAGAACAATGTTTCAGTAAAACATATTTAGTAATTGGAATGGGCATAATTCCAGATACACTATTGATATAACAACTTTAGAAACACCCAAGGATAGAGCAGTCAAACACAAGCTCGTCCTCACACACACACTCTAGTAATTTAGAGCTTTAGATAGATAAAGAAAAGCGGTTTCTTGAATCCAAAAAATAAAAAAAAGTTTCAGAGAGGTGAAAAAAATAATCTGCATTAACAGACAAATCACCTGTGTACAGAGAGGCATTCCCTATTCAAAGGATAGAGCCCTTCCTTGCCACCTACTGCATGTGAATTTGTCTGGTCAAATAAGTCTAAGGTATAATTATACGCCCTGGAAAAGATGGTAAGTGCTTTAAGCTTGTCAATGTGTGTCTATGTTTGAGACTTTACTTTAAAGGAAGTTGTTCTTCATTTGCCCTGTCAAAATGACAGTCATCTAATAAAGATTTGTCTTCAGGCTTACCAACAACACTCTGTTACATAAGCATAGTAGCAGTCCCCAGAACTTGTGTGTGTGACAACATTGTGGGTAACAATAGACTGTTACAAGTTTAGCAGGCTATGGATACAAAACTAAAGAAAACCTTATTAGAGATTTGTGGGAATAGGTACAGCTGAATACAATACTTAATTGGCCTTTTTTCATTTTGATATGCTGAGTTCCTACATTTCTAAAAACTCCATTGTTGTTTTCAATGTGAAGTTGAAACCATATTTCCAACGTCCAGATGCGATTTCTCTATAAATAAACTAACTGCTCATCGTTTAAGGTAAACTGTGCACACCAATAATTATCAAGGGTGCTTCTAAAAAACCGTTGCTGACTAAATCTAACTGACCAAGCCAAATCTTTTAAACATTTATTTTTTATTTAAAAAAAGCAACGAGTAGGTTTTCAAGATTCACCCTGCACTGCTGTAAGTGAGAAGATTGGGAACAGCAAAGCTGTTTGGAAAAAAAAAAAGGTCATTTTTGTGTTCATAATTTATAGGTCACTGTTTACCCTACCTCCATATTTGACCCAGCTGGAGAATGTGTATTAGGGACTGGCTTAACCACACACAAAATGAGTAATAGGGCGACCGCTTGCTGCTCTTTCTGCCCATCGCCGTGCTCCCGGTGCTATTAGCATTGTTCTTGCTGGCAGTAGACTGTTTCTGCGGTGTGGCCGGATGGTGTTGAATGGGAACCTCGCCTTGCGAGGCCGAGCCGCTCAGCAGTAGCTTACTCCCGTCCATCTGGGGGCAACCGACGTTGTCCTCTGTACTGAAGTCAGTGACGAACCACCTAAAGCTAAACAGCTGCACTGAAAACGAACCCAACACCACGAAGAAAAGCGTCAACCCGAACCACCAATATTCATGGCGAAGATAGTAATCGACTGATAGCCACACGTCGGTTCCCACATCTGCCAGATAAACACACGCTGCAGCAACGACCCACAAGCAATCCCATATCACGTTTTTCTGCTGTTCTGTGCTCAGCAAGCAAGTCGAGTTGGAGCCTCCTCGGCCGCAGTACCGTGATTCCCCGTTCGGAAAATCCACGTCTAGGGCGCATGCAGAGTCGGTCTGTTCTCCCAGGTGGAGCCCATGTACTGAGCCGGAGTGGTCGGAGTTTTGCAGCGGGGTAAAGGCCACATCGCTCCTCTTTATTTTCAAGACCCCATCCGATTTAGCTGCCATCATTATAATCAGGAAATATTACACTACTTGGCTTCTACTGCTCCCCCTCTCCCGTTAGCGCTGCGTTTGTTCGTCGAGACCTCGTTTACTCCTCATTTCTGGATCACATCTGCTCCTTTACACTGCGTTGTTTCAGAATGCACGATGAAGCCAAAAATCCAGGTTGAGCGTAGCCTCGTGCTTGCCCCAGGTTTTCGGTCTATGTCTCATTGTTTAGTGACTGATGGGCATCTCACATTCAACCGTCAAAGGAGATTATCCTTCCTGTTTCCTTAATCCTACCTGGTGAGATTCTGCAATCAGCTGTTGCTATCTCGTTGCGGCAGCTAAAATGAACATTTAGGTGTTGGGTTATGATAGATAGAGAAAGGATGAAGGCTGCGGCCATGTTCTTCTATAACGGACTACAAACAATGACATCATTCCCCCTCTTCCCCCTGAATGTCAACCACCCCGGGGCAAAAACTCCAAGCGCGCACTCTCTCTCTCTCTTTCACACACACACACCACACACACACACACACACACACCACACACACACACACACACACCCACACACACACACACACACACACACACACACACACACACACACAGTTATAGTTGTTGGCAACATGAAAAGTTGATATAATCCGCTGGAAAACAAATGTATCTCAGTCCAGTCCATCATATTAGTCAAGTCAACATAAAGTAATCTCACAATGCCAAGACTAAATTTCAGCACCATGGACAGATCCACTTCCAAGTTTTTACATGTTTATGCCCTGAACTTTAAAACGTAATGAAACCATGTTTAAGGATTATATGATGTGGAAAAAAACTATTTATAGTACTTATAACTGCTGACCAGCCTTTTGCATGTTTTTGACGATTTATTTCTCCTTTTGTCAGCTTCATCCACCTGTGTAAAGAAGTAGTCACTAGCTTACTAGTGCTTTTGAGGTTCTTGCCATATTTCTTTCTTGATTTGTGTAAATGAAACGAGCCTTCCACAATGCAGATGCTATCCATTGATGGGAAGGTATAGTCTAGCGTTCTTGTTAACTCAAATCATTAGGCACTGTGGTAGAAATTATAAACAAAAAAGTTCACAGTCCATTTAATGTTAACCACAATCCCATTCCACAAAAATACCTTGATGTTTATATGCAGAAATCTTGATTTTCTGTCAGTTTGTTTCTGTCACCATGTTTCATATCTCAAATTTCCAGAGGCCAAAATCTCACTGTTTGTATTCAGAAATAAAAGCACAACTGCAACTCATCAGACTCCTCCCTCAGAAAACCGGTTAAACCAAACATTATAATCAAAACAAAAAAACAGGAAAACATTCACAACTTAATGACTTGTAAAATATATTGGTCCACATAGAGCAGCTTTTTAAAGAAAAAAATACAAAAAGAAAATCCTCCATTTTATTGTACGAGTAATGCAATAAATGACCTTATGAATCATCATGGAATGATGCTGCCGGCATGTGTGGCCTGCTGCCTGTCTTGAAAAACTTTGTTTTCGATGCTCCTGTTAACTGTCATTTACAGGGGTTGGACAATGAAACTGAAACACCTGTCATTTTAGTGTGGGAGGTTTCATGGCTAAATTGGACCAGCCTGGTAGCCAGTCTTCATTGATTGCACATTGCACCAGTAAGAGCAGGAGTGTGAAGGTTCAATTAGCAGGGTAAGACACAGTTTTGCTCAAATAATTGAAATGCACACAACATTATGGGTGACAAACCCAGAGTTCAAAAGAGGGACCAAATTGTTGTGCACGTCTTACTGGCGCATCTGTGACCAAGACAGCAAGTCTTTGTGATGTATCAAGACCACGGTATCCAGGGTAATGTCAGCATACCACCAAGAAGGAACCGAACCACATCCAACAGGATTAACTGTGGACGCAAGAGGAAGCTGTCTGAAAGCGATGTTCGGACATCTAACGCCGGGTTTGTATCCAAAAAAACATAAAACCACGGACTGCCCAAATCACGGCAGAATTAAATGTGCACCTCAACTCTCCTGTTTTTTCCACCAGAACTGTCCGTCGGAAGCTCCACACAGGGTTCATATACACGGCCGGGCTGCTATAGCCAAACCTTTGTGTCCCACTCATTGCCAATGCCAAACGTCGGTTTCAATGGTGCAAGGAGCGCAAATTCTTGGGCTGTGGACAATGTGAACATGTATTGTTCCTCTGATGAGTCCACCTTTCTGTTTTCTCCCCACATCCGGGAGGGTTAACGGGTGTGGAGAAGCCCCAAAGAAGCGTACCACCCAGACTGTTGTCATGCCAGAGTGAAGCATGGGGTGGATCAGTGATGGTTTTGGGCTGCCATATCATGGCATTTCCCTTGGGCCCCAATACTTGTGCTAGATGGGCGCGTCACTGCCAAGACTACAACCATTCTTGAGGACCCATGTGCATCCCCAATGGTTCAAACATTGTATCCTGAGGCGTTGCCGTGTATCAGGTGACAATGCAAACCACACACACAGGCAAGACTGTGGTGAAAAGATTGGTTTGGATGAACATGAAAGTGGTTGAACATCTCACCATGGCCTGCAACAGTCCCAGATCTAAATATTTTTAATAAGTTAATATTTTTTATTTTTTAATTTTTTTGTTGATTTGGAAGGAGAAAGAAAGGATTGGGGGATTTTTTAAGTTAATTTGTTTTTTTGAATTTTTTTTTTTTGAAGCCATCTTTGGGGGTGTTTTTGAGGAGCGAGTCAGGAAACGTTTTCCTCCACCAGGATCACGTAGTGAGCTGGCCACTATCCTGCAAGAAGAATGGCTTAAAATCCCTCTGACCACTGTGCAGGACTTGTGTATGTCATTCCCAAGACGAATTGACGCTGTATTGGCCGCAAAAAGAGGCCCTACACCATACTAATAAATTATTGTGATCCAAAACCAGGTGTTTCAGTTTCATTGTCCAACCCCTGTACAAGAGCAACTCTCTGTTTCACCTGAAGGGGTTTGGATTTTTTTCTGCTTGACAGAGACCTGGATAAATGCGAGACTAGTGCTTTTTCTGAAATTTTACCGCTAGAGTGCTCCCCACAAATGACAGGACAAGGAGGAGGAATAGCATTAGTTTTTAAGAATAGTTACATATGTAAGCAGCATAGTCTGTCATCATCCTCCAGCTTTGAACTTTTTCTATTGGAAATTAGCCACTCTAAACCAATATTGTGCGCAGTAATTTATCAATCACCCCTTCAGCACCTTCCTAGAATACCGACAAAAGAAAAACGAGGAGCGACAAAAGTATTCTCTAGGGAGAAAGGGGTTAGAGCACAAGGGAAAAATAAAAGTTCGGGTAGGTTATCTATGACTCCCGACTGAAAACAAGCAGCTTTTATCAGGATTCTGGTTATTGAATATAAGTTTCAGCAAACAAAGCATATGCAGAGAATACTTGTTACCATTCATAAGCAAATTTTCAATTCATGTCATCAAATAGTACATCAGCTTATTGATTAAAAAATTACCAGACCATTATATTATTATCTTTTTGTTATCCAAATCGTGTTAAAAGTAAAGGGTTCCATCATTCTGCTTTGACTGATATTAGTACTGTAATTGGTCCATTTGGTTTGTTATTGCAAAATGTACCACAATAATTTAAAGGAAAAAGAACCATTTTGACAATATTTTTAAGCATTTCTCAGTCCTTTTCAAATCTTTTTTCTTTCAGATAATGTTGCTTGATGGTAAATTCAGAAGGGTGGTCTAAGGCCACAGCGTGGAAGAACTATTTCCCCTGACCAAACAAAAAAAACAGACCCCCCCAGATTTTAAAAAATCTCTCTGCCACAACTCTGCTCAGTTCAGGCTGTTAAAAAAATGAAGGACTTAACAAAGATGTAAAAGATGGACCTTTCCTTCTTCTGTATCCAGATGGGACAAGGTCATTAATATCCCTGGGACACAAAGACTTTTACCCTTGCTGCTTATAAGGCTGAAGTTGGCAAGTCGTATCAAAAGGATTACTGTTTTTCCATCTGCTTGAAAAGGCATTTTGAAGAAGGTGAGCTGTGATGTTTGTGTGCGGCGTTGGCACACATTGCCTAAACTCAACAAATGTAAATTTTGAAGTTGTGCAAGTAAGCATCACTGGCATAAACCAATCAGGTCAATCACATACATACATTAGCTCCTACATGTCAAGTTACTGTTCTAGAAACTTGAAAGCTTTTGGGATCTGCCGAGTCATGAGTTTTTTCCCAATGCTGTGTTTATGCCTTTGAATACGACCTAACATTGTTTAGCGAATATAGTATTATCACCTTGTAGAAATGTATTTATTTTTTGTTTGGTTTTTTTTTATGTTTTGCAGTTGGAATTTTGTCAGACTTGTCTGACTCTGACCCAGAGATTGTTACATTAAAAATCTTCAGAGTTTGATCTTGCTGATTACACTGGTAAGTACCATTTTAAAATGTTTTTGGTCTGTCCCTTATTGTTTTGGTGTTTGATGATCACAAGTACCATTTACCTTTTACTTCAGCTCCGTAGAACTATGTAACCTTTTTATGTGAACTGTGTGGTTGTGTGTCTTTACTTCAGCCATGGGAACCTCTGGATGAAAGCAGTCCTTTACACAAAAAGTGGCAGAAACAGAGTAAGTTATATTTTAGAATATATCATAGCATGATGTGTGTATGTGTACCAAAAGTTATTTTATGCATTTACTGTATTTGCATGCTAGATATTTTTAATGCTATGTAAATTTGTCCTGTATGTGGTTTTTGGAATATTAGTCCTACATGGTGTTCTTGGTATACTGCTTATGTTGTGTGTACAAGTTGTGTTAATCACAAAATAATGTGAGTTCCCCGTTTTGTGGTTGTATTTGGAAGTGTCAAATCAACGGCACGGGTGCGACACAGTGGCGGTGTGGGTATAACTCAGTTATACTGCTCGTACCTTGATTTCTTCAGTGTCTTGTTCATTTTACTGTCTGGTTCAAATAAAGGTACATTTGTTTAGGCAAATACAATAACAAAAATAGCTCATAGGAGTTTACTTTGAAAACTTATCTCTATTCATTTTCTACAAAATCTGTTGCAAGAATGACCAAAACCACTTCAATTGCTATGATATTGCACTGCCAAAAAAAAGGGCTTTTAGGCATTTCTTGTTTTAATTTCTCTCTTTTGTTTTTAGCCACATGATGCACAGAGGATTTATAGGGCAATAAGATAAACAGAACATAGAAGAAAACGGGGTGGTCTCATCATTTATTCCAAGACCGCATATTTTTGTAATATGCAATGATATATGCTTTTCTTTGCCCTCTAAGGAATGGTGTTGGGGATCTTGTGCTTTCAAATTATGCACAACAGATAATAACTCTTTCTAAGTCTTTTTTTGCCGATTTTGTTATATTTGTAGCATTTACAGTAATTTTTTGATGTGAGCAGCGGAAAATGCAGAATGTGAACTTTTTTCAACTGACATTCATCTCGCACCACAACCCACAGATTTTCCTCTCCATCCTTTAAACTGTTATATTAAAAATTGTTCTAAATTGTCAAACATTAATTTTCACTCACTCATTTTTGGGGTTTTCAGGTTATACATTTGAATAACGAAAAAACCCCGGGCCCCCTGAATGTCTCACTGCCAGAGCTCCTTTACGGGTGGTAGTATCTCCTGTAATTATTACAGGGGATAAGACTTTGTTATAAATTGTTTGGTTCTAGAAACTGCATGCTTATGTATTTTTTTTTCATATATGGTGTGTGCACATTTTCTGTCTGCAGAAACTGCACCAACCCTTTTTGAACCTATTGTGATTGATGACGAAGATGATTTTGAAGATCTTACTCTTGACAAGAGAAAGACCTCCCACAGAAGAACCTGTGTTAGTAATTTTAGACATTTTTTTTTAAATTAACCACACCTTTCCTGCACATAATCACATTATGCAAAGGTTTGATCAATCAGTAAAGAAGTAACATTCACTTGTTTAAAAAAATTTTTTTTTCTAGAGAAACAAATGTGCAGGCACATAAAATTTATTGCAAATTGGCACTGGCAATTGACCAAAAAAAGGTCAGGCAGGTTCATATATTTTCGGTCAGATGTGTGGGATGGAGCTTTTTCGTTGGTTTCAACGCAGCACGTATTCTGACAAAAACGACATGTTCATCAAGTTTAATGATGATGCTGGCTGCTTTTGAAAAAAGGGTTGGATACAGGTGGCCCAAGGCGTGAATTCCTGACACTTTTCTCATGAGCCATCTGAAAAAATCGCCCCTCTTCGATGGCCCCCCCAGAAAACCGTTATCTTGTATGCAATTCAAGAGGTGAGTTTTTTTTAGGTATAGAGAAGGCTGTACTGCTAAAATAAAAATTTTCAGAAACATCTGTTAAATATTTTTATTATAGGCAGATTTAAGTAGTAATCTAACCACAATAATTCTGTGCTCTGTATAACACCTGCCAGGGAAGATAGAGAAATTTTTTAGCAGGAAAGAGGGGATTGCCGGGGGGGGGGGGGGGGAAAAAAAAATATTGGGGGGGGGGGGGTAAAAAAGGGGGAAGGAAAAAAAAAAAAAAACCAGCACCCTTTTTTCTCTCAAAGAACCTGTAAAACTACATGATGGGGGGGGGACCCAAGTTTCAGCGCCACTGTAGAAGATGTTGGAAAGATAAAGGAGATGGGAAAGTTCTACAACAGGTAGGAAATAACCTAGGTCTCAGGGAACGATTTACGCAGGACAAGTGGAGATTTATTTTGCCGTTCAGATAAAGATTTGGTTGAATTAATTATTTTTTTGGTTTTGAAAGAACATATTTCAGTCACTCTCAACAAATGTAAACCACAAATGGAAAAATTTTAATCCTGTACTTGTCTAAATTTGTTGTCAAATTTGGATTTTTTTGGTATTTTTCCCTTACAATAAACTTTTTTCTATAGGCTCCTGGAAGCAGAATCAGAGGAATCCCCTGCAAAATGTAATTTTGCAAAAAAAAATCCAACTTTTCCAAAACTGTTTGGATTGCCTCAGAGGTGTGAAGACATGTGAGAAGCAAGCTTTCGTGGAGGAGTATCTAAATGGTACATCATTTTAGACAAAAACCCCACAGTGCCATTCAACGGAAATAATTACCTGTCTGTCATTAATGACTAAAAAAATTTTTAAAACTAATATGGGGGTTCTAAGCCTATTACTTAATTAATTATTACATAAGCATTGCCAGTTTTTTTAAACAGCAGCCACTGATATCATGAAAAAATTTTTATTATGAAAAATGTTAATTAAGATGAAAACAAAAAATTATTACTTGCCAAAATTTTAATTTTCACCGCTTGCATCATCCACTAAGAAATTATTTTATAATAGAGTTTGGCCTCCCCCCAACTCTAAAAAGTTTTTCTTTAGAATCATTCATGGTACATTATTACGGTTTAAAAGGGATTTCTAAAAAAAAAGCCTTTTACCAATTTTGGGTTTATTGCAAGGGTGAAAACATTTTTCAAAAAATGCTTAAAAAAAATTTTCCTAATTATCTTTTTTATGTTTTTGTTTTTTACAAAAGTTTTTCTGAGCACTGTAATGGTTTGTATTTTGGGAGAGGTCCTACATAAACACCTGATCTTTACTTGTTGTGTGACACTTTTCATTTAAAATTAGTCCAAATTTTTAAACTAAAACTCTCATTGACTTTTTACAGATGTTGACTGAAAAGCAATAGTTTCATATCTATGGTTTTCTAATCAAATACAACACTGTTTTTTTTGCATTTATCCTTAACAGATTCAAAGATTTTCCTCCATGCATTGTCAGCAGCATTCTAGTGTTCTGTCCCCTCTTATGCTTCTCTGCCAAGGCCCCCTGACTGTTTTCAGACTGGAGACCATTTTTCAGAACCAGATCTCACCCCAGCAGGAAGCAACAGGCGGCAGAAGGAGGCCAAAACACTAGGCTTTTGGGCAAAATTATCTCCTTGACTCTGAAGGTTTGCATGGACAGATTGTTTTTATCATTAAAAAATGGGGTTATGTTAGAATTTTTTTTTTTTATAATGAAAGGAATGCAGAAATAAAAAATTTAAATTTGGGGCCCTTAAGGGCAGAGTCCAACAACTACAATTTTTTTAAACCTTCTTTCAGAAAAAATAGACGGCTGTATCTCTGGAAGAGCTGTTAAATTTTTTGCTACAGGTCTGGCAGCACTTCCACCAGCCGGCAAAATTTCCACCCCATGCCTTTTTAAGTAATTTCCCCTTTTTCCAGTTGCAAACCTGTGAAAATACACTGAAGGGGCCCCCTTTTGGAATCATACATTTTTTTTAAAGGGCCCAAACCTGGCTTTGGGATCCAGAATGCTCCAGGATTCGGCTTTTTATTAAACTCTCAAAGGTCAAATGTGGGGGACTGATTCCCCGGCCAGTCTATTTCAGATGCTGTTGGCATAGTACCACTGTAAGGTACTATTGAAACATTGATGCAAAAACAATTTTTCTATTTTGCTAAAACATTTTTGCTGTTTTTTTGGGTTCTCAGAGCTAAATAGTTTAAAACAAATGCTGGACATGTTGCCTACAGAGTTTTTAAATTCACCATGTGAAGTGTTAAGTCTGACTTCAGGGTTTAAAATGAACAAAAAAGTTAATTTTTAAATGTTTGAATCTACTTGTTGTTTTGGGGGTATGTTCTGAAAAAAGTATCACTTTTTCATTTTTAGTAGAAGGGAACAGGAACAAAAAGATTAAAAAATTAGGTTCAGGTATTTTGTCTAAAACCCTGGCTATGTTTTGAGCAAAAATTCAGTTTTTGTGGCCGATTCCCCAGTCTTGTGGGGTGTTGTATTTCCTTTTTTTTTTTTACAGCCTGTTTTTTGTATTCCCCTCAATGTTTTTGATCACCACACAATTCAATCGCTTGCCTTGCCTCAGGAAAACTTTAGTTCCCTCTCCTCAACAGCAAATCCACAGTCTCTTGCACCAAAAATATCTGCAAAATCAGAATAGAATTAATAATAGAATTATGAAGGGGTTTTTTCTACATGTATTTAAAAATTTTTTTAAAATGTCAGACTGATTTGCTGGTAAATTGGATGTTTATAAGTTAGCACCAGAAGTGGACAGCCCAAAATTAACCACTGTATCCTGTACAATGATTAAAATATATTTACCAACTTGTGCTTAAAAATATTGCATTATTATGTAATGCAAAAAGGTGATTTTCTTCTTGAGAAGATATCAATTACCTGTGAGGCAAGAGATAGAAAATTCATTTGGAATCCCCCCCAGGACATGATGCAAAAGTCTGCTTGGTCGGATCCTGTGTTTGTTCCAGAGGTCCCCTTTGTATTCATCCAGGTCTTTCCTGCAGAACACTGCTGAAGCAGAATCTCACCAGGCATTGATGTTCGTGGCTTCCATTGAAAATTTCCGCAATCTCTTAGATCTCCAAACAAATCCATCCAAAACTGAGACCTGGGGATACATTAAAATTCAAATTTTTTCTGTTCCTGGTCATTTAATCGTTATTAAAAAAATTTCTACCCCCTTTCCCATTTCTGCTCATACTGGTATTGTATGATAGAAATTTGTTTAAAACAGATATTGCGTCTATTCCACAGAATTAGCCTAAAACTGTTGGGGGTACCTTCTGTCCAGACAGTGGAAAATACTCATTTGCTTATGGTAAGTAATTTTTGGGAGCAAACTCAATATGGCATGAAAAGTTTGCAAAAAAAAGAAAATGTTATAAAATCAATGCTGATCAGCTTTCCCTGTACATCACATATACCCAAACATAGATGTACCCACCTTCCTCTTCTGAAAAAGGGCCACCATGACTCGATGCATTGATTCCCTTTTTGACGATCCATAACTGTGGCTTGATGATCCAGCATAATAGTCCCGTATGCGCATGACGTAGGGTAAAACTGTATTGCTGCCATAGTCCCCATTCTCAGTCCCGAGGTCTGTTTTGAGTCTCATTGGTATCACTCCAAAACTCTTAACACTGTTTTTATAATTTGGAGAGCAATCACAGAAGGATTGTTGTTTGTATTTCCACAAACAAGCCACATCATTCTTCTTGAAAAACCATCTATACATCCTGAGAGCGCCAAGCCGAATGGCTTCAGTTTGTCATAACCATCTACATGCCATATGTAATTGGGCCCCATGGAGTGATATGTGCGTCTCGTAAACCTCCTGCGAGTCCTCAGGGCGATTCCTTGAGGATTCAGCTGTCTCAGCAGTCTCATAACCCCATCACGTTTGACACGTAGCTTGTGTTACAATACAGAACATTAAGGTCCTTTACATCCTGTTTGGCAGAGTAGCGCTCAGAATTGTTGTCTAAAAGCCCAACAGGTTTACACCTAATGCTTTAAAGCTCTGCTTGATATTCATAAAAAGAAACTTTATTAAAAACTGCTTTGGGATTATTTCAATTGACACGGAGACAGAAATGAAAAGGAAAAAAAGCAGCACGAAGGTGGGTGGGGGGGGGCAAAAGGAAAAGGGGAGAGAAGGAGAATAGAATGGAGAATGGAATGCTTCTACACCTGCAGAAACATTCATATTTCCAGCCAGTCAGTCAGTCATTTTCTACCGCTTATTCCATAATGGGTCGCGGGGGAGCTGGTGCCTATCTCCAGCAGTCTATGGGCGAGAGGCGGGGTACACCCTGGACAGGTCGCCAGTCCATCACAGGGCAACACACAAACAACCATGCACACACTCATTCATACACCTAAGGGCAATTTAGAGTGACCAATTAACCTAACAGGCATGTCTTTGGACTGTGGGAGGAAGCCAGAGTACCCGGTGAGAACCCACGCATGCACGGGGAGAACATGCAAACTCCATGCAGAAAGACCCCCGGCCGGGAATCAAACCCAGGACCTTCTTGCTGCAAGGCAACAGTGCTACCAACTGCGCCACCGTGCAGCCCATATATCCTGCTTTTTACCGAAAAGTGCACGGTACTTATCAATGCAAGATGTATTTAGTGGTAAATGAGGCTCAATATGGAACATTTGTGTATCTGTTTACACCTGAATCTAAACACCTGTGGGTCTGAGTGTGAGTGTGGGTATACAAGGTTTCTCCACAAAAATATGCAATAGTGAGTGTGAGGAGCCACAGTCCTGCTCCCCTGGACCCCGGACAGATGCGGAAGAGATCCGAGCCACAGACATTCAAAGGCCCCCCAGAGCACAGGAAACCCAGAAGAACCACGGCCGGGACTACCGCAATCCCCCCAGAGAAGAGCAGGGGAGAGTCCCAGGGGAACCACTCAGCAGCCACAGTGCAGAAGCCCCAGGGAGCTGCAGCGATGAGCCCACAGGCCCCGCCAACAGCTGTCTATGCCCGAGCAAATCCAGCCATGGACCCAGTGACCTGAGACCCCGAGACACATCACTCCTCAAGCAGAGGCCCATCAGAGCCCAGGGGTCCAGGCCCCGGCAAGCAGCCACCGGGAGTGAGCCAGCACACACAAAAGCACCCAGACCCGGATACCGAGAACCACAAGTACACCGGCGGGCAGAGACACCAATCACCAGCAGGAAGTGTGGCGGGGAGGGAACTGATCCAGGAGAGGCAGCAGTCCAAGACCTATCTGACACAAAAAACAGGCACACACAGTCATAATCACACACTCCCACCCTCATGCGTACATATAAAAACATTCACACAAGCACCCCACGTAAAGACAAACAACAATGGATGTCGTACACTCACTCACACTCCCCATACATACTCTATACTCCCAGGTCCAGGTGCCAATACCCCTTAGGGACACACAGCCCCCAGACCCAGGAGGTGGTCCCCTTCCCTCCGGGGGTGGATAAAGGCAAAGTGCCCTAGCACCTGAACCTGGTCCGGGCTAGCCTGGGCTCGTGCCTGAACCTGAGCGACGCTGGCCCTGACTCTGAACCCCCACTCCGACCCCAGCCCCCAACGACCCCCATCCTCATCCGGAGAGGGGGCCATGCTCAAAAGAGGTCCAAATGGTCCAAACCAGCCCGGCAACCAGAGCCGCCAAAGAATAAAATATTCCCAACCCCCCAATGAATCCAAGGCAACCCAAATGATCCCGAGAGGGCCAAAAAGCCAGCCCCAGCACCAGACAACCCCCAAGACCCGAACCCCAAACCCAGCCCAGATCCAGGACAGAAGGCCCGCTCCCTCTCCCGGCCTCCGACCCCAAACGGCAAACAGCGAACGGGGGTGTGAAAAGACCCCAAGCCTACCTCTGCCCGCTCAAATGTGGTGTTGATGCGTGTTGTTGTAGTATGCATTTAAAAAGAAAAACAGGTGGGGAAGAGGGTCTGCCATACCCCCACCCAGAACTCTCAATGCCTACATGCAACTTAACCCTTAGAGGTCAGCGCAGGCACCAGAGGTTAGGGTAGTAAAATACCGTCTCTCTTGATGCCATTGACCGCACTCACACCCAAGGCCCTACATGTGAACACCATGAAAATGTTATACATGAGTATCTAAGTTGTACAATAAAATTGGGGCGCAGGCTGTCATGGGACCACAGAGATGGAAAACCCTTGCGGAACTCCAATGATGCACCCGCACCCCAAGGCCCTATATGAGTGGTATTGTGATGGAGTGGGCGTAGGGAGGTGTCCGGGGATGGAGAGAGAAGGACTGGGGGGCAAAATGCTCTCCCAGGGAGCCAGCTCCCCCCCAGAACCATCCAAACCCTCAAATCCCGATCCCCAGCCCCAACACCCGGTCCCCCGCCTGAAGGGGCCACCAACCCCCAACAAAAAGGAGCCACCCGGAAGCATGCGCAGCAACAACCAAGAGTGCGGCCTCACTACAGAAAAAGAACAGAACAGCCGGCCCAGCGCAACCAGAATATGCCACACAAAGGAGGCCACATGACCAACATGCCCAACCACCCCCGAACCCCCCAGGGCAGAGCCAACAAAGCTCCCAGTCCTCGATGCCTGGCACATGACCGCAGCCACAACCAGGCAACAAGAAACAACCGACCCAAAATTTAAGAAGGTTTTTAGTTTTCTAATTCATGAGGATAGTTCTCTTAGCGATACATAAGGCAGTGAAAACCATGTGAACTGAATTTGTCTCTATGGTGACATCATCTAAGTTGCCCAACAAGCAAACTGAGGGGGAAGGTGAAATATTACATCTCAGACACTTTCATAAGTCTTCACATATCAGGTGCCAGAACCTCTGAACAGGTGTACATAACCATAGTGCGTGGATGTAATTGTCAGGTACATTGCCTGTGCAGTGTAAGCAAGTATTAGATGGTGGAAAGCCCATCTTGAACATCTATTGACCTGTATAGTATACTCTATAAAGGATTTTATATTGTATTAATTGTAAACTGGTGTTACTAGTCATTTTAAAAGTTCTGGAACATATCTGGGGTTGAGTTTTAGGAACTCTAGTACACTTGATAGCATTTGTAACCCAACGTTTTTGAGCCTAAATTTTATTTTTATTATAGATTTTATTTCTTGATATTCTAAAAATGTATTCTTGTCCATCCCATATTGTATAATTAATTTGTTAAATGGGATGAACTGAATTCCTTCAAATATGTGTTCCAGGTATTCAATTCCTTTACTCCTCCAATCTGGAAAGTTTATCATATTATTTTTTTGTAGGATGTCAGGGTTGTTCCAGATGGGAGTGCGTCTGCATGGGATTAGTGAAGACCCTGTCATTTTTAGATATTCCCACCATGCTGTCAGAGAGGTGCTGATATTGAGGCTTTTAAAGCATACATGTCGTTTTATATTTGAGCTAATAAATGGTAGATCTAAAATCTTAATATTATTGCATAATGTCTGTTCTACATCTAGCCAGGGGTCATCTAGAGGACTGTGTTTAATCCATTTTGAGATGTATTGTAGCCTGTTGGCTAAGAAGTAATGATGAAAGTAAGGCAGATCTAGTCCTCCTTTATCTTTGGTCTTTTGTAGCGTTTTTAAGCTAATAAGCGGGCATTTATCTTTCCAAAGAAATTTAGTGAACGAGGAGTCCAGAGATCTAAACCAGTCAGATGACTGTTTATTTGGGATCACTGAGAATAAGTAACTGATTTTTGGCAAGACCATCATTTTTATTGAAGCAATCCTGCCCATGAGTGATATAGGTAGAGATTTCCATCTAGCGAGATCATCTCCCACTTTTTTTAAAAGCAGGATGTGGTTTATTTTTGTTAAGTCTGCTAATCTAGGAAAAACAATACCCAAGTATGTAATATTCCCTGACTGTAGTTGTGTATTAAGGGAATTGTGGAAAGAACAGTTAATTGGAAGAACTGTCAATTTCAACCAGTTTATAGAATAATCTGAAATTCTTGAGAAAGAATTATCAATCCAATAACCTGAGAAACAGAGGTTTGCGAATGCTGGAAAAAGAGTAATACATTATCTGCATAAAGACTGATTTTATGTTCAATATTCATGCATTTTATGCCTTTAACATCTTTAGTTTGCCTGATTGCTGCCGCTAGTGGTTCAGTAAAAATTGCAAATAATGAGGGGGAAAGTGGGCATCCCTGCCTGGTGCCCCTCTGAAGATAGGAGCGGGAAGATGTTTGGTTATTGGTCCTGATACGTGCCGTTGGGGAACTGTATAACATTTTTAACCAGTTTATGAAAAAGCTTCCAAAACCAAATTTAGTCAAGGTTGCAAACAAGAATTTCCAGTTAACTCTATCAAATACTTTTTCTGCATCTAGAGATAATGTATTGGTCTCAATATTTTTACTGTAGGAATAGTCTATTAAATTAAGTAATCTGCGAGAATTTGTGGATGAATGCCTTTCTTTTATAAGACCAGTTTGGTCAGGATGTATTATGAGAGGAGTTACGTTTTCTAGTCTTTTGGAAGGGCTTTGCAGATTATTTTGAGATCAACGTTAATTAGGGATGTGGGACAGTAGCTGGTAGGAAGTACTGGGTCTTTTCCTGGTTTTAACAGGAGAATGATGTTGGCAGAATTTAGATTTGGTGGAAGTATGCCATTTTCTTTGGTTTCTTGCAACATTCTTTAGAATACTGGAGCCAAAATATTCCAGAATTCTTTGTAGAACTCTGTTGGGAATCCATCTGGGCCTGGAGCCTTTTTATTGGGCATGCTTGTGAGAGCCTCTTGGATTTCGGTGGAAGTCAGTGGTACATCCAGGGCCATCGCTTGATTATTTAAAATTTTTGGGAATTTTAAATTTATGCAGAAATTTTGATCAATGTCATTATCTGACGGGTCTATCTGTTGTGAGTAAAGCTTGGGAAAAAATCTCTAAAAGTGCTTTTTATTCTTCAGGATTTAAACTGTATTCCTTTGTCCATTTTTTAACAGCAAATATAGTTGTTTTTTTTTTTTTATTTTTTAGGGGGTTAGCTAAAAAGCTACCTGATTTAGCCATTTCAAATTTTTCTATAAAATCTTTGCATAAATTGGGGGTTTTTTTTGTCAAAAATTTTTCATTTAATTCTAGATTGGTTTGACGTACGGGGGTTGGACAATGAAACGAAACCCCTGTTTTAGACCACAATCATTTATTGTATGGTGTAGGGCCCCTTTTGGGCCAAATACAGCGTCATTTCTTTGGGAAGACATATACAAGTCCTGCACAGGGCCAGGGGGATTTTAGGCCTTTTGCATGTAGTGGCCAGGTCACTACGTGATACTGGTGGAGGAAAACGTTCCTGACTCGTTCCTCCAACCACCAAGTGGCTCAATAATATTTAGATCTTTTGACTGTGCAGGCCATGGGGATTTTTCAGTTTCCCTTTCATGTTCATAAAACCAATCTTTCACCAGTCTTGCTGTGTCTATTGGTGCATTGTCATCCTGATACACCACCCCTTCAGGATACAATGTTTGAACCCACGGGATGCACGTGGTCCCAAAAATGGTTCAGTAGTCCTTGGCAGTGATGCCCCATCTAGCACAAGTATTGGGCCAAGGGAATCCCCATGTTTTGGCAGCCCAAACCATCAACGATCCACCCCCTGCTTCACTCGGCTAAAAAACAGTCTGGATGGATGTTTTTTGGGGCTTCTCCACACCGTAACTCTCCCGGTTTGGGGGGGAAAAACAGAAAAAGGGTGGACTCATCAAGAACCATACTGTTTCACTTTTCCCAAAGGGCCCAGTTTTTGCCTCCTGCACCTTTAAAACCCGCTTTTGGCTTTGGCATGAGTGCCCAAAAGGTTTGGCTAAGCCCCCGGCCGGGGGATATTGACCCTGTGGAGCTCCCGACGGACATTTTTCTGGGGGAAAACTGGATTGGGTGCACTTTAATTCTCCCTGATTTGGGCACCGGGTTTTTAGTTTTTTGGATACAATCCGGGTTAGCAAAAACATCCCTTTCAGACGCTTCCCTTGCGTCCACAGTTAATCCTTTTTGGATGGGTTCGCCCTTTTTGGCGGTATGCTGCTTTCCCGGGTACCGTGGCTTTTGATACATCCAAAGACTTGCTGTCTTGCACAGATGCCCCCAGCAAGATGTGCCCAAAAAATTTTTCCTTTTTTGAACCTGGTTTGTCACCCATACTGTTGTGGCATTTCAATATTTTGAGCAAAACGGTTTTACCCTGCTAATTGAACCTTCACACTCTGCTCTTAGGGTGCAATGTGAAAATCAATGAAGACTGGTACCAGGCTGGTCCAATTTAGCCATGAAACCTCCCACACTAAAATAAAGGGGTTTTCAGTTTCATTGACAAACCCCCGTAGTTTGGCTCAGCATTTCTCTTCCGGGGAAGCTCTAACAGTTTAATTTTTTCTCTAATTCTTGAATATGTTTTGTTGTTTCTTTCTTCTCATGTGATGAATGAGTTATTTTACCTTTCCATCACTGCTTTCCCCCCCTCCCAGAAAAAAGATTGATGTCCCCGGGAGTCATTAAAATCCAAATATGAAGTCCACGCTTCTTTAAAATATTTGATAAATTCTTCGTCCTTAAGCAATGATGTATTAAACATCCAGTTTTTGCTTTGTGGGTTTTCCTTCTTATTTACTAGAGTTAAGGAAACAGGAGCATGATCGCTGAGAGCTATAGGGTGTATCTTAGTGTCTGTAATGTCAGTCAACAACCAGCTGCTGACTAAGAAATAATCCAGATGAGAGTAAGAGTGATGGACATGTGAGAAGAAAGTACATTCTCTGTGATTAGGGTGAAGAGATTGCCATGCATCGCAAAGTCCGTAATCACTCATTTACTGTTTAACTATATTTATTGATTGCCAACTGTGCTGAGTCCCTGTTGTGCTCAGCCTGTCTAATTCTTCATTTGACCAAAGTTGAGATTGCCCCCAAGAAGAAGTGAGCCATCTAAGTGTTTAGACAGTGCAGAAAAAAAAAGACTGGAAGAATGGGGGGTCATCAACATTGGGGTATATATACTGACAATACATATCTTTTGGTTATGTTTAGATATTTTAATTATTATAAATCTACCCTCTGGATCTGTAACTGTGTCTAATACTGTAAAGTTAAAATTTTTGTGAATTAAGATTGCTACTTCCCTTTGCCCAGAATTATAGCACGCAGAAAACAAATTAGGAAACCCAGGTGATTTAAGATCATTTGCAGCTGTGGCAGATTTATGAATCTCTTGTAATAAGACAATGTCTGCCTGTAGTCTTTTAAACCAATTACATTTTTTTTACTTTTTCTCTCTGGTGCTGGCTCCATGCACATTCCATGTGACAAACCTTGGTGTACCCATAGTTGTGGGTGTGTCGCTTAAGTAGGACAGCGCATGTCACCACAGAAACAGATAGACTCAAGTGAAATTATAGTTAGTGCTTGGGGGACTTCCCTGATATGAAGTCCAGAAGCAGAGACATAGCAGAGAAAAGACAGAAAATTAAGAAGGTGCTACAGGTAAGAGGGGGTGAGAGATATGAGGTTATGTTAAGAAATATTTGTGTGTGTGAGAGTGTTTATGTTTGTGTGTGACAGAAAGAAAAAAGAGTGACAGAGAGGTGCGGTACGGAGAGTAAATGAGAGGTAGATGAGATGAGACAAAGTGCCCAAAGGGCCCAAAAGCCCATCATTGGCCCCACCCACATCTAACAGTGTAAAAAATCATGTGGCGTGGGTTTTACATGATCATTTGCCGTTATCTAACCCTTTTCTAACCAGTGTTCATGTTTGATTAACCTGCTGTTGCCCCTAATTAAAAACACGGAGTGATCTCTCGGGGCCTGAACAATGTCCCTTGACATAAAGTTTTATCTACAGTCACTGTACCTCTGGTGCCTTCAGTGATATATTTCCCTTCCGATTGGGAATAAAAAGTCGCCTCCAATCGAGGATCTTCCCTTTGGGGAAAAATGGTCAATTTAAATTTTTTTCCCCGCAGCTCTCTTGGCAGATTTTCTGGGCCTTTTTCCCCCATAAATGGCTAGAAAAAATTTGGGTCAATTGCCCGAGGCGGTTTTTTTGTGATTAGGCTTCTTACCTCCGGCCCGGTGAAAAACCGATGGGGAAATGTGATATTTTTTTCCCCCTCGCCTTTTGGGGGTTTCCAAATGACGTTTTGGAGAAATTCCACAGACCGTGTATTCGGCTTCCTCCCCCTGCCGCTCTGGGTTTCCAGAGAAGACAAGGTTTGTCTCAACATGTTCCCCAAGCCTGATATACGGATGGGTTTTTTGATTTTTTTTTTTTTCCAGACAAAATGCGTCATTTTTCCCATCATAAGTATTTTTCACGCTATCCTCAAGGTTTTGGTTTCTCACCCCGTGAGCGGGGAAACGAGGTTTTCCCTGGCTAAAAAACTCCAGAGACTCCCCCCTCAAACTTGAAATTCCCTGGGTAGAACTTCCACCAGGGCGAGACGAGCATTTCCGGGTTTGGGTTAGCTTTTTTTTCGATAGAGTCCAGGGACATCAGCGTAGCTTTTCTCTGGCGAGATAGTGGAGGTGCTGGCCCAGCACTCTGAAAGGGTGCGTTTTAATGTTTTTGGGGTGGCCATGGGTGGAGATTTATGTGGTTTTTTTCCCATTACAATGTTTCCCAAAAAATTCATCCATGTAGCTCTCCCCGGCTGCCCAAGGTTTTCCCCTCCTTTTTTTTATTGGGAAAATTTTGAGACAGTGGTTAATATTTTTACACTTTTATGGTTCAGTTTGAATTTATTGTCTTTTTTTAACCCGAGTTTTTTGTTCCCGTAAACCCCCAATTAATTCCCCCACAACTCTAGCTAAAATCTCAGCTCCCCATCACCCCCTGGGCCCCCCACCCCAACCCCCCCCTAAGCTTTTTTTGCTTTTCTTTTCTAGCGTTCCCGTTCAAACAAAGCATATAAAAAACTTTCTATCATAAACCCCGTCCCGGGACCCCGTACCCATTTTTCTTCCCCTTTTTTATCCCGGGGGGCCGGGTCGGGGGGCTGCAGAATAGCCCAAAACCCCCCGACGTCCCCCTACCAACCCCCCCTAAGCCCCCTCCGGGGGGGGCCCAAGGCCGGGTCCCCGGCCCAGCCAAAAAGACATAGTCCCCCCCAGCGTGTCCTGAGGGCCCTCCCCTGGGCCCCCCCCCTTGGGGGGACGTGCCTGGAACACCTTTCCCAAAGGGAAGGGGTCCAGGAGGCCCCTCCAGTTGATGCCCCCCGGGCCCCCCACAACCCGGCTCCTCTTTATGTGGAGGGGGAGCGGCTCCACTCCCAAGCCCCTCCCGGAAGGGCCCCAGTCCTCCCCCCTATCTCTAAGGGAGTGCCCCAAACCAACCCTCCAAGGAAAATCAAATTTCCCGCCCCTTGTAAACCCGGGGCTCCGTTCTTTCGGTCCTGACCCCAAAATTTTATGGCAAAAGGGGAGGGTAGGAACGTAGGGGCCACCGGTAAAAAGAGAAAACTTTTTCTTTTTAGCTTAGTTCTTTCACCAAAAACAGACCGGGAAGTGTCCCTTTAAAAAATTTAAAAAGGGCCTGTTTGGGGGTTTTAAATTTTCAGGTTTAAAAAAACTGTGAGAGATGCTAAAGAACCCTTACTTTGGCAAAACCCGCCACAAACCCAAACAATTTAAAAATTTAAAATTCTCAATTTTTCCCCCCAAAGGTCGCACTGAACTTTCCTTTGAGGCATGTGAAGAGTTTCTGAAAATTTTTGTGGATAACATGGTAAATGTTCAGGCTCAGATATAAAACAGAATAGAAATACCCTTTATTGTCCCACAGTGGCGAAATAGTTAAAAAACCTTAGGTGTGCATTACCGACAACAACTAGTATGGTTTCATTTGCCACTTTGTGAGTTTTAAAAACTTTTTTGCCCCCATTTTTGTAAATCCATTTCTCCCCCTGATGGCTAGTTTACTAAAAATCAAAAATGGTTTAAAACATTTTGATTTCTAATTTTAGTGAAATTTTAATAAAACATTTGTTTATTAAAATAATGTCTTATTTTTCCTTCATCTTTGCATTCTAAACTGGTTTTTGAAACACATAACAATTGTTGCTTCTAAAAAGTTTTGATTTGATCCCATACCAAATTCCTATTTTCCTTATTTTTATAACTGTACGTTGAAGTATTTTGTTAATTTTCTGTTTTTAAAGAGAATTTTGTTTGCTGGGGTTTTGAAAATCCAGTCACAAATACTCCGTCTTTTTATTGTTCTTAATATCTTAAAATTGCGTTGGAAACAGAAGATGCTAGTGAACTCCTGTACTCTGTCTGAGCACTGGAGATGTACGTCAGAGCAACAGCCTTTCTGCACAAATCTGATAGTCCTTTGTCTGCTATGCTAGACCCCACAGGGGGCAGGCCCTTTCAAAAGAATGTCTTGCACACTGGATAGTAGATGTGGTGGAGCTGTCGAATGCTCCACAGGGCTGCCATCTGCCTGCTGGGCTGCAATGTCATATACCAGAAGCCTTAGTACCTCATGTTTAGCAGCATCCTGGACATCCCCTGATACTTTTGCAAGAGACAACAGTGAATCTGGGCACTTCTCATCAGGGTCAGTTCTAGGCATGCATATATGAGGAGGCAGGCAAAAATGTGAAGGGGGCATCATCAGGCGTACACATTATGCTCCAAAAGGATTGTTTCCCTTTGATGTGATTTCTTTAGGGGTTGGGGTAATCAGTGGTGTGAAAATTTAAAACCAGACTGACTCCCTTTCCCCCCCAATGGCTTCTTTTGAACATCATTTTTGTGGAAAAAAGAAAATGTCCTGCGTTTTGATGTAGGACCCAAATTTTGCAGAGAAATTTGGTAAGAAAAATTTAAAAAACACACTTACAAGATGACCAGGTACATTAACAGAGGCTGTTGTGAGACATGGGCAGGTGAATAACATGAGCGTGGTATCAAAGGACATGGAGCCAGGCAGCAAACAGGGTAGTAACCAGGATAGTTTCCAGTAGTAAACAGTGGAGAGTAATGAGAACTGGAGAGTATAAATGCTGAGGAAAAGTGGAGAATGTACCAATAAACCAGGCAAGCTAATCAGAACGGAATGAGAAGCAGCTGGTGGGAGAAGGACTAATTAACACAGATAATCTAAGACAGATAAGTAATGATCTGTCTATTGCAAATGTTTTTAATATGTTTTTTATAGAATCAGTTCATGAATTAGCAAGTAAGCTTAAGGACTCCCAGCCACTTCAGAATGGAGCTGAACTCAATAATACTACTCTCTTTTACATTAAAGAGGTTTCAAATGAAAAAGTTAGGAAAGTGATCATAAAGATGAAAGACTCTTAACGCTGCCGTTATCAAAAAAGCATTAAAGTAACCCATTAAACCCCTTTTTCTCCCATTTGGTAAACCCCTTTTTAATAGGAAAAGGGTTTCCCAAAAAGCAGGGAAAGCTAAATTTACCTGACCCAAAAAATCAGGCAAAAGCTAGAAAGTCTACAGGCCTATAGCCATCCTACCTGTCCTCTCAAAAGTTGTGGAGAAAATCATTGCAGAACAATTGATAGAACATCTGGAAATGAGGCAATTGCTACATCCTCATGAGTTTGGCTTTCGACAAAAGTACTCCACCAAACCGCCAAGTGCAACTTGCTAAACAACTCAAAATCCAAAATGGCAAAGGCCCTGTTGTCGTCCCATTTTTTTCTTTCTTATTGCGCAAGGACCCCGAGCCTCACTCGGCCTCAATCAGTGGGGGATGTAATCCTTGTTTAGAACAATTTTAGTGCGAGAAAAATTTCTCTGAAATGTTCACATCCACATATCCTCCAACCTTTCTGTTATTTTTTACCAAGATTTCGTTTAGGCATTTAAAAAGTTGAAAAATGCCTTTGTAAAGTACGAGTAGCTTTTATGCAAAATAGCCCTTGGCCTTAAAGGGTTAAGGGACCCAAACTTTGGAACCTCTCCTCAGGCCTTAAAAACAGTGATTTTAAAACATCTTAAAAAGGGGTTTTAAAACGAGGTTAAAGTCGGGAAGATTTGATCACACAATTGATAAATTCTTTAAATGTTCCCCTTGAACACTTTTATGTAATCCAAAATTCTTTTTTTTTTTTTTGGGTCTGATTTAGTGTAATTGTGATCTTACCCAAAAAAGCCCCAATGGACTGTGTTGAAAACTCACTTGTCTAAACACCCTAAGCATACATTGGGTTGCCCCCCGTATAGTTCAGTACACTCAAAAAAGGGAAATTTAAAACAAAAATAAACGATTTGTTTCCTGTGAAAAGCGTGGAATGCTGACTGAATTTTTTTTACTACAACTGGCAGAAAAAAGCTGAATTTTACTCAGATATCAGCTATTCTGATAAATTAGTGAATGCAGAAATATTAGCAAAAAAAAACTGTCATCTGACTACTTAAAGGGAAAATATTAGCTATAAAAAAAGTAAAAAGGGGAAGTTTCCTCAAATTCTTGTTTAAAAATTTTTTGAAATGCAAAACTGCAAAAAATTTAAAAAAAACGGAAAAAACGCCCCATAGAGAGCTGAAAAAGCATAGACTGAAGCAAAAATATAGCCTAAGAAGTTGAAGTCAGTGCTAAAATATATTAAAAAATGGCAGAAAATTTAGAAAAAGATTGAACTAACAACAAATACGCTGAAGAAACACAAAAACAAACAAGAAATTGCCTAAAAAAGGCAAAAGTGTTCTTCAGCTAAGAGAGAAGAAAGAGAAGCTAAAATGCTAACATTAGCATATTGGCTATCACTAGCCCATCTACTATGCAAAAAGCAATGTATAAGCTAAAATTAGCTAAACTGCTAATGCTTACTACAGCCTATAATCAAAAGTCTATGAAATTCTCGTACTCGTACTCGTCGTCTTCCGCTTATCCGGAACCGGGTCGCGGGGGCAGCAGACTCAGCAGAGACGCCCAGACGTCCCTCTCCCGAGACACCTCATCCAGCTCCTCCGGGGGGAGCCCAAGGCGTTCCCAGGCCAGCCGAGAGACAGAGTCCCTCCAGCGTATCCTGGGCCGTCCCCTGGGCCTCCTCCCGGTGGGACGTGCCTGGAACACCTCCCGAGGAAGGCGTCCAGGAGGCATCCGGTATAGATGCCCGAGCCACCTCAACTGGCTCCTCTCGATTTTGGAGGCAGCGGCTCTACTCCGAGCCCCTCCCGAATGGCCGAGCTCCTCACCCTATCTCTAAGGGAGTGCCCGGCCACCCTACGGAGGAAGCTCATTTCAGCCGCTTGTATCCGGGATCTCGTTCTTTCGGTCATGACCCAAAGTTCATGGCCATAGGTGAGGCTAGGAACGTAGACCGACCGGTAAATTGAGAGTCTATGAATTGCCCTTTAAAATTATTCACTCTTGTTCAGGTGTTGGAACAGCAGTAGAAGCTGTTTAAGTAGCTGACATCAAATGGTCGCTGTTTTGATTCTCCACTGGGACTTATGAAGATGGTTTTATCATCATAAGTCACAGAGTAGTGGTTTCATTCTGGTTCTGATAGAGATTGGACCTGGTTCTGATGGGGGTTTGTTCCTGATTCTGATAGAAGGTTCCTCCTGGATCTGATGAAGATTTGTACCTGGTTCTGATAGAGTTTGGACCAGTTTCTGATGGATTCTTGTACATGGTTCTGGGGTAGATTTGTTCAAGGTCCTTATGGATATCTTTGCCAGGTTCTGGTGGAGTTCGGACCTGGTTTTGATTAAGGTTTCCTCCTGGTTCTGATGAAGAATTTTACAAGGTTCTGATGGAGATTTTTTACTGGTACTGAAGGAGCTTTTTGCCAGGTTCTGATGGAGTTTGGACCTGGTTCTGATAGTTCTCATAGAGGTTTCTTCCTCGTTCTGATGGAGATTTGTTACAGTTTCTGGGAGAGTTTGGACCTGGTTCTGACGGAAGTGTATTCCTGGTAATCGTTAGTGTGAGCTGCTGCAGCATCTCCTCTCAAACGACTCCCATATTTGTACTTATGTATGTCTGTGTGTGTGTGTGTTGGGGGGATGGGGTGTTGGGGGTGGGGGGAGTGAGGGGGGGGTAGGGGAGAGAGATCGAGGGCAGCAATGGATTAGCCAATCAGCATCGACTTTCACTGAAATTCGACACCTGCTGCTTTTTCTAACGAAGGACGTTTATATTATATATATATATATATATATATATATATATATATATATTATATATATATATATATATATATATAATATATATCATTTAGACCTATAAGTGAAAATAAGCCTGAATGCTAATGTTAGCTTAAATGCTAATCCTATGTTTTGATTTATAATTTGTATAGGTAGAGTGAAAATTGAGCGAGTGAGGAGAGTTTGTTTGTCCTTTCTCAGGTTATTCAAAAACTTAGAGTGTAGCAGAAGGTTGTGGAAGCATTTTAAAAGTTGAATGGTGTTTCTAGCTGAAAATGCTTTACAGCATTCACACAATAAAATCTGAATTAAATTCAGTTTATTTATATAGCGCCAATTCACAACACACGTTGTCTCAAGGCACTTCACAAAAGTCAGGTACATACATTCCAATTAATCCTAACCATTGAACAGTGCAGTCAGATTTAGTTATTTATTCAAATTGGATAAAAAGTTTTTCTATCTAAGGAAACCCAGCAGATTGCATCGAGTCAGAGATTTGTAGCATTCACTCCTCCTGGATGAGCATGTAGCGACAGTGGACAGTCACTGGGTTGACTTTGCAGCAATCCCTCATACTGAGCATGCATGTAGCGACAGTGGAGAGGAAAAACTCCCTTTTAACAGGAAGAAACCTCCAGCAGAACCAGGCTCAGTGTGAGCGGCCATCTGCCACGACCGACTGGGGGTTAGAGAGAACAGAGCAGAGACACACAAAGAATACAGAAGCACTGATTCAGGATTGCTTTCTATGGGAAGAAAAAGTAAATGTTAACAGATGTAGCTCCTTTAGTCGTTTCACCTAGAAAGAAAGAACAGATAAACTCTGAGCCAGTTTTCAAGGTTAGAGTCGAAAAGAGAGCACATAGAGTTAGTTACAGTAAAAGCTCAGTCAATTGCCATGTCTAGGAGAGAGAAAGGGTTAAACACTGAAAGACAGGGCCATGTGGATCATCGGTAGAGGGTGAGCATTAAGTTGTTGCCAGCAGAAGCCTGGACGATGCCCCTCTCCAGAAAGGTGTCACAGGTAGACACAGAGCCAGGCCAGGTGTAGCTTCTAGGAAGAGAAAAGAGAGAGAACAAAGTTAAAAGCTGAAATAACAGCAAATAATACAAAATTGAAGAGTACTGTGAGAAAGTAGCAAAGAGGGTGAAAGTGGTCATTATGTCCACCAGCAGCCTAAGCCTATAGTAGCATAACTACAGAGATAGATCAGGATAACCTAAGCCACTCTAACTATAAGCTTTATCAAAAAGGAAAGTTTTAAGCCTAGCCTTAAAAGTAGACAGTTTGTCCATCTAGAGCCCACTGATGGCCATTGTTATACTAAAAACCACAACGATTGGGATACCTCTCTCTGTCAAATTGACCATAACCATTGGAAAAGAGAGGGGTCATACAGGTAGCAGAAATGGAGGGTTGTGTTTGCACCTCAACCATAACTGAGCCGGTTTAGGCTAAACCTGACTCCCCCTTACTCCATCCAACAGGGAGGGAAAAAGACGGAGGTAAAAAATAAGGAAGATAGCTCAGGATAACCTAAGCCACTCTAACTGTAAGCTTTATCAAAAAGGAAAGTTTTAAGCCTAGCCTTAAAAGTAGACAGGGTGTCTGCCTCACGGACAAAAACTGGGAGCTGGTTCCACAGGAGAGGAGCCTGATAACTAAAGGATCTGCCTCCCATTCTACTTCTAGAGACTCTAGGAACCACCAGGAAACCTCCAGTCTGAGAACGAAGTGCTCTGTTAGGAACATATGGAACAATCAGATCTCTGATGTATGATGGAGCTAGATCATTAAGGGCTTTATATGTTAGGAGGAGAATTTTAAATTCTATTGTGGATTTAACAGGAAGCCAATGAAGGGAAGCTAAAGTAGGGGAAATATGATCTCTCTTTTTAATTTTCATCAGAACTCTTGCGGCAGCATTTTGAATCAGCTGAAGGCTTTTAACTGCATTTTGTGGACATCCTGATAGTAAAGAATTACCATAGTCCAGCCTTGAAGTGACAAATGCATGGACAAGTTTTTCAGCGTCACTCCTGGACAGGATATTTCTAATTTTGGCAATGTTCCGGAGGTGAAAGAAGAAAAATCCTAGAAACCTGTTTAATATGGGATTTAAATGACATGTCCTGGTCAAAAATAACACCAAGATTTTTTACTTTATTACCTGAGGTCAATTTAATGCCATCCAGGTTAAGTGATTGACTAAGCAGTTTCTTTTTTAAAGACTCCGGTCCAAAGACGACAACTTCTGTCTTGTCTGAATTTAGAAGCAGAAAATTTAAAGTCATCCAAGTTTTTATGTCTTCAAGACATACTTGTAGTCTATCTAACTGGTTGGGCTCATCAGGATTCATGGATAACTAAAGCTGAGTATCATCAGCGTAACAGTGAAAATTTATCCTATGCTGCCTGATAAGTTGACCAATTGGAAGCATATATATATAGTAAAGAGAATTGGCCCAAGTACTGAACCCTGTGGTACTCCACAAATAACCTTGGAGTTTAAAGATAATTTATCAGTTACATGAACAAACTGGAATCTGTCAGACAAATAAGATTTAAACCAGCCTAGCGGTGTTCCCCTGATCCCTACAAAATATTCCAGCCTTTCTAAGAGAATATTGTGATCGACTGTATCAAATGCAGCACTGAGATCTAACAGAACCAGAACAGACACAAGTGACTTTCAGCAGAGCTGTTTCAGTGCTATGATGAGCTCTGAAGCCTGACTGAAACTCTTCAAACAGGTCATTGCTGTGTAAATGCTCACACATTTGATTAGCAACTATTTTCTCAAGAATTTTAGATAAGAAAGGAAGATTGGATATAGGTCTGTAATTTTTCAAGTCATCTCGATTAAGTGAAGGTTTCTTAAGTAAAGGTTTAATTACAGCTAGCTTAAAAGCTTGTGGTACATATCCATTTATTAAGGATAGACTAATCATATCTAAAATGGGGCTGGTAATCAGAAGGAACACTTCCTTAAATAATTTGGTTGGGATTGGGTCTAACATAGAAGTTGAAGGTTTAGATGAAGCTAATATTTCTGATAACTCAGGAAGCTCCACAGGATCAAAGCAGTCCAAACACAGATAAGTTATGTTCTTTTTTGATTACAGAAATCTATTAAAAACAATGTAGTTCTTTGTTCGGTTAATTTCATGTACACACTCCAGTCCAGGTGGTGGCGGTAATGCACCTTAGTGTTGGTCTGCCATCCACCGTAAAACGCCAGAAGAAGAAACAAGAGCCAAAACGCGCGTTAGGTCATGTTTTCTGTCGCTGAATAATTTCAGCTTCTAAAAGTTTAAACCGACCGTGATGATGCTGGAGAGAACCAAGATGACAGTGGTCGCAGACATTATTTTTACCCAGAGTCAGACACCTGAGAAGGAGGACGCTGTTTTCTGTCGGTGTTCCAGGGCCTTCGTAGAGTAAGAGTTTCTCGTGTTTCTTTTATAAAAACAGCATAGTTATTCTCTTCCGGTTTTACGCGTTATGTAGGTTTTTGCGTTAACCGACATAGACATAGTCATTGGATATCGGTAAACCGCAGGTCACCGCTAGCTGATCTCGTTGATAGAGTTTTGTTTGCGTAGAAATTAAATTAAAACGACTGGTTGATCTGACATCATGTGTTAAAGTTGTTTTGCTAACCAATACGATAAAGACATTTTACAAAACAGCATGGCTAGATCAACCGTTCAGCTTTGAAGTTATAATAAACGTACAATAAAAAGGCAGTTTGGGGCATCGCGGTTAGGTTAGTTTTAGGTTCGATGTTGGATATTTGCGCTCCGCATATTCTGCGGCGTCCCCGTCCTGTTTGAATCGATGCTGACAGTCTGATTACGGACAGCAGATCTCTGCCTGCTGTCTATGGTTTGCTTTGGGACCGTCAAAACATTTCCTAACCAAAGACGCTTGGGAAACAAATATTAATAGCTTTCAGGTCAGATGACACACTGACCCAAAATTAATCTTGACTCATTGTAATAAACTAAATAAATGAGGCACACTCATGTTTATCTGTTTTTAATGCATTTTTTTATTTTTTTTGTGAATTTATTTAATCAAAATTTCTGCTTTTTTTTAAAAGCTTTCAGGTCACATGGCTCAGTGGTAAAAAAAATACTGTTGAATCATTCTACTAGACTGAATAGATAAGACAAACTAATTTGTATCTGCTTTTCAATTCATTTTCTATTTTTGTTATTACAATTGATCATTTTGATTAAACATAGGATTATAAGCTACAGTCAAATGCAAAGCATTTTTTTTAGCAGATCACACCTGCTTTTTTGAAACTGTCCTGCTTTACTGTAAAAGTCTTCAATGCATGAACCAGTTTCTTGGTATATCTGATTGTGAGTTAACCTTACTTTGGAAAAAGAGGGTCACAGACGTTGTCCCTTCACAAATCAAGGGTCGAAGCATGTTCATCCATCATTCAGAGCTGTGCGATTGTATTTTTTAAATTCATGTTTCACTTATTTGTCAACATTTACTTCATAATTTTAAGACCGATATCAACAAATGTTCAGATTTGCTGGCTAACACAGTTTTAGCCACTTTTCATATTTAGAATTTATTATGTTGCTTATGCAGAATATTGCCAGCCAGTTTAATGTGGCTGCCCATGCATCGGGAATGGTGGACGCCAGTTACCTCCTAAATACCTCCACCGCTGGTGTGATTCTGTTTGGTAAGAGAACAGAGCTTCCTCCTCACAGTTAACCATAGGTAATATATATGTTTGTTTATTGTGATATTGTGCTAATGTAAGAAGTAGTAGTCTCACACATCAGCTACACTGAGTTAAACATGACTGGAAGTTAGCAAATCTGCTATATAAAACAGTAATCCATTAGTGAAGATTTTTAATAATACCTCTCTTTTAGAAGGTGTACTTGTCACTAAAATGGATGACTTGCATACAGTGCATCCGGAAAGTATTTACAACGCTGCACTTTTTCCACATTTAGTTATGTTACAGCCTTATTCCAAATGGTATCAATTTAATCTCTTTCATTTCTCTGTCCTGTTGGTTTCAAACTTCTCCCATTTACTAATGATGGAGGCTGCTAAATGTGGTGACACATCCTTAAAATGTGGTTTGAAAACACATTTTAAGAATGTGTCACCACACTTTTTAGTCTAGTTGTCATTCTTTAAACACTGGTAGAAGTATTCATACCCCATAGGTTGTTCCACAAGTGATGCTGTAAAACCACATATTTCAATATATTTTCTCTTTATCAAGCAACACAACTTGCACTGAAAAAACTATTCATACTTGTTACGTTCATCCGTTTTAATGCTGTGAAACCACAAATTACAATGCATTTTAGTGGGGGTCTATGTGATGACCAAAACAAAGTACAAAGATAAAAACACATTGTTGTGTTAAACTAAGCAAAACCTAAAACGTGTGGCCTGCACGTGTGTTTAGCTCCCACCAGTCAACACTTATAGAACCTTTGGGTTCTTTACAGCTGCAAATGTTTTGTCAATGTGTTTCCTCCAGTTTAAGGATGTAATAATGGCTCACACAAATCTTATGGATTGTCCACAAAAAGACTAGTCCTCTCTAAAACATGAATATGGTTTGATATAAACCCTGGATCACCAGTGACCTGAAGGAACTGCTTAACGAGGAAAAAGGAGCCTTCAGAGAGGAAGACAGGGAATTATTAAGGAGTATACAGAAGCAACTTACAGCCATGATAAGAGACAGCAAGGAGATGTACAAGAAGAAGCTGGAGTGCTAGCTCCAGCAAAACAATATCAGAGATGTGAGGTCAGGAATGGAGAAGATCACGGGTTTCAAGCAGAAGGACAATCAGACCTATGGATGTCTGGACAGAACCAATGAACTAAACACATTCTTCAATAGGTTCAGTTCAGAAACAAGCTCAGCATCCTCCTCTCCTCCTCACAGCCAAACAGACATCCCACCCTACTTTGACCCAAAGCTTTCCTGTCACATCTCGAATGTTTTATCTTCCACCCCAGCCATGGACCCTTCTGCTTCTAGATGTTTGCCTTCAACCAAATCAGAAGATGCTGATTCTCCCTTTGCCTCCACCTTCTACCTGTATGTCTCTAGAAGTCAGGTGAAGAGACAACTGGAAAGACTGAACCGGAATAAGGCTGCAGGTCCAGATCATGTCAGCCCTAGAGTCCTGACGGCCTGTGCAGAACAGCTCTGTGGGATTCTGCAGCACCTCTTTAACCATAGCCTGGCCCAGAAGAAGGTTCCAGTGTTGTGGAAGACCTCCTGTTTTGTTCCGGTACCAAAGAAAACTCAGCCATCAGTCCTCAATGAGTATAGACCTGTTGCCCTAACATCCCACACCATGAAGGTCCTAGAGAGACTCCTGTTGGCCCACCTGAGTAAGCAAACAAACAATAACTACCAGGACCTCCTTCAGTTTTGCTTATGGCTGTGGAGCTGGAGATGAAGACGCCATCATACAGCTGCTTCACCAAAACCACTGTCATCTGGACAAAGCCAGCAGCACTGAGAGGATCATGTTCTTTGATTTCTCCAGTGAATTTAACACAGTTCAACCTGATTTGCTTTGTCAGAAACTCCAGAAGACTCAGGTGGAGGCCTCAACAATCTCCTGGATCAAAGACTACCTGACCAACAGACCACAGTTTATGAGACTGAAGGGTTGTGTGTCTAACCAGGTAGTCAGCAGCACAGGAGCACCACAGGGAACGGTTCTCTCACCATTCCTTTTCACTCTGTACACCTCAGACTTCCAGTACAAGACAGACTGCTATCATCTACAGAAATACTTGGATGATTCTGCAGTTGTGAGGTGGATCAGAGATTGAGAAGAAGCTGAGTCCAGGGAGCTGGTGGATAACTTTGTGGCATGTTGTAGTTGTGTAGTTGTGTTCTCATCTTGAACGTGCCAGGGCCTTAATAAAAGTCAACAAGCTAATAAAGAAGGCTGGCTCTGTTCTGGGGACTCCTCTGGAACCTCTGGAGATCTTTGTGCAAAGAAGTATTCTTCATAAAATGAAGAACATTATAGAGAACCCTGAGCATCCTCTTCATGAGACTGTCCTACAACTACAGAGTGTCTTCAGTCAGAGGCTTCTTCAGATCTGCTGTAAGACAGATGCTACAGGAGATCCTTCCTGCCCACAGCCATCAGCATCTACAACGATATTATCAGATCCAGTGTGATGATTGATAGATGGCTCCATGTCCAGTGCCTCAACACAAACGGCACCGAATATGAAAATGTAAAGAAAGACGCCTGGAAATGTCCATTGTGCACAGTGTGCAGTATTGTTAGAAAGAAATTGTTATAAATTGCAAGATTGCTTTAGGACTGTATCTCATCTGTCATGTTTAGTAGAATAATTTAAAATTCATTTTGTGAACAGCACATTACCTCAAAGCTATTGAAAAGAAAATAATTTTGAAAACATAAATTAATAAAAAACAGAAAATGCATTAAAATCTGATACAAATGGGTGTGTCTCAGAATGATTCAACAGTAATTTTTTACCAGTCATGTGACCTTAAAGCGATTAAAAAAAATAATGCATTTTTATGAAATAAATGTGTAAAAAAATAGAAATGCATTAAAATCAGATAAAAAGGAGTGTGTCTTATTTATTCAGTTTAGTAGAATGATTTGACATTAATTCTGGGTCATGTGACCTGAAAGCTAGTAATCTTTGTTTCTCAGGAGTGTTTTTTTCGGAAACGTTTTGACGGTTCCTAAAAGAACCTTAGGGAGCAGGCTGCTGCCCATGATCAAACTGCCAGCATCTGTTTAAACAGGCCTGGGACGCTGCAGAACCTGCGGAGCGTGAATATCCAACATCCAACCTAAAACTAACTTCACCGTTGTGTTTAGGGCCTAAATTCTAAATGGTCTAAATTGTTTTTGTTTTCATAATCTTAAGAGGGTTAAAGTAGGAAAGACAAACTTATTAAAGGCTTAAAAAGTTGGTTTCATCTTTGTATCTTTTCATCTGTGTGAGGATAACGACATTCATCAAACTATTTCCTTCTCAATAAGAAACCTTCAGTCCGCAGAGCTTCTACATACATACACTCAGAGAATGAGTGATCCAAAGCTATGCTCCATTTCAAACTTTCAAGTGCAGTTCTTTGGGATTTACCAGAGAATCTAAGATATATTATGTGTTCCAGGACTGTGCAGAACAGTTTTTAAGAAGTGAAGGGTAGCTGTAAAATCTTATTGAAAGCAAAATGGCAGAAAACAAGATTTTATTAGGTAGTTTAATTTTGTACATCAGTCAGTTTGCTGATTTGCAAACTATCTCTGCTTTTTTTCCTCCCAGGTCAATCTTACCAGTCATTGAGATGGCAATGTCAGTTAGAGCTTCAAACACAATATTTTGCAAATTTATCATTATCATAATATCACGAGACGCAACTGTCATATCCCAAAGAACTGCTTGGGCTGCAAAAATGTTTTCTAATTAATTAGATACAATGCTTTCAGGTTTTCTATTACCTTGTATTTGATGACACTTTTTGTTTAATGCAGCAGAAAAATGTTTAACAAGGTAAAGAAGAGGAGAGGGGTTAAAGTCATTTAGAAACTACAACTATGGATCCATTTCTTAAAAACATATCGGAGTTGTATAAAAAACATAATAAACATAAAGTAAAAACAAAGTTTCTATAAGCTTTTTTCATGAAGGAGATAAATACAATCCAATTTGATTTGATTGTTTTCTTGCATGTATGGAAAATCCATTTCGAGGGTTGACCCGCTGACGATAAAGATGTGAGATCATGCAGTCTATCATTTTTGATAGCTACTATGAAGAAGAAAAAAGAAATCAGACATTAAATGTGACATTTTATTATTTTTCTAATGGGCTTCTTTTATCATTTCTGCATGCCAGCACAGAGAATTAAGATTGTTCTAGTATTTGTGTTTAGAGAAAAACAACAGATCACAGCGTATTTCTTTTCAATTCCTTTATTTCACCAGATTAAAACCACCAAATAGAGATAAAAGATAGTAAACATGCATCACACTGCGTTATTTTTTTAAAAAGCATAAGGGCCAGTCATGGATCAATTTCCTGAAGACTAGCTGAGGTGTGAGTGCCCTCTGGAGGTAGAGAAAAGTACTACTGATGCAACTTTCAAAAATGCATGACGGTTTTCACTTGTTTCAGACAGTTCTAATGTATTTTGTTTGCTTTAATGGACTTTAAAGAACTAAATTAATGAGATGAGTACAGAAGCAATGACTGACACTGAGTACTCGGGAATATGTGAAGTGCACTAAACAACAAAATGAAATTTCTTGGCAGCACAGTTGATCTGTGATTAATTATTTTGGTTTGCAGTTCTTCTCCTCTTATTGGGTGACTGGAGTTCAAATTGAGTGGATGAGAAAAGTATGGGCAGACCCCTGCAGAGTTCACGAAAACATCGCTGTGGCAAAAAAAGGTGTTTATTCAGGTCATTGAACGCTGTCACGAGTAAATAAACGACACTTCTCTTTAGTGAAAATGCCGTTTTTTACGCTGCTTTAGCACGCGTAAAAAGCGGCATTCAATAACCAGAAAATCAGTTTTTATGCCGTTCATGGTAAAACGACGTAAAAAACGCCATTTTCATTGGAGAAAAGCATAGTTTTTCTTCGCCCTTCAGAAAGTGCTCTTAAAATAGCATAAAAACTGCATTTTCTCAGGATTTTCCTGTATTTTACAGCGTTCTGACTTATAAAAAGCTGTTTTTTTGCTTCACTTTTTAACCAGACGTGTGGTAAAAGTGGCAATTTGTGGCATTCAGGGCGCACTAAATCTAGAGAGAACAGCTGACTCCTAGCAAATTGATTTCAAAACCTCACTGGGTTTCCCCAATGGGTGGAAGTTAAACACAGTCAGATGATATCTAATGTTAATGTATGAATTATTTGTTGTTATGCTCTACTAATGGCTTGATTTAAACTTTAAAAAGTTTATATGTTGATGTTCAGTTGTTGAAAGTTTTACCAATAAATAAAATTATTTGTCATCGTCAATATGAATTCACTTTCAAACCATTAACTTAAATTGCATTTAATTTCAAATTACGCGAACACAGATTCAGTCTGAGCAATTCAAATTCAGTTTCTGATGGCACAAGTTTTTGCCCATAGTGAATAAACTCCTTGTCTTCACTGACTGACTGTTTTGTATGTTTGCCTTTGAACAGGGATAGAGAGCTGTACCGCTCTGACAACAGACTGCTTTCCTCTGGCAAAGAAGACACTGAAGTGCAAGCTACTGTACATTATGGTAATTATTACCAGCAGTTCTGTAGAATTGACTCGGTTCTTCGTCTCCCTTGGCTTGGATCCCATCTGACAAATTTGCCACTTGATCTTTGAGTCACTGACAGATTAAAGCAAACAAAACATTCAAACATGTAAACCGAGGAAACTTGTTTTAAAATGTATATTTTCCTAAATTGTCAGAATCTAAAAAAGAGGAAGAGGAACAAATCTTGGATGAAGAGTCTCAGCTGATGGCTATGATGGGTCTGCCTTTAGCATTTGCCAGCTCCTCTGAACAGAAGATTCGGGTAAGTCGTGTTTGGTGCATTTTATCAGTGTAAAGTTTTGCTGTTCCTTTTGTTTTTATGAATTGGAGACTAGAACCTAAACGCTCAAGGCCTCTTCTCCAATTCTGTTATTGCATGACAGAAAAGAGGAAGGCCACACAGAAAGCCCATCACACGCGTGGCAGATAAAGAGGCTGACAAAGATTTACAGCAGGTTTACAAAACAGGTAACATGCCTGACATATTGTCCTTTGTATGATCTATAATGTGATTTTCTGCATTTGATATTGTTTACTTCTTATTTTTTGTTTGGGTGACCACCATGATGTTTCTGAAGATGAATGCCAGAACAAACTGCAGCAAGTAGTGGATGTTGACGAAGAGGTTCATGACACCTGTTGGGAATCCTATTGGGGTACAGAAATCAACATAATAATTAGCATGAACATTTAGATTTGCTACAGTGTTGGTCCAGTGCAGAAGTTTTAAAAAGCTTATCAATGTGTGATTATAGACAAAAAGAGCAGCATATAGGATAAAATAAAGGCAATTTCTTCACATTTAAAACATAATTAAATTAGCTGTTATTTGACATGGTTCTTTGACTCTGTCAAGATAGAAGCAGATTTACAAAAAGCTGCTGTGAGCTTATTTGATGTTTGACTTTATTGAAGAAATGTCACTAACTCAAGGTTTACCAGTTTTATCATTGCTTTACATTTAAATCAGCACCAGAACTTTAGTCGATTGAAACATTGTGTCTGTTTGAAGTATGTTACAGTTGATATCATGTGATGTGGTATTCTACTGCAGGGTGTCAACAGTTATCACACAGTACCGAGTTAAACCATAGCAAAGACAGGGATACATGTAGTAAGGTGGATCTTCTAATTTGGTTTAAAATTATTTATACCTCTGGTAGGTATTTGTTGACAGAACAAATATTCATAATTGAAACAGCTGAACTAGGAGCCCACATCCCATTAGTACACTTACCTGATATTAAAGGGAAAAACAAAAAAAGGGGAAACAATCTTAATTCCAGTAGCTTTGGATGAAATCAGACCTTACAGCTTTACGTATTTAGTCCATTTTGACCAGATCTGGTAAAACCTTTCTTTTTCCATTTTGAGGGCAAAATACATCTTTTTAGATAGTGGCTCGGAGATTCAGTAACTAAGTGAAATATGGTAGTTATAGATTTAAACTTATTTACATTCATCTGAGAAGTTTGATTCTGATTGGAAAGAAGACAGTCGGAAAGAGTCCACGGCTATTGTTAAAAAACAGGTTTCTCTTTTTTTATTTACAGTTTTACAAAAATTAGCATGCTGAAAATTATTTATACACCCCTGATCAAAATCTTAAGACCAGTTAAAAAAGTGCAGAAATTAGCATTTTGCAGTGTTAAGTCTTTCCATCTTAAGAAAGTTCTAAGTAGAGCTTCACAATGCAAGAAGAAGAAATGAGAGCAAGAGACAAAATATTTTGAGCAGACAATTTATTGAAAACTATATTTAACTTGAAGAAGCTTTTGTCAGCTGTTCAAAAGTTTAAGACCACCACATCCTTTAAAAGCCCAAATTTTCTCAAAAATCCAGATTCAATTTCAAGTATTCATACCGTCAGGACCTCCGGATGGCAAATGCAAAAAAGCTCACAGTGTTTGAACGCGCTAGGAATGTTGAGCTGCTGAGGCAAGGCCTCTCACAAAGTGCCGACACTGCTGAGGTTGGACGCAGTATCATTTTGAATTTCTTAGGGTTATGGAACAAGAAAGTCTAGTGGTAGACCCAAAAACATTTCACTGGCACTGAGCTGCAGGATCCGATTGGCTGTTCTTAATGACACAGGACGATCCTCGACCCAACTAAAGCCATTACTGGTGCTGATTGCAGCCCAGTAACCATCAGACGGGCTCTGCAAGTGAAGGTGTTTAACAAGAAATGTCTTCAAAGACCACGTATCAGAGATTTTGAAACATACATGTGTAATATATTGTGTATGTGTTTACACATGCACGTTTACACACGTATGTGTAAACACGTGTAATATAGAAACAATAAAAAGCCATCAGATCAATAGATCACACTGGATATAAAGGCCATACTAATGAACTCTTCAAAATCAAAAGCCTTACAATTTCAGAATTTGGTAACACAGCTCAAATAATATTTCAAGGAAAACAAACTTTTTACCAAATAAACTAGAGACGAGAGAGAAGGACATATTTTAAGAGGGGATCTGAAAATATAAATGCTGTGTTGAAATGACTTTAAAAAGTATGTGCCATTAAATTATGGATTTGTCCAGCAGATGAATTTAAGCAAAGTAAAGACAAGAAGAAAGGAAATGTAAAATGTGATGATGTGACTTGTTGGTATGGTTAGTACATTTGATCATGTTTTAACTTAACTATATTTAAATCTGAAAACATCTAAACAGTTGAACTTCTGATTTTAGTGTCTGTGTTTTTCATTGTTTTTTTTCTGTTTTGTACACAATAAAGCTCAGAATGGGCATGATTTGCTGTGGAGCTCCTGGCTGGAGAAGCATCCAGACACCAGTTTATCATCTGCAGATGATGTTGGAGCTGTCGCTGCTCCTTGGGATAATCCAGATACGAAGGCTCTCTGGGACACACTGGCTGCGGAGACTTACTACTCGTATTGGGAGCGATTTTCATATTGGACAGCACTAGGCTGGACTACTGATCCTCGAATGTGTAACTGGAGCACTGGTGAAGATGTGCAGACAGACACTCAGACACAGTCAAACGAACAGACAAAAGGGAAAACTGGAGCTGGGAACCAAGAAAGAGAAAGAAAAGTTGATGTTATGAGTTTTCTGTTCAGAGAAACGTGCACAATACAGGAAAGCCGGAGCTGTGCGACTGACTTAGAGGCAAACAGATACTTTGTTCACAGCTCTGATGTTAGAAAGCAGTCAGATGAGGAATGTTGTTGCTGTGAGGATCCTTCAGACGGTGGGAATGATCAGAAGGAACCCGCTGGCACATCTAAAGAGAACACTGCTAAACAAACAGGTAATGTGCCCCACCAAGTGTTGCAGACTGCTGTATGATTATCCAAACTGCTTATTACAAAATAGTATGTGTGTGTACCAGTGGCGATTGCTCTAAGACTGCAAGGGAAGCTCAGCTTCCCCTAAAATGTCAAAATATAAGTGATCAAATATATACTGTTGTGTGTACATGTCATTGACTAATATATACAGTATATATATACACAGACATACTATTTTGTAAGTATATATATATGTGTGTGTGTGTGTGTGTATATACTTCTTTTTATTTTCACCACCCAGATTCAATGCAACTCACCATCCTACCTGACAGAATCTTCAGCTCAAACAGCAAAATGTCAGAGAGAAGAGAAGAAGAAGACGATGATGGTGATGAGCACCCAAGAAGGTTTACGAAAATTAAACGCAGGTGGGCTCTGTAGTAACAGTTCTTAAAGTGGTTCCACTGCTGAAAGAATAGACGTTAGCAATTTTAAAAATGGTTTTGTCTTGGCACCAAGCTTCTGGGCCAGTGAAAAGAGAAACGAAGGCTGGGTTAATGGAAAGCGGCCATTATTTTAAATATGGTAGCCCTATGGTGTAAGACACAATATTTTCCACTTTCAGTCTGTCTGTAAAATTTAAGATTACAGCAAAGAAAATGTGCAAGCTATACCATACATAAAAATTTAGTTAGCACAGCAATACACAAGTTATGCCATCCTTTACATTATTTTCACTTCTCAAGACCAGGTTAATGTATTAATCTTGGGCTCTCTCTAGAATTTTTTTGGGGGGGAAAAATCTCCAAGGAAGTCCGAACGGTGTGGGTTTTATTTAATCTTCCTCCTCTGCCACATGTTGAACCCCCATGAGCAAGGCATTTGACTCCAAGTTGCATACAGATAAGTGTATGTTCATTATAAAAGTCTATTTACTATCATTTTTTTCTACATTACCTAATAAACAGCTTTTTTAGCCTAATGCTTAAACCATTGTGTTAAACATGGAAACTTGATTGTGGCATGAATTTCCAAAAAAATATCCTACAGTAAAAGATTCCAGAAAACCCTGTCTTATATTTGTCACTGACTGATGTACCCGACCGTTGTGATGAAAAGTTATGCTCATGATACAGCTACCTTGTCGTCTTACAGTGAACTGACATTGTTGAATTTAGGACTGCACATTTTCTTAAAAACAACGTCATCAGGTTGAACATCAGTGATAGTGATGTTGTTTTCCGATTGGAACATCTGGGCTTCATCGCAAGCCTCACCATGTATTTTAGTGTCCTTAGACATAACAAGGAAACCCACTTTGCCTGTTAAATTCCCACAGGTGAGTACAAATATTAATAAAGTAGTTTTTAATTGAATTGAAATGTTACGTGTATTAGAATTGATGACTCTGTAGTAAGAATGATGAAAGCAGTGTAACCCTGACTGTTGAAAATGCCACATTACATGCATGAAACACCAAAATTGCTACTTCGTAAAGCTGTTGTGTGTTCTTTCTGCAGTCATGAGCTGGATATGGAGGAGTGTCCACATCTTACACCTGAGGAAGTCTGGTCTGAACTAGGACTTAAACACAAATTGCAGCCCCCGTAAGTCTTTTTTCCCCTATTTGTTTGTTTTTGTTTGTGTTTTTTTTTTTGTTATTCTGCCCAGTTTGTTTAAGTTACTGACAGAAAGTAAACTCTGTGGCCAAGTATAAAATGAGTATAACATTTTTCACTACTCAAAATATTACACAATAGAATCAGGTCATACCAGCAGGTTTATCTTATGAGTAGTGAAGCATGAATTCCACAGTGCTCACAGTTCTGAAATTCAATTCTCAAGTTAGAACTTTATGACAAGAAAACATAAGAAATCATGGAACAAGTATGCCACAAAATTGATGATGTTCACACTATATTGAGCAAAAGTTAATGAGCAAGAGTGCATGTCTTTTTTTGTTAGCTTATTCCTGGGAATTTATGTCTTCATTGTTTGAAGATGAAATTACATTTGTACTCATCCCTTTTTGCCCACAAAAAAAAATCTGATATTGCACTTTTTTTCAGGATTTTTAAATAAAAAAACACTGCCTACCTTCTATGTGATATTGGTTTCCAAAAGGAAGTACAAAAAACTTAATACGTAAACACCTAATTGCCAAAGTGATTTTTTTTCAGCATATTTGCCAAATGATCTGCTGTCTTTTGAAGTGTAAAAGTATGTTAAATTCACCATCTTAACCTAATAGCAATAATGAAACACGCTTGATTTGTCATTGTAGAGTAGTGGAAATAATAGTTTTTTCTTTGTATTTTTTTCTCAGGTTTGGCACTGTAGTAAGGTATAAAGATAATAGTCCAAAGCCTCAGAAGTCAAGCAAGGTAGTCAGCAGTATCAACAAACACATCAGATTCTCTGAGATGGATGCAGACAACACAAATCCCATTAGCCCTTCCCTGTACAAGGTAATCTGTCCAAACTGTTTTGATATTATTCTTAGGCATTATTAGTTAGTGGTAGTACTTGGTACTTGGTAGTACTTGGTAAAAGGCTTTAGCAGGTTTACAGTTCACATTTTACAGGTCTTGATGGCAGGCAGTGCAGCTTGCTTTGTGAAGTTATGCAGCAAGCAACTGGAAAGATAGAAAAAAATGTTATTAAATCACCTTCTTTGTACATGTTCATATGAACCTTTCAGTGATATGGAGCTTCATGTACCACAGGACTCAGGGCTTGGTCCAGAAGCTCTAAACTTGAACAATGTGTCAAAATCCCTTGTTTACTAAAGCTAAGTGGCAGTGAATGTTTCTGCGCTTAGTTTGCCGTCACAAAGGTTAGTAGCTTATGCAGGAAGTTACTCTATTTCCAGTTTGTTCAATATTAAGCACTCTTAAGAACTAGAGTGCTTAATTTTATTACTGTCAATATCATTGCTGCATTAATTTAAAACTTTTGTCATTACTACCTAACACTAGAATTAAACTGATTCTGTGAGACACTCTAATAATTTACATGCATATGAGAAACGTAACCAACAAACCAGACTAACAAAAGCGAAGATAAACAATGAAAACAAATCTATAGGAATAATATTGAAATATTTTAGCTGCATTTTTGCACAATCTTAAAATGCTACATCAAATCTAATTCTGCAGAGCATAATTAAAAGGGCTTTGGCTAGAATAATGATTGAACCTTCAACAACTTCTCAGTGAGTCAATCTTGTCTGATTATCTAACTATCGTCATATGAAAAAGAACAAGGAGAAAAACGGGTACAGGTCTACTCCAGTAAACATCTTGTCTTTAAATCTCACTGCCCAATAACATAAACAATCCCACCTGATGTCTGTCCTGTCATCAGGTCGAGAATGTTTGTTTTGGTGAAATCTCTCACCCCTCATGAATGCAGAACACAAAGTGTTTTTGTTTTCGATGGCACAAATTGCAAAAGCATACAGTACTGACAAACATAAATGGTGATTCTCCAAGTGAAAATGTGGGAGCAATTGATCACGGGGTCGCACAGTTTGTACATTTTTGTTGAATTATTAAGCTCTTACGACACTCCCCGTCTCTAAGCTTGCCAACTTGAAAGCATCTAGTTCTTCAGAAAGTCAATGTGACATCACCAACCAGGAAATGTGCCATAAGACGTTGGAGTTCTAAATCCACCTCATCTATCCTTATCTAATGGGAGATATTTTTACACAGAACCTGGGAAAGGTCTACTGAAAAGGCCACATTCAAACTTAATAATTGTAGCAACGAGGAAAACTCTCTCGGTGAATAAAACGGTTTGCAGATTATGGAAAATGACTCCAGATCCGGACTACATGTTTCCCCCAGCACTTTTATGTCTCAGCACCAACCTTCATTTATATAATAGCAGATTCCGCCTCCTCGCTTCTTCCCTGATAGCTCCGCGCTGCGACCGCTCTGAACAGCTGGAAGTCCGGTATCAGCAGCGCACGGTCCGGGATGTTGTCACTCAGCCATGTCTCGGTGAAGCAGAGAACCGCTGATCTGCGGAGGTCTGAGTTTTTACCGGTGAGAAGAAGCAACTCGTCCATCTTGTTGCTTAGAGAGCGGACATTTGCCAGATGTATTGAAGGCAGTGGTGTGCGAAGTCCTCTTTTGCGGAGCTTTACCAGGGCGCCAGCAAGCTTTCCCCTCCGGCGCAGTATCCCGTAGAGCGCCGCTGCTCCGCTTGCCAGAAGCTCAGTGAACCTCAGATCAATGAAGGATGGTGAAAAAAACCCAAGATAGGACTCTCTGATGTTGAGAAGTTCCTCTCTACTGAATGATACCACCGAATTTTGGCCCGAGACCACAGTACTGTGGCTCGAAAAACATATAAACACACAAAATACAAAAACAAGGGGAGAGAGAAGCTCCGAGGCTGCCATCGTCGGCGCCATCTTGGTGCATTAACCTACTTCTAGCCCAGCCCACGAAGGAGGAGTCACAGCTGGCATCCCTGTGATGTCATGGAGCCACAGACAAAATTGTTTTCCAGCCACACCTTGTTCTTATTATCTATGCTAGGCGAAGCTGGTTGCAATGGGGAGGAAGCAAACAAGAGACTCTGAAACTTGTTGGCGAGGATAAGATTCTGCTACTTAGACAAATTCTTGGATCCAGTTGCCTACGATCTGATGTTAACATATACGTTGGTCGAGAACACAAAGTTAAATATGATCTGCATTCTGGATAATGCATCGTTCAGCTTCTGCAGGAAACCGACCTGAGCCAGAGATGCTCCTGAAGAGACGTTGTCCCTAATTAAAGCGGTTTTCCCCAGGGTCTGAAGAAGGCATCAGAACCATGGCTCTGCACGCCTGATGCGTGCTGACCCAGCATAAGCTATCCATAACTGCTTCGGAAAGCTGCTGCAACATTTGTCTGTTCATGCCCACCACATAGCTAGACAATGCCACCTTCACTACCCAACCAGCGCCGTTCGGACCTCCAGTAGTTTAGGATAAAACAATATCAGTATTTTTCATTGACAGACCGTATGGTTATTGAATTAACTTTAAATAATATAAGCATCTTGATTGCACAACAGAAGGTTCATGCATTCTTTTAGTAAGAGCTGTAAACACAAAGTAGCAGAATAGAATATTATTGGAGATATATTGCATTGGAATGTAAATACAAGGATTCTGTTTTTTAGGCTCAAAACTTTCTTCAAAATGTGAGAAGGGAAGCACAAATGAAGATGATTAAGAGAAACAATGTTGGGCCTGTGGAAGAAGAGGGATACGATCATGAATCCACTTCAGAAACTAAAATTATGGAGAACAATGCATGCAACACTTCCTCCAACTTCTCTAAAAGGTCTGTGGAAGTGCCAAGGGAGGAGGAGCATCCTGGAGGATCACTAACATTTCAAGAAAAAGTGGACCTCATTCCATTGAACACACTTGAAGGTAAAATTTTTTTATTAGTGTAATGTGTAGGGTTACTGTTTTCCAAACAACGCAATACACTGTGCACAATTACTAGGCAAGAGAAAATGTTAAAAACTCCAAAATTTTTAAAAATCTTTTAGAAAGATGCAGCACTTGCAATCTTGTCTAGATACTGATCATACAGACATTGTTTGTTGCAAATAGTCAACAGGCTCGCAAGAATGGGTTGAGAAAAAGACAAAAAACTGCCATAGATTTTGAAAGAACTTAACACTGCCAGGAACCTGTTCTGCTCCAGCGCTTTCATATTCCAGTGTGCAACCTATCTGGAGTGCCAAGAAGTCTAAGGTGTTGAGTGCTTAGAGACATGGCCAAGGTAAAGAAGGCAATATCTATGGACTGATTTTTTTTTCTCTAAGGGCGACTCTAGACTGACCACATGGATGGGTCTATGACTGAATCAGTAGCACGCACAGAGGTCCACTTTGACTTGGACGCCAGTAAGGTGGATGTTTGGCAATGGCATTGGGTGGTATTATTAAAGTTGGACCTAATGGAACAATGGCTCAAAATAACCACATAAACCTACTGCTAGTTTTTAGAAGACACTTTATTCAAGCTGTTGTACAAGGAAAAGTCTGCATCTTTTAAAATGTTTATTATTTTTGTTCGGGACAGTGCTCCAATGTGTGCATCGAAGTACTCCACTGCAAATCCCTTAAAGATGAAAGAATAATGACATGACCCTCTTCTTCATCTGACCTAGCACCTTTTGAGTACTTGTAGGAAACTTCATAAACAAGAGATTGAAGGTAAAGAACAGTCCACCTCTCTGAACAGCGTCTGCAAGGCTGTAGTTGCTGCTACACAACTTGACAAGCTCAAACCATAACCCTTGAAAAGAAGGGTGGGTTTGTCCCCGATATAATGTTTTTCTTATGTCAGAAATGTTTATTTGTAAATTTTGAATTGTTTATTATTCTCACTTTAACAAATAAAAAGACCTTGTGTGAATGGGGTCAATTTTTCATTTAGTTTCGTATAAATTTAAAAGGAGAAATTATATTTATATTTAGCTTCCCTTCACTGGCTCCCTGTTACATCCAGAATAGAATTTAAAATTCTCCTTCTCGAATATAAAGTCCTTAGTATGTGCAGTTGGTAGCACTGTTGCCTTGCAGCAAGAAGGTCCTGGGTTCGACTCCCAGCTGGGGGTCTTTCTGCATGGAGTTTGCATGTTCTCCCTGCATGTGGGATCTCACCAGGTACTCCGGCTTCCTCCCACAGTCCAAAAACATTAATTGATCTCTCTACACTGCCCTTAGCTGTGAATGAGTGTGTGTGTGTGGTTCTTTGTCCTGTGTGTGTCTGTGTTGCCCTGTGATGGACTGGCAACCTGTCCAGGGTGTACACCGCCTCCCGCCCGTAGCCTGCTGGAGATAAGCACCAGCTTCCCCACGACCCACTATGGAAGAAGCTGTATAGAAAATGACTGACTGACGGAATGTACAGGGGTTGGACAATGAAACTGAAACACCTGGTTTTAGACCACAATAATTTATTAGTATGGTGTAGGGCCTCCTTTTGCGGCCAATACAGCGTCAATTCGTCTTGGGAATGACATATACAAGTCCTGCACAGTGGTCAGAGGGATTTTAAGCCATTCTTCTTGCAGGATAGTGGCCAGGTCACTACCTGATACTGGTGGAGGAAGACGTTTCCTGACTCGCTCCTCCAAAACACCCCAAAGTGGCTCAATAATATTTAGATCTGGTGACTGTGCAGGCCATGGGAGATGTTCAACTTCACTTTCATGTTCATCAAACCAATCTTTCACCAGTCTTGCTGTGTGTATTGGTGCATTGTCATCCTGATACACGGCACCGCCTTCAGGATACAATGTTTGAACCATTGGATGCACATGGTCCTCAAGAATGGTTCGGTAGTCCTTGGCAGTGACGCGCCCATCTAGCACAAGTATTGGGCCAAGGGAATGCCATGATATGGCAGCCCAAACCATCACTGATCCACCCCCATGCTTCACTCTGGGCGTGCAACAGTCTGGGTGGTACGCTTCTTTGGGGCTTCTCCACACCGTAACTCTCCCAGATGTGGGGAAAACGGTAAAGGTGGACTCATCAGAGAACAATACATGTTTCACATTGTCCACAGCCCAAGATTTGCACCCTTGCACCATTGAAACCGACGTTTGGCATTGGCATGAGTGACCAAAGGTTTGGCTATAGCAGCCCGGCCGTGTATATTGACCCTGTGGAGCTCCCGACGGACAGTTCTGGTGGAAACAGGAGAGTTGAGGTGCACATTTAATTCTGCCGTGATTTGGGCGGCCGTGCTTTTATGTTTTTGGATACAATCCGAGTTAGCACCCGAACATCCCTTTCAGACAGCTTCCTCTTGCGTCCACAGTTAATCCTGTTGGATGTGGATCATCCTTCTTGGTGGTATGCTGACATTACCCTGGATACCGTGGCTCTTGTTACATCACAAAGACTTGCTGTCTTGGTCACAGATGCGCCAGCAAGACGTGCACCAACAATTTGTCCTTTTTTGAACTCTGGTATGTCACCCATAATGTTGTGTGCATTTCAATATTTTGAGCAAAACTGTGCTCTTACCCTGCTAATTGAACCTTCACACTCTGCTCTTACTGGTGCAATGTGCAATCAATGAAGACTGGCTACCAGGCTGGTCCAATTTAGCCTTGAAACCTCCCACACTAAAATGACAGGTGTTTCAGTTTCATTGTCCAACCCCTGTATGTACCCAACTTGAAATCTGTATGACTTTGTAAAGTGCCTTGAGAAGACGTGTTGTGAAATGTCGCTATATAAATAAAACTGAATTGAATTAAACATAATTGGTATCCAATGATTGTACACACATAAACATCGTCCTCTGAATAGCTAATGCTGACTTTTACTTTCCTAAATATTTAATGATAAGGTTTAATAACATGGGTTGACTAAAAGCACTGTAGTTGTTCAATGGTGAAATGGATCCTCAAAAATACAATTTGCCTTGTATTTGTTTACACAATTTAGTTTTCAGTTTGATAATCTTGTGTTTGTCTTTGTAGGGCAGAAAGAAAAAGATGTGATGAAGCCAAATAAGAACCCTAAAAGAAGAAAGAAGCAGCAGGTCCCAGCAGAGCTGGCAGGTGATACTGAACTTGCTAAATACTGGGCTCAACGCTACAGACTGTTTTCCCTCTTTGATGACGGGATTAGGCTGGATCGAGGTTAGTATTAACAAGTTACTAACACCATGCTTGACAATTGATAGGTCCATTTAGGCTTAAAAGTCTCAATTTGACTCTCCAGGACATTCTTCTTGTCATTCTGCCTCATCCACTTAATCATTGTCTCTTCTAACCATAATGTTTTACTCCAAAAGCCAAGGCCGGTCCAGGTGAGCAGGTGCAAATTTCAGTCGAGTTTAAAGATGTTATCAGTCCCTCAGGTGACGATAATGTACAACTAGCATCATGGTGGATACCGACTCGGGTGTCTCCAAACTCTTCAGCCCCCAGTTTGCTTGTTGTTTTTTTTTAAGGCTGTTGTTGTCCTAGTGCCGCTTATTTATCAGTAGCTGAACAGGAAGAAGGGAAGAGAGAAAAGGGTAAGACATGCAGCAAATCATCCAGGTCCGGGTACCGGAGACAACTGCATTGAGGTCTGTAGCCTCTGCATATGGTGCGCCTGCTCTACCACAAAGCCATTGAACGCACGTCAATATCAGCGTCCAGTTAATGACTGACTTGAGCTTATGTGAAACCTTGGTTGTTCTCTAACATCCTGGCCTATTTTCCTTTGTGTAAAGGATGATAGATTGGGTCAAATAATTAAAACCTGGGCACATTTCAGTGTTCAAACAAATTCAGACAAATTGTCCCCAAACTCTATCAAGACTAGTTTTCAAAGAATTAAATGACCTCCCCAAAGCCCTGACCTCAGCGCTATTAAATATTTGTTGATTATGTTTAAAAAAGTGGTCTAAATCTTGAAACTAACAATTCAAATAAACTCTACAAATACTGGTGAAAAAAGTGGTCAAATGTGTTGAGCTGAGATGTAACTTGATAATGGACATTTATTACTGTATTTATTCAGGATTATATTATCAAGGGCACACACACACACATACATACTGTGTGTGTGTGTGTGTGTATGTATGTATATATGTATGTATATAATACACACACACACATACACACAACCTACAATTAACTTCACTGCGGTCAGGAGTCCACGGTTGTGCTCTTTAAAGTCTTTGTCTTTGTTATTTCCGTGGCTGAGACAATTAGTTCTTTATAAAGCCCAAAACTGTAACTTCACCAGTCCAGACAGCAGTGTCTCAACTCTCTGCTTCTCCTGCCGCACCCCGTCCCATCAGAACCCCTGAGTCTTTTTTTAGAGTGCTTGTGGTTTGGGGTAGTGTGAAGTGGCAGCTTAAATCTGAGCTCTCGCCAGATAACTACAAAAATAAACCCCACAAATTAACACTAACTGAAATCCAACCAAAAAACAAGCGGCGATGAGTGGGGGAGACAGAAAAGAAAGATGACAAACAAGAGTAATCCGAAACAAAAAAGAAGAAGACTCTGAAATGGAAGACAAATCCACGAAATGCTTACTGCTAATGTTCCAAAAGAAAAGCTAACGGCACTGCATGATGGACTGGCTGGCATAACAAAAGAAATAAGAGAAATGAGACGAGATGTAAAGCGACCTTGCAACATTTTTTTTTTTTTTTTGACCTTGTCCTCTCCAGCAGAGTAGCGCTCATTATTGTTGTCTGAGTGCCAGGAAAAAGCCCAACAGATTTACTTTCACAAGTGGAGCATTAGAGCCAGCGCTTTAAAGCTCTGCTTGATATTTATAAAAGAAATTTTATTAGAAACTGCTTTGGAATTATTTCAATTGTTACGAACACAGAAACAGAAATGAAAAGGGAAAAAAATAAGAAGCATGAAGGAGAGAGGTGGGGCAAAAAAGGAAAAAGGGAGAGAAGGAGAAAAGAATGGAGGGAAGAAAGAAGAATGAAGAGAAAACAAAATAACACCCTGCTTGCTTCTACACCTGCCGAAACATTCATATTACCAGCTTTTTTACCAAAAAGTGCACGATACTTATGAATGCAAGATATATGTAGTTGTAAATGCGGCTCAATATAGAACATACGTGTATCTGTTAACACCTGAATCTAAACACCTGTGGGTCTGAGTGTGAGCGCGTTTGTGTATACAAGGTTTCTCCATAAAAATATGCAATAGCGAGTGTGAGGAGCCACAGACTTGCCCCCCTGGACCTGGGACAGACACAGAGGAGATCCGAGCCATAGACATCCAATGCCCCCCCCAGAGGACCAGGGGAGAATCCCAGGAGAACCACCCAGCAGCCACAGTGCAAAAGCCCCAGGGAGCTGCAGCGCCCACGGGCCCCGTCGGCAGATGTCTACACCCAAGCAGATCCAGCCATAGACCCAGAGACCCGAGACCCCGGGACATATCACTCCCCAAGCAGAGGCCCGACAGAGCCCAGGGGTCCAGACCCCAGCAAGCAGCCACTGGGAGTGAGCCGGCACACACCAATGCACCCAGCCCCGGACACCGAGAACCACAAGTACACCAGCGGTTGAGACACTAACCACCGGCAGATAGTGTGGCAGGGAAAAAATAGCCTAAACTGATCCAGGAGAGGGAGCAGCCCAAGACCCAACCTGGCACAAAAAAACAGGCACACAAAGTCACAATCATACATTCCCACCCTCATGCGAACACATGAAAACACTCACACCCAACAAAAAGACAAACAATGTTGTACACTCACTCACACTCCCCATTCATACTCCATACTCCCAGGTCCAGGTGGCGATAGCTCATAGTGCAACCAGGACCCAGGAGGTGGTCCCCTTCCCTCCGGGGGTGGAGACGGGCAGACCACTTCAGCACCTAAACCTGGGCTGGTGCCTGGGCTGGTGCCTGAACCTGAGCGACCCCAGTCCCCAACGACCCCATCCTCATCCAGAGAGGGGCCATGTACAAAAGAGGGGTCTACATGGTCCAAACTAGCCCGGCAACCAGAGCCGCAACAGGATGAAACAGTCCCAACCCCCAAAGGAATTCCGATCATAACCCCGTGAGCTCCCCTCCCCCAATGAACTCCAACATGAATTTCCCCACAGGGCCACCTCCAACCAGGACACAGATATGGAACACATGCCCCTGAACCCAAATGCCATGAATCCCCTCCCCACAGCACAGGGGCATACCCCTACAAGTAAGCTCCATCCCTGAAAAGCTGACGAAGCCACACCCACACAGCCCCGCTCCAGGCACCCCCTTCGCATCCCGCCCCCACTAAAGGCACACTGCAACGGCAACCAAGGGCCCTGCGCAAACGCTACCCCACCCCTCGCCTAGCGGTGCAACAGGGCAGACACCACCGAGCACCGCGCCCACAACGGAACCCCCAACCCCATACCAAGATGGGACAAACTCACCCAGCAAGAGGTCTCCAGCCAGCGGCAAGCACCCGGGGCCTGCGTCCCACACCACCACATCACCGGCACTGCAACAATAGCCCTGGGAGAAACATAAACCAGCTCAGGATCTGGATCTACTGGCAGAGACCCATCTCCTGATTCAGTGGTCACACAGAGCAACAGCACCCAGACCTGCGACTGAGTCTACACCAAGATCAAGAAGTGTGAACTTGGCATGGCAGAAACTAATCTGAATAGATGAGAAACCACTGTTTTTTGACCACGACTATTCCAGTGAAGTGGTTAGGCAGCATAAAGAATTCAGTAACATTAAGAAGATACTGAAGGAAAACGCATCAAATTCCAAACACCTATGACAAAGTTCAGAATCCACTGGGAAGACGGCCCGAAAATGTACAACAATCCACAGGTGACGATATCAGCAAAGGAGCAAGAGGACAACATAGAAAAAAGGATCAGGGAGGTTGTACCAGTGGGAGCGGAACCAAAGGAAATCAACAAAGAGAGGAGCCATCCAGAGAGCAAAACAGAGACTTCAAGAGTTTCAGAGAGAAGATGCAAAATAAATAGAGGGGGGTTGCTGTACACTATGTTAACAGTGGGGAGGTGGACGGTGGGAAATATAATAATTGCCTTTAATAGGAGGTTCTACCCCTTTTCTACCAACGGGACATAGGGATCAGGAGAAGATCCCTGGATCTGCCAGGTAAATGTTCATACATGTTCTTTTTATTGTTATAGTTCTCAATGTTCTGAGTTTGTTTAGTATCAGGTTGACTAAAACATATAACTACTTTATTAATGATGCAACCTAACCAATAAAAAATTATATATCTTAATGGGAATGGGTTAAATCATCAAATAAAGAGGAAAAATGTTCTAAACAAGCTCAAAAAGAAAAAAGTTGACATAGCTTACCTACAAGAAACACATCTCTCTGACCAGGAACATAAAAAAACTTAAAAATGTGGGTTTTATAAATACCGATTTTAGTTCCCTTTCAAGGAAGCAGTAAGAGGAGTGGCTAACCTAATCTCTAACATAATCAAGTTTGAATGTCTAAAAGAAGTTGGGGAGAGAAGGTAGATACGTCATGATTAGAGGACAGTTAGAAGAACAAATGGTCACATTAATGAACATGTATGTGCCTCCAGAGTCTGGGAAATCTTTTTACAAATCAGTGTTTGATGTCATTACTCAGGAAACAGATGGGATATTAATACGTGGCGGCGATTTGAACATTGTGCTTAAACACAGTTTAGATACCACCAGCAGCACCAAAAACAGTAAAACACACATAGCCCGATACATAAATACAAACTTAAAAGAAATGGGAATTATAAATACATGGAGAGAGTGCCAACCCCCTGGAGAGGGACTATACATTTTACTCTGCCCCACATTCAACATACTATTTAGAGTAGAGGAATGTAGCATTAGAGCAGCAGACCAGTCAGACCACTGTGCTCTATATCTGACGGTAAAGCTAAGCAAGAGGACCAAAATTACAAATTGGAGATTAAATCTTGGAATGCTGAATGAGCAAAAGTTAGTAGAGCAAATAAAAAGGGAAATAAAGATATATAGGAAAGAAAATGATCCAACAATACTGTGAGATGCCATGAAGGCAGTCATGAGGAGGAAGTTCAAACAAAACTTAAGGAATATGAGGAAAAGGTAGCAGAACTGGAAATATTAAAACTACTTCATAAAAAAGCAAATGATGTAGACACATTGGAGAAGATTAGGGAAGTAAGGGATAGAATTGATGATATACTGTCAGAAGAAATTGAAAAGAAAATCAGATATTTAAAACAAACGTATTATGAGGGTGGACCTAAAACAGCTAAACATTTAGCTTGACGATTAAGGAATAAACAAAAGGTAAATATAATTGACAAAATCAGGCATCCAATATCAAAAAGACTACTTTATAAACCAGATGAGATTTAAAAAAAATTTGCAGAATGTTATGAAGCTCTATACTCCCAACCTACAACTGTGGAGAAGAAACAATTAAAAAGTTTTTAAATTCATTAGACCTCCCAAGCATAGGAGAGTCTCAAAATGTGATATGTGCACAGATTACGGAAAAAGAAATGGAAATGGTAAAAACTACAAGCCCCAAGTAGAGTAGGGCACTCAACACTTCAAATACCCAGAAACGAGGGATGCTTAGCATTGCCAAATATTAAAGATTACCACTATGCAGCCCAACTGAAACCCTTACTGTGCTGGTGTATCACAGATTGCTTTACAAAATGAAAAGAAATAGAATTAGACACAGGGAAGGGTCGTGTACCGGCCATGGTTGCCAACAAGAAGTTGAATAGTGAAAAAACTTTGAAAGAGATTTATAAAAGGGGGGCAATTCAAAAGCATTCAGACCCTGCAGAGAGAATTTAACCTAGAAAATCAGGTCTTCTATATGTATCTACAGGTACCAGATAATAATCAAAAAGAAGCAAGGCCAGGAATATCAGGGGGGATCAGTAAAATGACAGAAATATTGGACAGTGCATATAATAACGCAAACACTAAACAGATATCAAAACTATATCGAGGATTGGTAGCCAACAGGAAAATCTCAACACTCCTATATAAAAGAAAAATGGGGAAAAGAATTACATGTAGCAATAACTGATGACATGTGGTATGGTATATGTGAAACACAACCGAGCACAACTGGCTCAAAAATATGGAAAACATTTTGCTGGAAAAATATTGTAAGATTCTTTATTACACCAAAATTAAAGAAACGAACATTGAATGTGCACCCCCCATGTTGGAGATTGTGTGGAATTCAGGACGTAGACCATGCCCATGTGTTTTGGCTATGTACAAAACTGACATGCTATTGGGAAGATATTCATAAAATTTCAACGGATGTAATAGGACACACACTACCCAAAACATGTACATTTATCTGTTTGGGTCATCTATGTTGGGATTATTAATCTGACAATATTATTTAATATTTAATATTAATACTTTAATATACTTTAATATTTCGGTCTGTTAAGGGTTGTCCTGTGAATACAAGCCCAGTAAGGTGATGGTATTAGGACAAAGTTGAAAGGTGTGAGCCAAGCTCTGACATTATTGAACAGCATAAACTCTGTACACACATGGAATGAATTCACACAATTTCTTAAAATACAAGAATTTATTAACAAAAATAAGTCAACTCAAAGTCAAACAGATTTCAATCAACAAACTCTTTACTATGCTAAAACAATCCAACTAAACTACCAAGCAGAATTAAAGAATAATGAAGACTAATGGGCTATGTACAATATAAACAAGTTGACTGAAGATGATTGAAAATCATGACCAAAAGAGTGAAGCAACATTACCATACAATGTTATTTATGTTTGAGAACCAAGGATTATCTTGAAGAATCTGGAAGTGAAGTTAAGTTAGTCTTGGAACTAACTTAGGCAATAATCAGCAAACGTTTAGACAACCATTCACAATGCAAGATCAGATAAAATATTATTTTAATATAATAATGTTTTAAAGAATGATCTGCTGAATAAAACCAACCTTCTGGATGACTAATTCTCAACGGTGTCTCATTAGCTGCCTTTATTTATTAAAATAATATTTAAATAAATATTATTAAGGGAATATTCGGAAAAGAGCCAAATCTTTCCTGAGAAATGGGGCTTAATGGTGTTTACTTGGTTATCAGATTTAGTACGATAATGTTTAGGGACTATTATTCACTAGCTTGAAAACTATACCTTTCTGTTAAATATTCTGTAGCAGCAAGCACGTGTTCTTACCGGTTAGCAGTTGAGCTAACAAAAGAAGCTGATAGCTTAGCACCAGAACCAAACACACCTTTAAAAATACCAAAAATGCCAATATAACGGTTAAAATGCATAAGCGCGGACGGCGCGTTATGACCAATCTTCTGTGTTTAAAAATCACCCTTTAAATAAAGTTTGTCTTAGCTTTAAAAAACACACAAACACAGAACACAAACTGAGCAAGTGTGCTGCAGATAGCCTGCTAGCACTAAGATAGCACACAAACAAACTTCATAAAATGAAAAACGTTTAGATCATTTCATCCTAACTGTTATTCTGCCCAAACCTAACCTCTGACCATGGTGAGGAAATGATGTCCAAGGGTGAGGTTTGGGTGCGTTCGCTCTGTGAACAAAAGGGTTAGCTCCCGAGCTGTAGCTGGGCGGCCTGTTCTGTCCGCTGACCACACGGGTTAACACGGTGATGCGGGCCGTTGTCCTTCCTTCAGACTCGGCTTGTAGAAACAGCTTCTCTGCTGGGGATTTCTCTGCGACACAGTTTCTGCCGGCCCCGAGAGAGAAAGTAAGCAATGCTTATACCTTAATTTCCCCTCTTTATGAATGAAATCACCGGGTACACAAACAGTGCTTCACTCATACTTAACTTTGCATATGATCGCGTGATCTTATGACACTCTTGGATCCAGTTTGAAAAGTTCATGTCTTTTTGCCAGCAAAAGACATTAGCTCGCTGGGCCTCTCCTGACCGGTCCCACTAGAGGCCGTGTGGAAAGGGGTCATCTTGTTCGAGAGAGGGTGCTCTTATTCAGACAGTGGCATCATGGGAAGTCTGCTGCTACCCCCCCTTTCCTCAGTTGCTGGAAGTCAGTTAAATGCAATTTAATTTGAAAACTCCAGAAAAGTGTATACCGGAGTTTTAATGTTGAAATCCATGGCTGTAGGTCCCAACATCTATCAGAAGCGAACATTCAAATTAAGGACCATTATTTGATTTAAAATTCTTCCGGCTGCCGCAAAGAAGGCCATCACATGGAACTGGTATAAAGTGGAGCCCCCCTCCTTCCGCAACTGGATGGATATATTGGAAGAAATCCACAGGATGGAAAAACTGACATACACTATAAAACTTTAGCAATTGAAATGTGAGAAGCTATGGAAAAAATGGACACTGTATAAGAAATTGCAAGATTAGGCAAACATTGAGAAAACATGGAATGGTCACTCCTGACACCCTGTTCTGTAAATTCGTCTTGTATTACATAAAAGGAAAATAAAAAAAGAAAGCAACCGAGTGGATTACCCGCTCGAGTCAGGGCTTCAGGCCATAGCTTCAGCCATCAGTGGAGTGAGATTGAGTGGAGCGGAGCCGTGCCGCTTAAATAGAGCCAGTGGAAAAGAAGCAATGGAGAGGACATCAATGCCATTCCTGAGAGTATGACTAACTATATAAACTCCTGAGTGCATAACAGCACCTCCACCAAAACAGTGAGATTCTTCCCTAAAAACAATCTCTGGATCACCAATTACCTGAAGGAACTGCTAAACAGGAATAAAGAGCCTTCAGGGAGCGAGAAAGGCAATTATTGAGGAGTATACAGAAGCAACTTAAACTCAGCGTTAAAGACAGCAAAGAGGCAGCTGGAGAGACTGAACCGGAATAAGGCTGCAGTTCCACATGGTCCAAGCCCTCCTGAGGGCCTTTGCGGAACACCTCTGTGGGATTCTGTAGCACCTCTTCAACCTTAGCCTGGCCCAAAAGAAGGTTCCAGTTTTGTGGAAGACCTCCTGTCTTGTTCTAGTACCAAAGACAACTCATTTGTCCTCAATGACTACGGGCCTGTTGCCGTCACATCCCAGATGATGGAGGTCTTAGAGAGACTCCTGTCGGCCCACCTGAGTAAGCAAACAGGTACATTCAAGATCCCGTGCCACTTGCTTTTTATTTTGAAGTTGGAGTTGAAGATGCCATCATACATCTGTTTCAACAATCCCATTGTCATCTGGACAAAGCCAGCAGATCTGTTAGAATAATGTTATCTGATTTCCACTGTGCATTTAACACAATTTAGCTTGACTTGCTTTGTCAGAAACTCCAGAAGATGGATGTAGTGGAGGAGCATAAATAAATCTGTGTTCACCTGGACAACAGATTGGACTGGAGATGCACAAGTATACAGTATAGTACAGTATAGTTGTCTACAAGCAGGGAAAAAGCAGACTGTACTTTTTGAGGAATAGGTCCTTCAATGTTTGCAGCAAGATGCTGCATATCTTCTATAAGTCTGTTGAGGAGAGTGTAATAACTTCTGCCGTCATCTGTTAGCAGCATCAGAGCCAGTGACTTAAAAAAGTTAAACAAGCTGATGAAGAAGGCTGGATCTGTTCTGGAGACTCCTCTAGAACCTCAGGAAATGAATGTGCAATGAAGGATTCTTCATAAAATGAAGAACATTCTGGACAACCCTGAGCATTTTCTTCATCAGACTGTCATACAGCAATAGAATGCCTAGTCAGTCAGAGCTTCTTCAAACCCTCTGTGATCATGACCACTACAGGAGATCCATCCTGCCCACAGTCTGTATAATCTTCAACAACAGTAAAAAGAGACCGTATAATGAGTTACAACAACATTTAATTAGCCTACCTGATTAACAAAGTATTTTTAAACTGAACTGAACAGATTTTTAAGCCTGGTAAAAGTGCCACTCATATGTGTCTGGATTTCTTTGAGTGCACTTTTTAATAAGTAATATGCTTTTCCTGTTTTGTATTCATTTTTCCCTTTAGATATCTTATGTTCTAAATATATGTTCTCAGATCTCTTAGACTTAATATAATTTGCCCATGTAAAACTACTCATCCAAATCCATATTTCACTTATCTTGTTGAGAATTTGTTTTTGTGCAGTTGTCCATAATTATATGTTGATGCAGTTCATTGATATAATATAATAGTCCTATCAATGAACTAGGCCTATGTTAAAACATCCAGGATTTCAAGAAAACGCTCAAATTAGTTCACTGAAGGAGAAAATAAGAAGAAGCTGAATAATATCATTGTGTAGCTGGCCTATCCAAAACACTAAGAAAGATTTTTTCCAAGCATAATTATTCAGTGCTTTTTAAACCCAGCAACACTCTGAGACAGAGACCGTTTTATCCCATGGATAAAAGATCCAAGCTCAGCAGTGTGGTGTAAAGAATAGAATAGACTAGAACTTTATTGATCCTTTTCAGGGAATGTTTTTTTACAGCAGCAGAGCTGGAGTCTGTGTTGTACTGGAAATCCAGTGCAGCCAGGAATGTTTAGACATCTACAGTAGAGAAACTAAACAGCAGCTCCACAAACGGATAGCCTAACACAGAAGAGTAAACACATCGGGTCAAGAATCAGCAGTTCATTTACATCTCCAGAACAAGGTAGATATGTTTGAAGACAAGGATGTGCACATTTTGTACAGGAAAGGCAGATGGTTTGAGAGATGAGTGAAAGAAGCCATCTATGTTAAACATGAAAACCAACACTAAACAGAGGAGGGGACCTCAGATTTAATCTTTCTAACACCTACTCTGCTGCCCTCACTTGTCTCCTCAGGCATTCGTTTCAGCAATTCACACATTGGGACATGTGACCAAAACAACTCGCATGACATCGTTTGGGACATGCAAATAAAAGATGCCGAAGACAACACCTTTCTAATTTAATTGTATCAAGCGGTCACAATCCTTGTGTTTTATTTAAAACTATTGATCTTGTTCTTTATCACAACACAAAGACTGTATTGGACCTTCCCTGCTGCATGTGAATACTTTTTACTCTTTTTTTTATTGAGAAAGACACTTCGACCGGGCCCACATCTCACCTTCTACTCAAGACCCCTCTATTCTTGATAAATATAGACCAATCTCTAAAGTACCGTTTCTTTTGAAAATCCTTCAGGAAGAAGTTTCCACCCGATTAATTGCATATTTAAAAGAACTTAACATTTTAGAGGTTTTAAAGTCTGGTTCTCAATTTTTACAAAGTACAGAATGAACCCTTTTAAAGGTTTTAAACAATATATTCTTAGCAACTGATTCTAGTGACTGTGTTGCCCTCCTGGTTTTAGATTTATCGGCTGCTTTTGACACTGGATCATAGAATTTCCTCTTTTGTGGGGGCATCAGTGGAACAACTCTAGACTGGTTTAGGTCCTATTTGGATGAACATACTTTCTGTGTTTGCCTTGGTGACCATGTGTCTTTCTCTGCTCCTTTATTGTGTGGGATCCTGCAGGACTCTGTTTCAGGCCCCCTCTTTTTCACACTGTACCTGCTCCCTCATGGTTCTTCTTTTACAAAAATATGGAGTTACCAGAGATGCTTAGCACTTGTTGGCCCTTTTGCCTTCACTCTGCGGTCCAGCTCACCCCAAACCATCTCGATTGGGTTCAGGTCCGGTGACTGTGGAGGCCAGGTCATCTGGCGCAGCACCCAATCGCTCTCTTTCTTGGTCAAATAGCCCTTACACAGCCTGGAGGTGTGTTTGGGGTCATTGTCCTGTTGAAAAATAAATGATGGTCCAACTAAACGCAAACCGGATGGAATAGCATGCCGCTGCAAGATGCTGTGGTAGCCACACTGGTTCCGTATGCCTTCAATTTTGCATAAATCCCCAACAGTGTCACCAGCAAAGCACCATCACACCTCCTCCTCCATGCTTCACGGTGGGAACCAGGCATGTAGAGTCCATCCGTTCACCTCTTCTGCACCGCACAAAGACACGGTGATTGGAACCAAAGATCTCAAACTTGGACTCATCAGACCAAAGCACAGATTTCCACTAGTCTAATGTCCATTCCTTGTGTTCTTTAGCCCAAACAAGTCTCTTCTGCTTGTTGCCTGTCCTCAGCAGTGGTTTCCTAGCAGCTATTTTACCATGAAGGCCTGATTCACACAGTCTCCTCTTAACAGTTGTTCTAGAGATGCGTCTGCTGCTAGAACTCTGTGTGGCATTGACCTGTTCTCTAATCTGAGCTGCTGTTAACCTGCGATTTCTGAGGCTGGTGACTCGGATGAACTTGTCGTCCGCAGCAGAGGTGACTCTTGGTCTTCCTTTCCTGGGGCGGTCCTCATGTGAGCCAGTTTCTTTGTAGCGCTTGATGGTTTTTGCGACTGCACTTGGGGACACATTCAAAGTTTTCCCAATTGTTCGGACTGACTGATCTTCATTTCTTAAAGTAATGATGGCCACTCGTTTTCTTTACTTAGCTGCTTTTTTCTTGCCATAATACAAATTCTAACAGTCTATTCAGTAGGACTATCAGCTGTGTACTTTATCCCCCTCCTGCACAACACAACTGATGGTCCCAACCCCATTTATAAGGCTTGAAATCCCGCTTATTAAACCTGACAGGGCATACCTGTGAAGTGAAAACTATTTCAGGTGACTACCTCTTAAAGCTCATCAACAGAATGCCAAGAGTGTGTGAAGCAGTAATCAAAGCAAAACGTGGCATATATACAGGGGTTGGACAATGAAACTGAAACACCTGGTTTTAGACCACAATAATTTATTAGTATGGTGTAGGGCCTCTTTTTGCGGCCAATACAGCGTCAATTCTTCTTGGGAATGATAGATACAAGTCCTGCACAGTGGTCAGAGGGATTTTAAGCCATTCTTCTTGCAGGATAGTGGCCAGGTCACTACGTGATACTGGTGGAGGAAAACGTTTCCTGACTCGCTCCTCCAAAACACCCCAAAGTGGCTCAATAATATTTAGATCTGGTGACTGTGCAGGCCATGGGAGATGTTCAACTTCACTTTCATGTTCATCAAACCAATCTTTCACCAGTCTTGCTGTGTGTATTGGTGCATTGTCATCCTGATACACGGCACCGCCTTCAGGATACAATGTTTGAACCATTGGATGCACATGGTCCTCAAGAATGGTTCGGTAGTTCTTGGCAGTGACGCGCCCATCTAGCACAAGTATTGGGCCAAGGGAATGCCATGATTTGGCAGCCCGAAGCATCACAGCTCCACCCCCATGCTTCACTTTGGGCATGCAACAGTCTGGGTGGTACGCTTCTTTGGGGATTCTCCACACCGTAGCTCTCCCGGATGTGGGGAAAACAGTAAAGGGGGACTCATCAGAGAACAATACATGTTTCACATTGTCCACAGCCCAAGATTTGCGCTCCTTGCACCATTGAAACCGACGTTTGGCATTGGCATGAGTGACCAAAGGTTTGGCTATAGCAGCCCGGCCGTGTATATTTGAATTTAGAAAGTGCTAAAGAAGAATTAGAGGTAGACATAGATAGTAGATAGTATAGACATAGATAGTATGAAATCTGGAAAAAGAGCAGGACCAAAGGGCTTTCCATTCCAGTAGATTTGTACAAGATTTTTAAAGACAAACTTTTGACTCCATTTTTAGATATGTTTAAACAAGTTTTCCACTCAAATTATTTCCCTCCCTCAATGAATGCTTCTATAATTACCTTTTTGGCGAAGCCAAGTAAATCTCCAAACAAATGTGGAGATTTTAGGCCAATTAGTCTGCTAAATTTGGATCTAAAAATAATTTCCAAGGTTCTAGCATGTGGTAAGACCTTTACAAAAGATCAAAATGGATTTGTTATGGGGAAGCAAGGCTTTCATAATGTGAGGAGAGTATTAAAGAGTATTAAATATAATTCATTATAATTAAATATAATTAATATAATTAAATATAATTCATTATAACAAAGGTGCGATTCAGGTCTTTTATCATTAGACACCGAAAATGCGTTCGATATTGTTGAATGGTTATATATTTTTCAGGTTCTGGAAAAATTTTAATATGAAAATAATTTTGTGATATTCATCCAAATACTGTACAATGATCCCTCAGCTGAAATAATAACTAACAGAAATATTATTAAACCGGTAAAGATCAAAAGGGGCTACAGACAAGGCTGTCCATTATCGCCTTTGCTGTTCACCCTTGCAATAGAGCCATTTCCTATTGCAATAGGCGCACACCCTCAACTTAGTGGAATTACCGTTGGACCCTCAGAGCACAGGATTTGCCTATTCGGAGATGACGTGATCTTATTCCTCTCAAAAATAAGCGAATCAATAAATATTGTTTTGGAAATCATCAAATTATTTAGTGAGTTTTCTGGTTACAAAATAGACAAAACCAAGTTGTCTATTCTGTTACTAAATGCAAATGGGCGAATTAGCCCAACCTCAGATATAGTACAGTTTAAGATAGTGACACAATTTAATTATCTGGGAATACATATATCCTCAGATCTCGAACAAGTAGTTGGTACCAATTACAAATTAATAATTTTAACATTTAAATGAACCAATTTGTTTATCTCAGTTCAGTCCAATTATTTATACCTGGTAGAGCTGATGCAATGTTTAAAGCATTGAAAGACAAAGGACTCCAAATAATTCAGAATCTTAATCTACCTGACTCTGATATATTAATGAGTTTTCAGGATCTGCAAAATAAATTCTGCTTAGATAAGAAGTACTTTTTTAAGTACCTTCAACTTAGAAAGTTCGTAAGTAAGAGTCAAACTAACAAGCTGACAAAGCCTGCTCAGTCAACTTTGAAAAATGTTGACAAATGATATTCTGAAGAAAGGCATCATATCCGAATTGTAATGCTTATTAATGTTGCATGTTTCTAAGGGATCCTACGATAGACTTAGCGCTTGGAAAGAAGATTTATTGCTAGACCTATCTTAGGAAGATTGGCAAGTTGCATGTAAATTGGCTCACACTAGCTCTATCAGCACGGGTCTTAAAATTATCCAATTTAAATGGTTAATGTTACACCAGTAGACCTCAACCCCAAGAGACGCCTGATGTATGTCTGAAATGAAAATTAAGACAGAGGGACTCTGGCTCACTGTATGTGGTACTGTAACAACTACATTGTTTTGGAAAGAGGTAAAAGATGTAACTGAGGAAATCATCTCCAAACAAATATTATTGGATCCAAAGTTTGTATTTGGACTTTACCCAGAAAAACATAATTATACTAAAAATCAACAGACATTTATAAACCTAAGTTTGCTCGTAAAAGACTTATAGACTGACTGTCAACCAATGGATCCGACAGATGTTAACTGCACTCCCACTGGAAAAGATTACATATGCATTAAAGGGCAAACATGACTTGTTTAAGTGTGTCTGGAATCTCTTCATTATGTCTGTTAAAAATCTAAGCGTGCCAAAAGACCGTGCAAGTGACTGAGGGAGGTGTGCGCTGCAGTTCCTAAATATGAACAATTCTCTTAAGGCAAACACACTGATGTATTTGAACTCCTGCTATTGAGATGATGTGTGGGGTTTTGTGATCGGTTGCATTATGATCAAGGTTCTGTGAGGGGCACTTTGCTGTTGTATTTATTTTAACTTGCTTTAAACACAGCGTCTTAAGTAGTGCTATTATTGTTTCGCTACATCTTGCAGATTGCTTTGAGCTGTTTTTGTTTAAACTGCTTAAAACTAATAAAGATATTTTTGCAAAAAAAAGTGAACCAAATAGTTTTACTTGTTTTTAGAAGAGGATCAAGAAAATGTTTTTTGAAAATGATGCTTTAAATCGTGCTAACTGCATTGGTAAATTTCCCTTTTTACATAACTTTTATAGCCTTCCTATGTATTATTAAAATTTTGAACTCTAAGAAATCTAAACATTTAAAAATGAACATGTGACTGTGTGCTGGATAAAGACCAATGAATTGTAAGTGATACTTTGTGCAACACAACAGGCTGTCACATTGCTCTTTTCTCGGTGTGAAGTTCCCATGGTTCAGGTGCAAACTCCATGCATGTTATGTACTCACGTGCTCCAAGTTCCTGGAGACTTCTTGTCATCAGGACTCTTTTGTCACTGTCAGATACTCTACATTCTCTTGCAGTGTGTACCATACTCCCACAGCAAGCAAAACAGTTTTCTATGTGAAAAGGGCCTTACAATTTTACTCTTTGTTGCAGAGGGGTGGTTCTCTGTGACACCAGAGAAGATTGCTGAGCACATTGCCCTCAAGGTTGAAAAGAGCTTTTCTGACTCTCATCTGGTGATCGATGCCTTCTGCGGTGTGGGAGGAAATGCCATCCAGTTTGCACTCACTGGAATGAGAGGTAAGCATACCATTTATTTTGTGCTCTCTTGATGTCCCATCCCAATAGAGGGTCCTTTACATTCCAGTGAATACGATTTTAATATTATGTGATGTTTTGTTAATGGTCCTGTTAGGGATTATGATTATCGATTATAAATATTTATCAAAATTATAATTAAAAATCATAATTTCTTATGAATAGAGATCAGAGATAGACTCTGGTGGTGTGATTATTGGGCTCACAGCACTTAATAATGACAATTAGTTAATTGTCCAACAGTCCCATTGTTTGTTACAGCCTCCTTCCTGTAAATGCCAAAGCGTACTTCATTGACTCATTTTAAGCATGTCTTTAGTCGGTTGATTATTTGGTTAAATTTGCTTTGTTTTCTTCTTTTATAATTGGTTTAAATTTCTGTGCTTTTAATGTGTGTCTGGCTTGTGTTGGAATTTCTTATGCTTTCTGATTTTATGGAGAAATACTTTGAATTACAGATGTACAAATGTGAATTGGCGCTATATAAATAAATTGAATTGAATAGAAAATTGAATTGAATTACCCCATGGTTATGTAAATGGGGCTCCACAGTACAGCATTTAATTTAGGCATTTAAGATGAATTAGTTGCTGTGTTGAGTCTGAATCAGATACATCAATCTACTGCTGCACAGAATTGCACCCTACATGGTTATGTACCCATTATAATAGAATATATTGATATGGAAAGGTGCGGCTCCTGGCACAGCTCAGTGCAGGTTGTTAGACCTTCAACAAGGAATATACAGGGGTTGGACAATGAAACTGAAACACCTGTCATTTTAGTGTGGGAGGTTTCATGGCTAAATTGGACCAGCCTGGTAGCCAGTCTTCATTGATTGCACATTGCACCAGTAAGAGCAGAGTGTGAAGGTTCAATTAGCAGGGTAAGAGCACAGTTTTGCTCAAAATATTGAAATGCACACAACATTATGGATGACATACCAGAGTTCAAAAGAGGACAAATTGTTGGTGCACGTCTTGTTGGCGCATTTGTGACCAAGACAGCAAGTCTTTGTGATGTATCAAGAGCCACGGTATCCAGGGTAATGTCAGCATACCACCAAGAAGGACGAACCACATCCAACAGGATTAACTGTGGACGCAAGAGGAAGCTGTCTGAAAGGGATGTTCTGATGCTAACCCGGATTGTATCCAAAAAACATAAAATCACGGCTGCCCAAATCACGGCAGAATTAAATGTGCACCTCAACTCTCCTGTTTCCACCAGAACTGTCCGGCGGGAGCTCCACAGGGTCAATATACACGGCCGGGCTGCTATAGCCAAACCTTTGGTCACTCATGCCAATGCCAAACGTTGGTTTCAATGGTGCAAGGAGCACAAATCTTGGGCTGTGGACAATGTGAAACATGTATTGTTCTCTGATGAGTCCCCCTTTACTGTTTTCCCCACATCCGGGAGAGTTACGGTGTGGAGAAGCCCCAAAGAAGCGTACCACCCAGACTGTTGCATGCCCAAAGTGAAGCATGGGGGTGGAGCTGTGATGCTTCGGGCTGCCAAATCATGGCATTCCCTTGGCCCAATACTTGTGCTAGATGGGCGCGTCACTGCCAAGAACTACCGAACCATTCTTGAGGACCATGTGCATCCAATGGTTCAAACATTGTATCCTGAAGGCGGTGCCGTGTATCAGGATGACAATGCACCAATACACACAGCAAGACTGGTGAAAGATTGGTTTGATGAACATGAAAGTGAAGTTGAACATCTCCCATGGCCTGCACAGTCACCAGATCTAAATATTATTGAGCCACTTTGGGGTGTTTTGGAGGAGCGAGTCAGGAAACGTCTTCCTCCACCAGTATCAGGTAGTGACCTGGCCACTATCCTGCAAGAAGAATGGCTTAAAATCCCTCTGACCACTGTGCAGGACTTGTATATGTCATTCCCAAGACGAATTGACGCTGTATTGGCCGCAAAAGGAGGCCCTACACCATACTAAGAAATTATTGTGGTCTAAAACCAGGTGTTTCAGTTTCATTGTCCAACCCCTGTACATTGCTTGCTATTTTCATAGCTTACTTACAATAGTGAATTCCATAGAGAGGACTGCCAAACCTCCAGTGCTGAGATGTACACAACCAGTGCCTCCATGAAGAGACAACCTTGATGAGTAAGGTGTCTCAACAATTTATCTTAAGCTGCTGTCAGACATCAGGACCTATTAAACATGAAGGCATTCTCTGGTGATTTTTTTTTTCCTAAACTTTTGCCAAAATTAAATCAGGTATTTAGAAATTCAAATTATGCGAGGCCAGTGGGAGTTGATAATGTTAGAAATGTATCACTTTATCAGCTAAAAAATATAAAGATTCATTCTTCCGCCCTTTAAGTAGTTAGATTTCATGTTTGTTCAATCAGCCAGTATAGAATAGTGTGATTACTTTGTGCCTAGATGTAGTATGATCATGCAAATTACAACTGAACTGTTAATGTTGTTTCTGAGAATCACAATTTTCCTCTCAGTATTTTCATGCAATTTAGGCTCACTGATAAATGGATTTAACCCTTCAGACAAATAGACTTTGATATAGTAAAGAGTGCTAAAATAATTAAATTAAGACTTGTATGATTACATGCTGATGCTTTCCATGCATTGTGTGTAAGTGTTGGTAGTGAGACATTTATCCATCTAATATTTCCCTTCAGTATAATGACATGCTATGGTATATAATGTTTTCCTGAACTTCTGATATAAACAATTGCCTTTCTACATGACAACAAAAGTACCTGAAAAGTTCTCAGTTAATAATTAAACAATCATTTATTTCTTTGTAAATTTATAAAATCAAAGAACAAAATTATAACAGAATAAACCACCTCCTCAGAGTCAAGTGGGCAGCCCAGGAAAGAGTTGGCCGTCCTAACACGGCTTTTTTTGGTGAAACCCCGTCACACTAGTGGTGTTAGACATGATGTCCTAAGAACATAACTCAAAGAACAACAATAAAAACTAACAGTGACATGAACAGAAAACAATGTGTTTGGAGAAGTTGCAGCAGAGGCGGGATTTTTTTTTATCTAACATAAGAGCCTCATTGGAACACAGATTCTAATTTGTTCATGCGTGCTAAGTGCAAGGACAGCTGACCTTCTTTTAAATGTTTGAAAGTTTTTCAGTCTGCATTTTATTCCTTTTGAAGAGTCCTATTGTAACTTCTGATGTATCCGAGTTCCTATATAGACGTTACAAGTTATCTAAAACACGTTCTCCTGTTTTGTTGTGTGCCTCTTCTAGTCTTGGCCATTGATATAGATGCAGATCGGCTGGACATGGCTCGACACAATGCTGTTGTCTACAATATTGTTGACCGAATTGACTTCCTGCAAGGAGACTTCCTTCAGCTGGCACCTACTCTGCGTGGTGATGTGGTCTTCCTGTCCCCACCATGGGGCGGACCGGACTATTTGAATGCGGATGTATTTGACATTAGGACCATGATGGAACCTGATGGATATCCTTTCAAGTGATGCCAATTGAAATGTTGTATATTTTAATTTGCTTGAGGAGGGTACATAAATATGTGGTGGTAGTATAACTCTTGACACATTAAATCCTCTTTGGTCAGTTTAAACTCCTAAAGACATGCCCAAAATCCATTGTAAATGATGTTAATTCATAACTAACACTCTTGTCACCCCTCCCTGGGCTGCCACCTTACCTTGGTGGAGGGGTTTGAGTGTCCCATTGATCCTAGGAGCTATGTTGTCAGGTGCTTTATGCCCCTGGTAGGGTCACCCAAGGCAAACAGGTCCTAGGTGAGAGATCAGACAAAGTGCAGCCCACAGACCCCTTATGACGAATATTATGAAATGGAAACAGATATCCTCGCCCAGACACAGGTCACCGGGGCCCCACTCTGGAGCCAGGCCTGGAGGTGGGGCACTCTGGCAAGCGCCTGGTGGCCGGGCTTTCATCCATGGAGCCCGGCCGGCCACAGAAGAGGAAACGTGGGTCCCCTCTCTGGTGGGGAAGGAGGCTGAGTTGGTGTGCGAGGGAGAGGGGTTCTGGCTCACCTCAACGCGCAGCTATGGCTCTGGAACCAGTCTCCTTGAGAGGGGTTGGACACTCTTCCACTCTGGAGTTGCCCTTGATGAGAGGCACCGAGCTGGGTTGGGCATACTTGTTGCCCCCCATCTTGTCGCCTGTACATTGGGGTTCACCCCGGTGAACGAGAGGGTAGCCTCCTTCGCCTAGGGGTGGGGGGATGGTTTCTGACTGTTGTTTGTGCTTATGCACCAGACGGCAGTTCAGACTACCCACCCTTTTTGGACTCCTTGGAGGGGGTGTTTGAGAGTGCCCCTCCGGGGAACTCCCTTGTTCTGTTGGGGGACTTCAACGCTCACGTTGGCAATGACAGTGAGACCTGGTGGGTTTTGGTTGGAAGGAATGGCCCTCCCATTCTGAACCTGAGTGGTGTTTTGTTATTGGACTTCTGTGATCGTCATGGATTGTCCATAACTAACACCATGTTCAAGCATAAGGGTTTCCATATGTGCTCCTAGCACCAGGACACCCGAGGCCTCAATTCGATAATTGACTTTGTTGTCGAGTCATCTGATCTGCGGTTGCATGTCTTGGACACTCGGCTGAAGAGGGGAGCGGAGCTTTCTACTGACCTCTACCTGGTGGTGAGCTGGCTCCGATGGTGGGGGAGGATGCCGGTCAGACCTGGCAGACCCTAACAAACCTTGAGGGTTTGCTAGGAACGTCTGGCGGAGTCTCCCGTGAGGCGAAGCTTTAACTCCCACCTCCGGGAGAGCTTAAAACACGTTCCGGGGGAGGTGGGGGACATTAAGTCCGAGTGGGCCATGTTCCGCACCTCCATTGCCGAGGCGGCTTACCGAAGATGTGGTCGCAAGTTTGTTGGTGCCTGGGGGGAGAAGAGGTACACCACCAACACTGTTTACAGTGGGGAGGGTGTGCTGCTCACCTCAACTCGGGATGTTGTGGGTCGGTGGGTAGAGTACTTCGAATATCTCCTCAATCCCACTGGCACATCTTCCACTGAGGAAGAGGAGCCTGGGGACCTTGGGGCAGGCTCTCCAATCTCTGGTGTTGAGGTCACCGAGGTGCTTAAAAAGCTCCTCGGTGATAAGGCCCCGGGGTGGGATGAGATTTGCCCGGAGTACCTTAAGGCTCTGGATGTTGTAGGGTTGTGTTGGTTAACGCGACTCTTCAGCATCACGTGGACATCGGGGGCAATTCCACTGGATTGGCAGACCAGAGTGGTGGTTCCCCTGTTCAAAAAGGGGGACCGCAGAGTGTGTTCCAACTATAGGGGAGTCACAGTCTTAAGCCTCCCTGATAAGGTCTCTTCCGGGGTTCTAGAGTGGAGGGTCCGTCGGATAGTCGAACCTCGGATTTAGGAAGAGTAGTGTGGTTTTCGTCCTGGACGTGGAACACTGGACCAGCTCTACACCTTTAGCAGGGTCCTGGAGGGTTCATGGGAGTTCGCCCAACCAGTCTGCATGTGCTTTGTGGACTTGGAGAAGGCGTTAGACCGTGTCCTTCGGGGAACCTTGTGGGGGGTACACTGCGAGTATGGGGTACCAGACCCTTAGATACAGGCTGTTAGGTCCCTTTACGACAGGTGTCAGAGCTTGGTCCGCATTGCCGGCAGTAAGTCAGACTCGTATCCGGTGAGGGTTGGACTCAGCCAAGGTTGCCCTTTGTCACTGATTCTGTTCATAACTGCCTCAAGTGGAGGAGTTCAAGTATCTTGGGGTCTTGTTTTCGAATGAGGGAAAAATGCAGTGGGAGATCGATAGACGGATCAGTGCTGCGTCAGCAGTGATGTGGGTGCTGTACCGGTCTGTCATGGTGAAGAGAGAGCCGAGTCAGAAAGGGAAGCTCTCGATTTACCGGTCGATCTAGTTCCTATCTATGGTCATGAACTTTGGGGGTGACTGAAAGAACAAGATCACGGATACAAGCGGCCGAAATGAGTTTCCTCAGCAGGCTGTCTGAGATAGGGTGAGAAGCTTGGTCATCCGGGAGGGACTCTGAGTAGAGCCACTGCTTCTCCATGTCGAGAGGAGCCAGTTGAGGTGGCTCGGGCATCTGGTTAGGATGCCTCCTGGAAGCCTCCCTGGTGAGGTGTTCTGGGCACGTCCCACCGGGATGAAGCCCAGAGGAAGACCCAGGACACACTGGAGGGACTATGTCTCTTGGCTTGGGATTCCCTCAGACGAGCTGGCCCAAGTGGCTGGGGAGAGGGAAGTCTGGGTCTCTCTGCTTAGGTTGCTGCCCCCACGACCCGACCCTGGATAAGCGGAAGATGATGGATGGATGGATGGATGGATGGATGGATGGATGGATGGCACTCTTGTCAGTCAGAGATGTCAGCTTTATATTAAAGAATTGCAAAAAGTCAAATCTTTGTTTTCATCCTTAACCAGCGACACCTTTAAGATTTTCAGCCAAGCAAAACAGATAACAGAAAATATTGTGTATTTCCTGCCCCGCAATGCAGATGTGAATCAGGTACACATTTTCCATGTGTGAATGTGTCTGTGTACTGGTTGTCTTTATATTGCATTACAGTATTATATAAAATAGTCTCAAATCATAACATATGGTCTGAAATACCTAAAATGAAACAGAATGTGACAAAGTTGTGCCATTTCTACATAAGTCCTACCATGACAGGGACCTAATCTTTCAGCAAGAGTCTATTTTGAGCTAACAACTATTCCATTTTTTGTACAGACCAAAATAAATTCATTGACTGTGAGCAATCACAATGTCTCCCACAACATACATAAGGCTGTTGCAGAACTGGAGAAATCCTGCAGTGACAGACTGCTGCATCCTAGGTGCACAAAGGAGTGTTATCACAGATCCTTCCTCCCAGCAGCTGTTAGACTTTATAATCATCACTGCTCCTAACAAACGGACACCCCTGCTGTTATATGCAGTTTTTCCATGTCTTGTAGTCTGTTGTTGTTTTTATGCACAATTATACATGTTCATTTAGTATTTTTTTCAAATAATCTAACTCAGTTGCACATTTCTTTTAATCTGAGTATGCTGTTTTAATAACTGTATAGTATTTGTTTCTTATTCAAATTCAATTCAAAAATACTTTATTCATCCCAAAGGGAAATGAAATGTTGTTGTAGCTCATATTCTGCAGGTTTCTTCAAAGAGCTGTTGTAGATGCTGATGGCTGTGGGCAGGAAGGATCTCCTGTAGTGGTCTGTCTTACAGCAGATCTGAAAAAGCCTCTGACTGAAGACACTGTTGTTGTACAACAGTCTCATGGAGAGGATGCTCAGGGTTCTCCATAATTTTCCTTATTTTATGAAGAATCCTTTGCACATGATCTCCAGAGGTTCCAGAGGAGTCTCCAGAACAGAGCCAGCCTTATGTTTTAAATGATCCATTAGTATTCAGGTTGTTATTCTTATTTTTTCAATTTATCTATTTATTATTTTTATTTTTTTTGTTTTAACTTTTTGTGTATCTGTATGCTTCCATTTTTCCATTTCACTTTGCTGCTGGTACACCTTAAGATTCCCACTGTGGGATAATAAATAATATTTCTATTTTTTAAAGTCTAAATATGTATATGGTCACATACTTAGTAAAACTAGTACTCACAAAAAAGGTTTACCAGTTTTCTGAAGCAACACTGTATTAATGTTGCACCTTGAGTCCGCAGCTGTTTCCATTCAGAATTAGTGAAAGTCTGAATTAATTCATTTGTTTAGAATCAACTGGGGATGATCTAAAGCAGACTGTGGAAACAGTTTGTTGATTTTATAATATTCTGAATTTGAAGTTAAAGTTCGATAATGTTGCTCTACTCACAAAGCTCAAATTTGGAAACCCAATATCAGATCTGACTGCAATTTGTGTTTTAAACTTTTGAGGGTTTTTTTCAGGATTTTTTGGTGTAAAAAAATCATTTGTTTAAAAAAAAGGAAGTAGGTTGCAAATAAATGCATTGTGTATAATTTTAAAGGATTTAATTTAGAAATTCAACAGAGGTTGTATAAGAATATTTTTCCGTTCTACTGTAAAAAGAAAAGTTACCTGAAAGGCGTTTATTTTTGACAGTCATAAACAAAAATCCCATAATACCAAAAGCTTTCATGCACAACTAAACTGAGGGGGGGCTGGTTTGACTACATTGGCATTGTTGTGCATTTACGTTTGTTTATGGTCCTTTTAGAATGTACATTTATTAGCCAGGGAGTGATTCATGTCTAGTATAGACATATAGTGTTGCTGCAAATAGGTTGGATTCTTTGTGATAGTAGAAGTGTCAAAATGATAAAACATGCTGCAAATTAATAATGAATGAAATTATCATTACCTTTTTACAGTGGGGAAAACCCAGTAATGTTACGGATTCTGGTCTTTGTGCAGATATTCGGTTTCAATAATTTCATACCATGAAATCCCTCATTATTTACATTGGCCTTCACTATTCGCTCTTCCAACAAGCGCTGATTTGAGGCCCTCAAGACTAGGTAATGAACATGAACAGTTAAAAGATCACACAAATGCAATGGAACCAAACCATTTAGAGTTTAAAAAAAATCATTAAAATATTAAAATCAATCCTAAACCTAATGGCCAAGTACAATTTTTGTGTCTTGTAAAGAGCCTTTAGATGGCATTTGCTGTGAAATGGCTCTAGATAAATGAACCGAATAGAACTAAGTTCAGTATGTAGACTTTTTAAGCATTTCAAATTTGAACACATTTAGAGAAAGTGTTGAAGGTTTATTAGCATTGTTTTTTATGCTTGGACCAAATTTAAAAAAAAAACCACTTTGTTCACCTAACAACAAGGAGCACATAACATATAAAACTTCCACTAGATTTGGTCCAGTGGTAGAGCTGTAGTATTGTAAGAATAGCTTTGCAGACATTTAGCAACAGCTTATATATGACTAATATTTTCATTCATGTCCCCGTTATCACAGGTTGCCTCTTTGGCCGGTCTAGGAGGGAAAGTTGAAGTGGAGCAGAACTTCCTAAACAAGAAGTTGAAAACTGTAACTGCGTACTTTGGTGACCTGATGAAGCCTGATGCCTAGCAGAGGCATGGACCACTTAGGATTTTTTTTTTTTAATATTTTCGTGGAGTTTCTCCTTAGGAATCCAAGCAAGTCAAGTGAAACAAAGTTTTAAATCGGTGTCTTAAACTTTTTTGTACTTCTAAACCCATTTAAAGTTTTATACAGTGATAATTCCAGAAATAAATTCTTTCCTGATTCCATATGGTTGATCATAACATTCCTGGGTTTTCTGTTTTCTTGTCAGAGTTGAAAAAAAGTTTCATTGGAGGACAAACAATATTTAAAAAAAAAACTGTATGTGTTGCACTGCTTGTGCACCACATACAGTTTTTATAGGTTGTAGGCTTTGAATGTTCTGTTTAATTGTGTTAAGGTGGTCTGTGTTGTCGCAGACGTTTCTGTAATAAAATATACGTGAGCATGTTTGACTTGAAGCATTTTATTTTAAAAATAGAAAAAAAGGTAAAATTGGATGGGGACTAGTGGGTGTCTGCCTGCCCCTTGGCTGACAAAGACCTGAAATAGGGTGAAAACATTGGAGTTTATTTAGCACAGTTTGAAATTTTGCTCTATTTATATAGTTTCTCTCATCTCTTGCAACGCCATGTCAGTGCACACTGAATTTGTCTGTTACAACCTACCTGATCAGGTTTCACAAGATCAGCAATGAGATGGGTCCAAATACACAGAGCATGGAAGGCAGGAAGCAAGTCTTAGCTTAACCAGTAAAAACAAATCTGGAAAAGTAAAGGATTTAAAAACCATTGCAATAAAACCCATAAATAACAGCTTTTTTTTTTTTAAATAAGTAAATTCAAAGTTGGATTTTTAAAGTTAAAGACAGTATGTTTCTGTTAAGTTTCTATCTGCATTGGTTAAGCATTTTGTTCGTCAGGAGTTTAATAGAAGGGTTTCATTTTAGCATTTATTCATTTATATTTCTCTACAGACACTAATTTATGACTCTTAGACTGCAAAGAAAAAAAAATCACCAAATTACTGCAAAAAATTCTATAAGTCAGGGATCTGCGCTACAAGTGAATCTTTGGACTTTTAACAATGGCTCTTAACTGACCTGAAATAATAAAGAACTAACTAACTAAATACTAATATGTTTAAATATAGATGTTAGATTGGTAATATAATGCATCCATCTATCTAACAGATTTTCAGTTCATGGAATAATTGCATTGTATTTTCAGAACAGAATGACACTAAAAGTACAAGTCAAATTTGTTCAGGTCTGTTTTTCTTGTCGTTAGGTTGGAAACTATTTGCTTTTTTTTATGTATCTGTCCTGTTTATTGCCAACGTTTTATTGTTTCTTTTATTTTACAACCTAAAAATAAAATGGTGGTTCATCAAAAATAAAAAATTACCTTTAGTAGATATTTATAAAAAATGATAGATGGCTTCTTTCCAAAGGTCATTTAACATTAGAAGCTCTAAATCAGTTTTATTTAGCTGGTCTGAGGACAAAAATGGCTGTTTGGACTGTAAAGGTTGCAGACCCCTGGTATAAGAGAATCAGAATATGGTCAGTGACTAGACATTTACAATATTTCAGCAGCATTTTGTAGTTTGTTTTATGTATATACATAAAAAGAATCCACATTCAAGTGTAAACATCCTAAATTACATGGGTTCACACAAACATTTCAAATAGATTTTTTATTTAAATAAGTCTTTTTAAAAGTATTGTGGTATTACCAAGAAAAGACACTTTATATAAAGCCTTCCCAGACCAGGACGACTTAGTACCAGACTTGATAGAGCCATCAGTACCGGACCTGAAGTCTAGTCACACTTTGGTTCTGCAGCAGGACAATGATTCAAAGCAGAGTTGCAAGGCTACCTCAATGGCTAAAAAACAAACATAATAAAGTCTGGCTAGGCCACTAAAACTCACTAGTGATATTAAAGCCAATTATAAACTATTTATCCCAACTGTTGCTGCTAAGGACATTCTTAGAATGGAAATAAAGAGAGGGAAAAAAGGAAAACTATCACACCACAGAAATAAGGGCTTGAAAACATCAATCTGTGTGGACCTCATCTACATAATGTGTTTCACTTAGTGAACTGAGTTACTGAAATAGATTAACTTTTCAATAATCTCATTTTTTGAATTTAACTGCATATCTGATTGGTTTTTGACTCACTTCTGTGTTCTTGAATCCGAAGTGTTCCAACACTAGTGATGACTTTATGTGTGCTACACGCTGGCACTGCTGCTTGTGGTCCTTTTGCCCCTTTCCCATTTCAGTTATTTTATACCTGAATTTTATTTTATGAAATAATGGCAGCTATTGGACATTTTGCATTCACCCTGCGTTAACTCACTCCCCCTATGGCAGTGCTGCTGTCATTCCTCCTTTCTACTTTCTGCCGGAATTACTGTGGAAGGTAAAGCCTTTTTTAATAGATAAAAAAAGTTTTTTTATTGTTTTTCCCATAAAAAATGACTCGTGTTTATTCACTCTGAGGGGAAATGAAGATGTCTGTCTGGAAAACAGATCACATTAGAGAAAAGTTCTTGCGAAGGGAAAACTAAGGTTGTTTTTTTCAGCAAATCTTGTGATGCGCTGACCCTTTCCCAGGCATGTACATCGTTTCCCGCAAAACCGTTTACCACAAAATAAGGAATGATAAGAAACTTGCATTGTGTTTCGCTGGGGGAGTTTTGATATCCCTAAAGTCCTGCCAGTCAATTTGCCTGAGGTTTGCATCCAAAAAAGTGATAAATTGTTATTTTAAAAAAATCAGTACACCAACTTGATGTTTTCCAATGTTTGGGTAAATGTGTATTCCCGGGAAAAAAAAGAAAACAAGTTGTGGATGCCAAGATGTTTACGTAAATAAACCCAATCACACCAATGCTTTTTTTTCTGTATAAAAACGCCGCGTCAAAAAATGAACAGGGGTGACTTTGGGAATTTTTGATAAGATGTTTTTGTGCGTTTTTAAGAATAAAAGTTCCCTCCGTGAGGGCGTTTTGATTATTTTTTGCTCGTGATCAACCACCCGCTCCTAAATATTTTGGGGGCCCGTAGGGAAATTTAAATTTCGGGAGAGGGTTGCGGTCTCTCTTTTTTCTCTCTTCTCACAGCTTCCGTTTCCCCGCTGGGAAGACTAAAAAAAAAAACATAAAGTTGGAATTGGATAAGGCAGTCTTAAAAAGAGTAAGTGCGCACCCCCGGCTGGGTCGTGGTTGCCAAGGCGGGCATAAGCTTATTATGTAGTACTTAGCGAAATACTGATTCTCTCCGAGAATTAAGCCTTCTTGAGCAGAGACAGCTAATTCATATATATAAAAAACTTGTTAGAAAAGGTACGTAGGAGACCTTGAGAAAAATTAGCCGGTGGATTTAACTTGAGGTAAGAGAGTGCATCCGTGTGATGTCCGGAGGGCAAAAAGCGCTGGGAAAAGGCCACAGCTGTGGAAATTTTACATGTACATGATTTGGAGCTTGCAATGTTGATTGCAATGTTTTCTTTTTTCGTTTGAGATCTCTAAGGTGAGCAGTGGTGATCGGTGTTCTGCAGAAGTAGTAATGTGATCTTGTTAAAAGGACTAAAGTGAGTTAAACAATTAACTCGTGAGCTTACACAAAGTAAGAGAATTGATCAATTGGGACATCAACAATACTATAAATTAGGTTCAAACTCCCCGGGGAAGAACATCAGGTGTGAGTATGAGAGTGTGAAGAACGTATGAAGTTGGAGTGGTTTATGAATGGCTTTGATCAGCGCTGATTGAGTGAAAGCCTGTGTGTCGACTGCTATCTTGTGTGTGAGGCATGTAAAGCGGATGAAAATGTGCATGTGTTGGCCATACTGAATGTGCTTGCTTGCGGGGTTCCATTGTTCTGTTCAAAATGATAACTGTGAGCGTCTAAATTAAGTGTGTTTTTTCTCTTTTTTTCCGCACAGTCCCAATCCCCCCTCCCTTTTTCCTCTCTCTCTCTCTATCTCTTTCCTCCTCTTTCTACTCCCCGTCTTTTCCTCCTCCTTTCTCTCTTCTGCTCCTCCCTCTCTCTTTCTCTCTCTCTTTCCAACCCCCCCCCATCCTGTCTCTCCCAGCTCACTCCGGCTGCCCCTCCCGTGTAGCAGCACACGAACATTGCATGATCTGCGATTGTGTCGTTTTCTTTTTTGTTAACCTTCCTGTGTGGTTTGATTTAACGTATTTGTCTTAGGCTAAAGTTGCAATTTGTAAAGCCAACGTGAAAAAGTGTGTCATTTAACAACTCTTATAGTCGCCTTCGTCAGTGGACTGGTCTCTGAAGTTGATTGTTTAAGCTTAAAAGAAACTGAGCTAAGGCTTTAACAATTACTGCATAGGAGATAGATGAGATTTTTATATGTTTATGGAAATCAACAAATGATCAAATAAAAGTATAAAATTACTTTACAGCAGGTCAGAGTTTTATTGCCCACGTTTGGTAAAAAGGTGGTGCAAACGTTTTAATCAAATAATTCACTTAATGATAAAAAGCACCTTGAGTAAAACATACTAGCATTTAGTTTATGTTACCAATTAGGTTTACATTAAGAGAGCATACCATACAATTAAAATAAAAACACGCAGCAACCAGTTGCTTATCAAGTCCAATGTTATTGAAATAAGTGTCTGGACTGCATAAGGCTTGATTAGGATACAAAGAGTAAAATCAAGACTCATTTGATTTGGATAAGACAATATTAAATTGTTACTAAAACTAACAACAATAATAGGAAAATAAATATATTTAAAGAACACTGAATTGTCTGGAAATATACAAATAATCTTTTAAGAGAACGAAAATGAGCAATCTACAAACAGTGATTATAGGGTGTAAGAACTCACATTATTTTTCAAAGATCCCAAATATTTCTAAGAAATGGGAGAAATGGGAGACAGCGCTAGGCTGGTTTAAATCTTATTTGTCTGACAGATTCCAGTTTGTTCATGTAAATGATAAATCATCTTTAAACTCCAAGGTTAATTGTGGAGTACCACAGGGTTCAGTACTTGGGCCAATTCTCTTCACTATATATATGCTTCCAATAGTTTAAATTATCAGGCAGCATAGGATACATTTTCACTGTTACGCTGATGATACTCAGCTTTACTTATCCATAAATCCTGATGAGCCCAACCAGTTAGATAGAGTACAAGCATGTCTTGAAGATATAAAAACTTGGATGACTTTAAAATTTTTGCTTCTAAATTCAGACAAGACAGAAGTTGTCGTCTTTGGACCGGAGTCTTTAAAAAAGAAACTGCTTAGTCAATCATTTAACCTAGATGGCATTAAATTGACCTCCGATAATAAAGTAAAAAATCTTGTTGTTATTTTTGACCAGGACATGTCATTTAAATCCCATATTAAACAGGTTTCTAGGATTTCCTTTTTTCATCTCCGGAACATTGCCAAAATTAGAAATATCCTGTCCAGGATTGATGCTGAAAAACTAGTCCTGCTTTTGGTTACTTCAAGGCTGGCTATTGTAATTTTTTACTGTAGGATTCCCAAAATCCCATTAAAAGCCTTCAGCGATTCAAAATGCGCAGCAAGAGCTGTGAAAATTAAAAAGAAGATCACATTTCCCCATTTAGTTTCTCTTCTTTGGTCCGTTAAATCACAATAGAATTTAAAATTCTCCTTTTCACATTTTAAAACCCTTTAAGATTTTTCTCCATATACATCAGAGTCATTGTTTTCCCTACGTTTCCCAACAGAGCCTCCTTTTTCCCGACTGCAGGTTTATGGTGGTTCCGATTTTTAAAAGTAGAATGGGGGGCAGTCCTTTTGTTTTTCAGGCTCCCTTCCCCTGGAAAACCCGCCCCAGTTTTAGTCCCTGAGGCGGGCCCCGTCTACTTTTAAGGCTGGGTTAAAAAAATTTTCCCTTTTTTAAAAGGTTAAGTTGTGGCTTTTGGTTATCCTGAGCATCTTCCCTTTTTTTACCCAGTTTCTTTTCCCCTTGTTGGATGGATTAAAGGGGGGTCAGGTTTGCCTAAACCCATTCATTATGGTTGAGGTGCAAACACACCCCCATCTCTCTTACCTGTATGCCCTTCTCTTTTCATGGTTATAATCAGTTGACAGTGAGAGGTATCCCAAATCCTTGTGTTTTTAGTATAACATGACCACGTGGGCTCTAAAAAAAAAACTATCAGTTTTTTTTATTTTACTTAGTTCCCTACACGTGGCATTTCTGGGGTGGCCGGCTCTGGCCCCGGGTGGTTTTGGTCGGGCCCGCCCTGGGGCCCCGCACCTTTCCGGACCCTTTGTGGATGCCTGATACGACTTGTTGAAATAAAATGGTTAAATAAATAATCTGAAGAAAATATCTATAATTAGCTGTATAGGGTTAGGCCTGGAGGACATAATACCCTTTCATCCTTTTTTGTGTCTCGCCTGTTCTTCAAACCCCCCGTCGGTCGTTTTGGAAATGGCCCCTCACACGGGCCGGTTCTGCTGGAGGTTTTTTCCCCTTAAAAGGGAGTTTTCCTCCCACTGCACTATTCAGGTATATGAGGATTGCGCAAAGTCAACGCCAGTACTTCCACGTCTCTACATGCCACCCCGGGGGGGTGACTGCCACAAGTCTCTGACTCGATGCAATCTGCTGGGTTTCCTTAAATAGAAAAACTTTTTATCCAATTTGAACAAATAACTGAATCTAAATGCACTGTTCAATGGTTAGGATTAATTGGAATGTATGTACATGACTTTTGTAAAGTGCCTTGAGACAACATGTCTTGTGAATTGGCGACATATAAATAAACTCAATTGAATTGAATTGAATAAATTATGCAATTACAAAACTCCTACAGCATTTGTCTCTGTGGCTTCAAATTCACAGTGAGCCCAAAATGGCCATCAGTGGGCTCTAGATGGACCAACTGTCTACTTTTAAGGCTAGGCTTAAAACTTTCCTTTTTGATAAAGCTTATAGTTAGAGTGGCTTAGGTTATCCTGATCTATCTCTGTAGTTATGCTGCTATAGGCTTTGGCTGCTGGAGGACATAATGACCACTTTCACCCTCTTCGCTACATTCTCACACTACTCTTCAATTTTGTAGTATTTGCTGTTATTTCAGCTTTTAACTTTGTTCTCTCTCTTTTCTCATCCTAGAAGCTACACCTGGCCTGACTCTGTATCTACCTGTGACACCTTTCTGGAGAGGGGCATCGTCCGAGCTTCCGCTGGCAACAACTTAATGCTCACCCTCTACCGATGATCCACATGGCCCTGTCTTTCAGTGTTTAACCCTTTCTCTCTCCTAGACATGATTACTGACTGAGCTTTTACTGTAACTAACTATGTGCTCTCTTCAGACTCTAACCTTGAAAACAGGCTCTGAGTTTATCTGTTCCTTCTTTCTAGGTGAAACGACTAAAGGAGCTACACCCATTAACATTTACTTTTCCTTCCCATAGAAAGTACTCCTGGATCAGTGCTTCTTTGTTCTCTTTGTGTCTCTGCTCTGTTCTCTCTAACCCCAGTCGATCGTGGCAGATGGCCGCTCACACTGAGTCTGGTTCTGCTGGAGGTTTCTTCCTGTTAAAAGGGAGTTTTTCCTCTCCACTGTCGCTACATGCATGCTCAGTATGAGGGATTGCTGGAAAGCCAACGCCAGTGACTGTCCACTGTCTCTACATGCTCATCCGGGAGGAGGGAATGCTGCAAGTGACTGACTGGATGCAATCTGCTGGGTTTCCTTAGATAGAAAAACTTTTTATCCAATTTGAATAAATAACAGAATCTGACTGCACTGTTCAATGATTAAGATTAATTGGAATGTATGAACCTGACTTTCGTGAAGTGCCTTGAGACGACATGTGTTGTGAATTGGCTCTATATAAATAAACTGAATTGTATTGAATTGAATTGAGAAAAGGACACATGGATTGCCTTCACCATGGCCTCAAAATGGAAGCTTTGACCTGTCACTATGTGAACAAATGGAGACTCGAATTCTGGATTATAAGGCAAAAGATAAAAGTAAGAAAAGAGTGGCAAAAAGAGAACATGAGTTGAAGATTTTAAAGTTATTCAAAGAGGAAGGTCAGAAATACAGAGAGAACTTGAAACAGCAGTTGACAGACTTGAAAAAACAACATGATGGAACTAAAAACAACAATCTGAAGCCAGCAGGAATATACCCTTCCCTGGCTGGAACGCTTAATATCATGGGAAACTTTGATTACAATGGTGAAGAAAAAGAGCAGGGAGAAGCTCAAATATTACATGGTGACTTATTGCAGGACATCAGTGCTGAAGTAATGAGAACTAGAGAACGCCCACTTAGCCCACAGGGTGTGTCTCCGGTAAGTAACGGACCTCACATGCAGAGTGCACCTGCGGGAAGTGAACAAACCACATCTGCAATGCAGAGACCACTCCCAATACATACAGATTCACCAGTTGCAATTCAGGGCATACATCCTCAGCATTGTAGTACAACAAGGAGACAGCCTTCCAAAAGTGTACAGTTGCCCCAGCAGGGGACATCAACAAATTCAACAACACAACAACCAGGTAGAACAAGAATAATTAATTGTTATGCGGAACACACTGGAAGACCAGGAGGTGATTCGTACTGGATCAACTTGGATCATACTGGGCTTGATTTAAGACGTGAAATAGATAGAACCATCATTCAAGAAATAGAACAACAACTGGACATCACTATTCTAACCTAAATTAACCAGAAGAACAAGCAGAGGCTGCAAATGAGATAGTGCACCTTACTGAAGGGACACAAACAAACAGAGAACAAAATGTATACTTGCTCAGTATGAGGGATTGATGCAAAGTCAACGCCAGTGACTGTCCACTGTATCTACATGCTCATCCGGGAGGAGTTACTGCTACAAATCTCTGATTCGATGCAATCTGTTGGGTTTCCTTAGATAGAAAAACGTTTTATCCAATTTGAATAAATAACTAAATCTGACTGCACTGTTCAATGGTTAGGATTAATTGGAATGTATGTACCTGAGTGTTTTGCCTTGTGACGACATGTGTTGTGAATTGGCGCTATATAAATAAACTGAATTGAATTGAATTGAATGTCAGGCGGTACGATTTGCGCTATCGGCCTAATATTCATCCACCTGATAAGATACACAGAAGGAAGACAAATGCCAATTCTGGTCTAAGGAAATACAACCCAATATGTTCCTTGGGCCTCTGTGGACCTGGTCGGATTGGTCTCGCGGTTGCCGGATGTACACGAAGGTGCAAATAAGTGGATTACAAAATTTTAATAAGAAACGGTAGGAAAACTGCTGGCATTGGGAGATATTAAAGCGGTTTGGGCGCAGTGTCTTGGGGGACTCCAACCATGGAAAATATTTTGAAACGAAATATGCTTGGTGCTTCATCATCGAGCCGATGGAGTTGAATTCAATGCATTTAAAAACGGCTCTGGAGAGAATGGAGCAGAAACCCAGCAAGGGTAGACCCCAGACACGAAAGGGGAACCACTGGGGGAAAGAAACCCGGAAGTACATCTTAAAAATTGGAGAGAGGAAAACAGGTGCAGAACAGGACTTTGACAAGGGCCCTTCCACAAGCATACTTGGGGAGTATCATCGTAAGAGATGCCAGCCCCTGGCAGAGCAGATCGAGATTTTGTTGGTTTGACATCAATCCCGCACAAAGAGTTTAGAGATCAGTGGAAACAACTCGGAAAAAACAAAAAGGGGAGCAAAAATAAACAAGACAAAAAAATATAAAAAGAAAGCTGGCCCAACTGCAACTCGGCGAGCTCCAGGGAAAGGTTAAAGTAAAACACAGGCTGTAAGGTAAAAGGGGGAAAAACCCCCCCAACCCCTCCATCAACAAACCTACAGCACCTTTTCCTGATGCGGTGCATCCATCACAGGGGGCCTCCAACCTTTCAAACCCCCCCGCCACCACATCCGGTAAAATGTCTACTCTACGGCGTGGAATTCACAACCCCATTTGGAACAGGGGAAGACAGAAAAGGATCCCCTGGGAACAGGGGAAAATTTTGCACCCAAAATACCGGGACTGAATTTATCTGGAATCGTGTGAAAAAGTTCCAAAGGGGCAGCATCCATACATGGGGGCGGCGCGTGGGGGGGGCCCAGGGGGGTCCTCTAAAGGGTCCAACAAAACGCCAATTTTGGTACTGGGGGTCCCCAAAGGAGCTCTACGGGGGGAAACCCATACCAGTTTAAGCAGGGTGCTGAAAATGACCCAAATGCTAACTACTCAAATAAAAAAAAAAAAATAAAAAAAAACCAATGTTAGTTGATACGGGGCGTTTACACATGCGTGGCCCAAATTATGCAACTACTCCCCATGTTGATAAATTTTATCAACAGTAGGGTTCTCGGGAACAGGGAAACTAATTCAAATGACGGCTCCTGTACGACTGGGGCAGATAAAAGAAATAAAAATACCAATTTTAGTCTCTGATCAAACCCAATTAATTTGTTGGGCAGAGATGCTCTGTGTAAATTGAAACAAAAAATTTGGTAAACCCCTCGGGGAGTATAATTCAAAAGAAGGTTGGACTCCAAATGTTCATGAAAGTGGAGGCAAAGGTTTTTTGGCAGGGGACTTTGACAGTCCAGTTGGAAAGTAATTTCGAGTGGGGCCAACATTCAACCCCAATTTTCCGAAGCAAAAAAAACCCGTTTGGACTGCCATTGTAAAAGACTACGATTTTTCTAAAACCCAAGATTTTTGAGGAAAAATGGGACAGCGAACGCAAGGATTAAATTTGAACCTGGCAACCAAATACTTTGTCATTGGTACCAAGGGCAGCAATAAAATGTGAAACGAAACGACTTCTTTTCCCAAAGGGTTTAAAAAAACGTTCCGGAAGGGTGCCACACATAACCTTGTTTGTAATGAACTTTTTTCAGAAAAAATTTGGGCCCAATGTAAAAGTTGAAAAATACAAAAAATGGGAAAAAAACGCAATCCTTTAATTTTCCAACACAGGATGCATCAATGATTAAGATTGTGAGCAAAACTTTGATGAAATCCAAAAAAGTGGTGACAGTGTTTAAAATGACACAAACACTTTTGAAGAAAAGGATTTTGTAAAAGGAAGTTTGTTTTTTTGGGGACATGTTAAAACAGTTCCAGATAATTTTCCCCAAAAACCCCCCCTTTTAAAAATAAAAAAAATTAACCCCACCCCCAAACCCAAACAAAAAAAAACCCCCCCCAAAAAAAATTTTTAATCCAAAAACAAAACCCCAACCAAAACACAAAAAAAACCTTTTCCCCCCCCCCCAAAAAAAAAAAAAAACCAAAAAAAAACAACCCCACCACAATTAAAAACCCCATGTTTCTTATCCAATCCCAAAAAAGAAATTTTAAGGGTTAAGGCTAAACAGCACATTGCTGCAATATGTAGATGATTTATTAATCTGCGCACCCACACTGGAAGACTGTCATCGAGATTCAATGAAAGTCCTTCAGAGAATGGCTGAAGGAGGTCATAAAGCCTCAAAGGAAAAACTTCAATATTGTCAGCCTCAGGTAGAATACCTGGGCAGAGTGATTTCACAAGGAACCATTGGCATTTCGCCTCCGCAACTCAGCAAAGTACCATGCCCACGAACGGTTGGTGAGATGATGACATTCCTGGGGATGACAGGCTTTAATGCAGACTGGATAGAAGACTATGCAGAAAAAACAGCACCGTTAAGAGAGCTTATGAAAGAATCAGGAAATCAGTCATTGAAATCATGTTAAAATGGATGGCTGAGGCTAAAATAGCTTTTGACACACTAAAACAGGAAATGCAAGTGGCACCCACTCTGGCGATGCCAGACTATGACAAGCAATTCTACCTTTATGTGGCAAACAGAAAAGACATGTATGTCTCAGCAGTACTGATGCAGGGAACCTGTGGGGTCGCGGGGGAAACAAGCATTTTTATTATAGCACAAAGCTTGACAATGTAGCCCAGGGCTTTTGGCCACCATTCTATCCAGGGCTAGCAGCAGTCTCAAACCCCTATGAAAAAGCATCGAACCATAAAAATGGGTTACCCAGTCACCATTAGGACTCATCACAAAATTGTAGAGTTAATCAATCAAGGGAAGTTTATTGTAACCCCGGAAGATGTTTGCAGTACATGGTGCTTTGAAATCCAGATAAACTATTCAAAGATGTATCACCTCAAATCCAGCCAACATGATTCCCCTCGATTGCGAAAGGGGAAAACATGAGTGTGTTGCTGAAACAATGAAATACACAAAGCTAAGACCAGACTTGGAGTCAATTCCATTGACGAACGCGGGGGGAAAAACTTATTTGTTGAGGCCATGTTTCAGAGATCATTGGGGAAACCATGCAGGGTTTTGAATCGTTGAACAAAAAGGTGATGACTTTGAAACTGTAAAAGCTAAATGGGGGAGCAACCATGCTCAGCACAGCTAGCAGAATTGAAAGCATTAACTGAAGCATGTAAGCTGGCAAAAGGAAAGGAGGCAAACATTTTCACAGACTCGGCTTATGCCCATGGGGTTTCCTATTTGTTTGCTTCTCTTTGGAAGCAAAGAGGGTTCAAAAGAGCAGATGGAAGTCCAGTTCTACATAAAGAGCAGCTTCAACAGCTAATTGATGCAATGATGCTCCCCTCAAAGCTGGCAGTGATAAAGTGTCAGACGCACCGAAAAGGTAATGACCTAGTCATAAGAGGTATTAACGCGGCAGACGAAGCAGCAAAAATGGCATCCCGATGCCAGATTGCTATCTTGGCACCTGTAGTGTCATTGGAACCTTTGGTCATGCCAGAAGACCTGATACTGATTCAACAAGAGGCAAACAGCAGTGAGCATGACCTCTGGGCAAGAAGAGGTGCAACAATGAGTGAAAATGGTTTATGGAGATCATCGGAAGGCCTACTGGTGGCACCAGTGGCATTCTTAACAATACTGATATCAGAAGCGCATGGAGCAGATCACTGTGAAAGAGCTAAGGTGTTAGAGATATTGAGGAATCAAGGTTTTTGGTCCCCACATTCGCGAGCCATGGTAGATGAAAATCTCAGTCAATGTGATATATGTGCTCAAAATAATGTTCGCAAAGGTATAAAATCACCCATTGGACACATTCCAGTCCCTGAGGGACCATTCAAACATCTTGTGATAGATTTTTTTAGACATGATCAAACCTGTTAGGGGAAAACGAACATGCTGGTAAGATTGATCGTTTCCCCGTATGGGTGGAAGCCGTCCCATCAAAAACACTGGGTGCAGATACCGTTATCAAATTCTTAACAAGAGAAGTGATTCCTAGATTTGGGATCCCGTCTGAAATAAGTTTGGATAACGGCAGAGGGGGTAGACACTTTGCCACTTGCACTAATGAGCTATCGCATGAAAATGCATAGGAGCACACATCTAACACCGCATGAAATGCTGACTGGCAGACCGATGCCCATGCCTCAATGGAGGCTACCATTCAAGGGACCAGCCCTTGAGCAGTTGCAAACAGAGTTGAAAGCTTATATGGAACAACTAACTGCTATCCATAGAGCCATCTATTTCCAGGAAAAAGCTAAAAGTTCCAGTCCAGAGACGGTGGTGAACAAACCAGTGGAGCCTGGAGATCTGGTGTACATGAAGGTATACAGACGCAAGTGGCACAAACCAAGATGGGAAGGGCCGTGCAAGGTCAAAAGAACCACGTCCACGGCCGTTAAATTAGAGGGAAGTGACACTTGGCATCATCTGACTTATTGCAAAAAGATTCATAAAAAGAGAAAGCAGAACTCAATTCTATGGTGGATGAACACAAGAGTTGCAATGTTGAAACTGATAAAAAAAAGGTTCAACTATGGGGTGTTTACAGAGGGTGTACCCAAAACAGCAGAGTAAAAAAACATGAGGATGACTGTTTTTGGGGGGAAGTGAGATTTAAAACCCTTGGAGGAAGGTGGTAATTTTGGATACAACATGGGCTGAAAATCCGAGACAACCACAGCAGTAAGAGGCAAAGGGGATTTGGAGCGTATAGAGGGGTACAGCGTTAAATGCTAAAGTAGAAATGATAGGAGGAAGGATCAGGGTACACATCTACCCCCAAAAAAACGAGAGATAATTTTTGGGTAGAAACATAATTATTTCTAGATTAGGACTCACAAATGACAAACGGTGAATGTGCAGTTGGTACATGGATTACAATTATCAGATGACAGTAAAAAATAGGGAAAATGTAAAAATTGGGGTTTACAAGTTGTAAAAAAAAACCCCTTGTGGGGGACTGTGGAAATGGATGTGATAGCTCTTAGAATAGAGAAAAATATGATTTTAGGGCTAGAAGAAAGCTACTAATGGTGGAATAGTAGAGTCAATTATGTTTTGGAAAAATTCCAGACAAAGAAAGCGTTTTTAATTGAGAACAAGTTTTATTCGCTGTTTACAGTTACTAGTAAAACTCCCACAATTGGACAGATAAAGACGAGCAAGATGACATAATTCTGCCTGAGGACATACCACGGGAAAAAATTGCGCCCCCCAACAATAGTAAGCACAATAGCAAACCCCTAAAAATACAAAAATTAGCCCCCGTGGCACCCACTAAAATAACTTTAAGTGAAATTGATTGAGTCGCCCTTTAATAAAATCTAGTGGAATTGAGGGAGACCCCTAAGTATGGTAAAAAAGTAGAAACAGGCTAAAAAACAATACATTTGTAAATAACACAGAATCTAATACGCTAGCAGAATTAAAAAACATAACTGTATTACCTACAAACGAAACACATGCATCGGGTCTGAATGATTATGTTCATGATCCACGGTTCAAACCACACTTATGCAAAAATATACAGTAAATTGCTAGAGCCTAAACCAAACTAAGTACGGATGCTCTGAAAAGGAGGGCTGTCATGACTATCAGGGCGGGCTGGATAAAATTCTATATGGAGGCGTCAGGACAACAAAAGTAAACACCAAAGGGCTATAAAAAAATTACAAGACATTAAGTGGCATGGATTGAGGCCAAGGGCGGATGCAACTTGGCAAAAGGCCATCCAGAACCACATGGTACAGTTGGTCATGGTATACAGCTAGAGAAAACTGACGAAAAAACGATTTTTAATTTGTTACTTTTACTCTGGAGCGCAACTCCAATGTCATTCCAGAGAAGTATACATCTAAAAAAATGTGCACCAGTACAACAACAGAGGTGCAGAGATGGGGAGTTTACTCCCAGTGCAGACGTGGTGTTCTTCTTTAGTTACCAGTGTGTGCATATAAGTTGCAGACTGCTGTGTGGCTCAGCAATTCGCAACAGTATGTTGGAAAGGTTACAAGTTTGAAGCACTGTGTGCTGAATTTTAACCTCAGTACTACACAAAGAAGTCCTCCGCTAAATTACGAGGTAGACTATGATGCAGAATATGAGGTTTTGCAAATGGAGGTTTTGAAAATGGTAAAAGGGTTGATGTAGGCAATCGACAGTAAAATGTAATTTGACTTGGGTGTTATCTTGGTTTAAACACGCAAATAGGACACCAATATTCGTTTAAAACTCAATCTATGGTATCAGAACCCAGACTTTGTTAGATGAACAGGATTGTGAAAAACATTACCATGTCCACTTAGATTATTTTTTTCTAGGAGACCAAACACACCCGGTGGCAGATCAGCTATTGTATGTGTGGGGAATGACATGTTAGCGGAATACCTTACCACTTCGGTGGGTGGGTCTTTGTGCACTCGTTAGAATGAAACTACCTATAACCATTAGTGTATGAAGGAGTAAAAAAGTAGCATCTTGGGAATAGATGAAAATAAAAACGAGAGTTTGCAGAAGTTTAGGTGATTATAGATTAAATGAAGGAGTATATTTGAATCTTATAGGCCCAACCACGAGGATTCCTGATGAATTCAAAGCACAACATGGAAGTCACAGCAGGATTGAATCAATTTTACCTTGCGATCACAGTCTAACAAAAAATGTTGAGTGGATAAACTATGTTTATTATAATAGACAAAGAATGATTCATTTTACGGTTGAAGCTTTTATGGCTTTAGGTGGACCAATTGCATGAAAACAAGTAGAATGGCATTGCAAAAAACAGGCAAGCTTTAGAACTGGATTTTTTTAGCAGATTAAGGGGGTGTTTGTCACATGTTTGGGATTCAATGTTGCACAAATATCCCACATGAACACAGCCCCAAAAAAGGTACCTTTTCAATGCCATAATGGTTAGACTCCGTAAATTAAAAGAAGAAATGGAAAGAGAATGCGGGCAAGGACAGCTGGTCATGGAAGAGTCTGGAGGAAATATTTGGCAACTGGGGAGCCTTAGCAGTAATAAGACAGGATTAACTTGCTAACTGTATTAGTGGTGATATTTCCTGCTCGCGTTTGTTTGGTGTCTGCCTATCATCAGAAAAGTGGATCTTGGGAACTGTCGTACCGCTGGATGACTAAAAGATGGGAAACAATCAGAAGGTCTAATACTTATAGAAGCCTGGATCTGATGGACTCATAGTTTCATTTTTTTTATTTTCCTATTATTTTTTCCTTTTTTTTCATTTTTTACATTATTTACATATAATATACGTCCAATAACCTAACAGGAGGGACATGTAAAAATGTTGCAGATCCATATACTGTTTTATGCAAATTCTGCAAGAATGAAAGATATTACCATCATTGTTTCGTATTGGAAGTTATTACATCCACTGATGTATTTGTTGTTTCAAATTATCCATAGTATGTGCTTGGGAACCGTAGGAGCCATGATGAATCTGGACCGGAAATCCAGTGGGACTGCCCCATGTTCAAGGAGACTCTGATAAGATGGACATTGAGAAATTAAAGCATCACAAAAAAGGTGATGTCATGTATCCATAACAAAGTCGTATAAGCAATTTCTGTCAAAAAGCATTATTAAAAAAAAACTTTATGAAGGTCAAACAATTATGTGTTTTCATGTTTAAGTAGGGGTTTGGGAAAACTGCCATTTCTGTTTAACATTTTTCTCTCGGTTGTGTTATCTTAGGTAGGTAAGCATCTGTATTCTTTTTGAGGTTCTTTTGGTAAGGGTAAGGTGTATTCATGAAGAATAGGCCTTGGGTTGTTTGTTACTTTTGGCCTGGGTTCCACCCTGAAGTTATGATAATCATTTTAGCTTTATGTAAACATGTTATAACTGTTTGACAAGAGTCAATAGTATTGTGAAGGGATATATTGTGGAAGATGATGATAATGGAGAAAAAGGACTATAAGGCACATGGTTTGGCAAAATACCTGTTCAATGTTTTCTGTATGTCCAGGAAGACATCGGGGAAGCTGCCATCCAAAAGAGACTCTTGTGGTTCGGGGACCCCTGTTACATTGTCCTGCGTGGACTCAGAGGGGACATATGAAACAGTGCTTGGGGTCCTTGAATCAGGACTAATGTGAGATGGCAGAAACATATAAAGTTGCAAAAAGACTGACCTAAGAGGTGTGGAATTGCTCGGAGCACGGGGGTCCACGTGCGGGATCAGCCAAGGACTTAAATGGATGTGTTGACATGTTATTCTATGTTATCCTATGTTATAATATCAATGTTATATGAAGTTAGAGTTGCTGTAGGAATGTTCTGAATCATGCTAATCCATTTATACCTGCAAGTTGTGATATTCAGCTCTAGAGGTTTGACACGACTAATGTTCTCCTTTATAAAGGTCTTGGTAATAGGAATGACAAAGCAGGACCTGATTGGCATTAAGGTCCCTAAAATAGGTGGTAATGACACATTTTAGATTCAAAACAGAGATCTCTCGTTCAGATTGGCCGAGAATGCGATTTCTCTATGGCCTCCAGACGTTTTTCCCCGCCTTTTAGGACGGGTGGGTTTTTCGACTGGTGTGCCTTAAGCCGACCTGAAGGTCCCCTTCATCGACAATTAGCTTGTGAAGTTGACTGACAGGGATGTTTTCCATGAGAGAGTTGATGAGGTGTGTTCCTGAAGGAGACTTTTGGGAAGAGCAACAGAGTAGCCGGATTTGGTCTGATTAGTGAATAGTTTTAGTTTACCATAGTCTAACACAGTTAAAATAATGTGCGCATAGGGACACCAAATAGGATCTTACTTAATTAGTTTAACCCAAAATTTCAGACCTAAACAAGAACAGTAATTTACAGTTGCCTATTAATTTTATACACAAAGTAATTTCACAATTGTATTTACTCATAAACAGCACTTATACTCACAGGATATTTACAATATGAATATAAGATCTCTCTCAGCTGTTAATTAGATTGAAAACCTAATTAAACGGGGGATATATGTGGAAGCTTAAAGCTCTGTTTCTACTAGATCAAAAAAGTGTTATTGTCTTTACCATAATAAAATTAACTGTGTGATAATTGCACTCTGAGAGACATGCAAGCCTTCTCGTAATAGATTACACCAAGAGAAAAGTTTTTGGCTTGAGAAGCGATTAATGAGTTTGTTTTGTGCTGCAACTGGGAAAGTTTTGATATTCTGACTCTGCCAGGTCAAGTTGACCTGGGTCAACTTGACCTGGCAAGTCTGCATCCAGATAAGTCTGCATCCACTTATCTGGATGCAGGGTCTGCATCCAGATAAGTGATGAAATTTTTATTGTGAATTGTCACGTACGCCCCTGTAATGGTTACCAGATGTTGCCTAGATGAATTACGTAAAAGAGGCCCCAACACACACCACTGCTCTTGATCTGTATAAAAACCCTCGTCGAGACTGAACGCCAGGGCGACTCTTGAAATTCCTGTGAAGACGTTTTTTCGTGCGCTTTTGAATAAAGTCCCCACCGTGGGTGCTGATTGAGAGGAGAGCTGAGTTCTGGTTTGATTATTTTAGCTCAGTAAAAGACCGCACGCTCCTAAAATAGCATTGCCAACAAATACAGAATTTATGTGCTTATGAACAGACGAGGAACATCTGAGAGGGACTAGAACATACAGGCACTGAAGAAAAGCAGTAATACTAGTAAACCACTGAAAGAAAAATGCTACAAAAAGGGATCAAACTTAACAAAGCAAGCTCAAAGTTCTACAGATCCTGGGAAAAGAACGTCCATGTTTACCTGAGACAAAGAAAAAAAAACTTTGTGTTTGAGAAATTTGATCACTCGATATGTGATTCATACACCAACACACAGAGGTGAAATTTGAATGCACGTTAATTTCCGATTGAAGGCATTCATAATGTCAGAGCACTGGGCTGAAGATAAACTAACTTTAACTTGGCTGCAGGACAGCATGCTCAGCAGTGTGCTGTGCTCTATGCATCGTCCAGCTCAGTTCTGCTCTTCTGTCATGAAACACAAACACAAGAATGGGTTTAGAAGTCGTGCACAGCGCCTAGCACATCCTATGAGGAAGGAGCCACACAAATAATCATACTGCAAAGTTTATTCCTTAAACTTTTCCCAATCCAGTGTTTGTGCCCCAGAAAGCAAACCAACTCAGTTCTGACTGATATTGAATCTAATACCTGCAATGTCAACTATCTTCCTCTCAGCAGCCACAGTTTCTGTTCGTTTCTGTTGAAATTCCCATGTTCCCATGTTACTTTTTTTATATGTTTACATCACGTTTAAATGCTGCAAAAATGTAAGAGTACTGTAATGCAAGACATGCCGTGTCTATAAGCAAAAACGACTGAACCAGCAGTTTGGCAGAGGAGGCAGAACTTTCAGGTTGAAGACTATCATCTTTCTGATCCAGCATTTTCAACTTTTAACAATGCTTAATGACCTACATATGATTGTAAACAACATATGGCTTGGAAATAAGTTGGAGATAGAACACCTCTAAAACACCATCCATCTTTTAGCAAGGTACTACAAAAACATATGTAGGCTAGACAATTAAATAATATGTGGACAAACTGTATATGAGAAAACACGCTAATTTGATGTCACCCAGACTTTTAAGTGTTTTTGTTCACTTTAATGAACAGGTTGAAGTGCCCAATTAGAGAAAATTGTGAATTTGTTTCATACAGTAAGCCTATGTAAGCAGCTTCAATCAGAATTCCCATCAGCATTACTCATTTCTAGAGCCTTGATTGATTTGCCCAAACCACTGAACAGACAGCAACATGTACAGCTGAACTGGACTGAAACCATGTCAACAAGCTTGTTTGTCAGACCTTTGAGGGCGCTAATATATATAACCTGTTCAGCATGTTCTTTATTTTGCTCCACAATAACCTCTAGTAATGCTATAAAACCTGTAAGTACTGAACCCTTAAAATGTCCACTCTGCAGTCAATAACATAATAATGCACAATAACTGGGCAATATAAAAACTTTGCCTCCCTCAAAAAGTAGCATTCATTAAGAAAAATAACTGGAACATTTTAAAACCCTTGAAATCTAAATATCTGGCTTTGAAAGTCACCCTTGCCCCATTCACCTTTTAGTTATGTGACCAGTTTGCTTGTTATTGTTGCATCAAAAACTCAGGTGAATTATGTGTGACCAGAGAGAAAAAAAAGTCCAGGACCAGGTGACAGAAGGAGGAGAAAACCTGCAGATGTTTGTGAGTCATTTATCACACTTGCACTTTGATACTGAAACAGTTATTGTCTGGCGTCTGCACAGAACAGCTCAAACCTCTCACATCCATGCAGCTGTACCAGATGACTCTTTAATGATTGGATTCTCTAAAGATTTATGAGTATTTGTTCCATAGAAGAGCAGAAACAATCTTTGAGGTCCACATAAAAAAGGTAAATGAGGCCTTATAAAAAAATGTATTCCATTTAAAACCTAGAGGAAGTTTTGTCTGTAAATTAACTGGAGTAACTGTGAATACATATTTTTTGTGTTGACTGTTGAAACTATTAATTTTGTATCTCACTTGCATGTTTTAATCAGTAAGTCTTTTTTAGTCAAATTTTTTTAATCGAACTAGCTCTGAGCTGATTGGTTGGTATGAATTAGGACAGTATGTAGGCTCAGAGGGCCACACACAGATGAACAGAACACACAATGTTAACCCCAAATACATGAATTACTCATCCACAAGTGGGTTAGCTGTAACCTTAATTTACAGCAACCCTAACCCAAACACCAAAAACCTAACTTACATATAGAACACTTTTTTTTCTTTACTAATATACACAATAATTTTGCCTGTTGAATCACTACAACACTGTATAGTAGCACACTGCTATATGATAAGGAGGACTAAGTTAACTAGGTGTTTGAACCAAACTCAATACATGACGTTCCGTGATCAGGATTGTAAGGATCGTTCAATGAGGAAATACAAAAACAATACATTTACATCATCATCACATTCCTTTGGTCATCAGCTTTGGCAACCCTGAGACAAAGTGAAACAACAATAAAAGGAAACAAAAAATTACAAGATAACCAAATACGTCATAGCTTAGTCATCCAATTCCAGTCAGGCACGGGAATCAGCATGTGTCATTTGCATGGGTGATGCTATGAATCATGGGAAAATAAATGTGAGGCTGTTATGATTCTGGCCCGTCTGCCTGCTCTGCTCTCACTCTTGCAATTAACTCATCTGCTTCACCTGTCTGCTGCTGCGCTGCTGCGCAATCACCGTCATGCCACACAACTGTGGAGCTACAGTTTTATACAGCCCTCTGACCGGCAGACGTTGCCAGATTTTCGAAAACATTTGTGAGTAGTTATCCAGCGTTCCTTCCGGGACGGGATCTCGTTCCATGACCTTCCCTTGCCTTACGGATTATTCCCTCTTGCTTGCTCCTTGTCTGACGGATTGGTTTTGGGGATTTCGACTCTGTTTTTCTGCCTCTGGTTTTATGTCTCTCTGCCTGCCCTTGTCTAGACGCCTCTAGCCCTGGAATTCGACCCTGTTTCTGTCCCTGGATTTACGTCTCAGCCTAGCCACTGGTTTATTCAGCCTGAGTTCTCTAGTCCTGAGTTCCCTGGCTCTCTAGTCTGCCTGGATTTATTGTCAAGAGGACAATCACAGCTCTCTGTGTTCCTGTCACAGCGTCAGCTGGTTCCCCGGAGGATTTGGATCAGTCGGCAATCCGACTTCAGTCTGTTGGACGCTTCCTCATTAACTGTCTGGATCTCTTCCTCCTCTGGATTCTGTGCCTCATCACCAGACTGAGAAGGTTAGTGGCTTTATCTAACTCCTTGCAGATCCTGAGTTTTATTCAGCCCCTAACTAGTCTCTCTGTTCTCAGTGGTTTTCCTGAAGCTGACTGCTGTTCTTCTGCTCTCTGATCCTGAGTTTCTGAATAAACCTTTTTACTTATCACTTTGTGTTTGGCTGAATTTGGTTCTTTTGGTCTCTGGTCGTGATAGTAAAATCTGGCCAAAGATGGACCCATCGCCAGCACAGCAGTGGCGCACTAATGTTGATTATTGCCCGTCTTAATTCCGGCTTGGGGGAAGTAATTTCTATGCTGCGATCCATGACTCCTGCTTCCACGCCAGCGTCCTCACAGCCTGTTTCCCCCCAGAGTTCCTGATCTTTCCGCTGTGGAAAAGAAAACCTAGACTCACGCCTCCTGAACTGTTTAGGGAGATCCTGACCAGTGCCATGCTTTTTCTTACTCAATGTGAGATTCATTTTGAGCTTCAGCCTTCTTCGTTCCCTTCTGAGCGCTCTAAGTGGCGTTTGTTATTTCCCTGCTCTCTGGAAAGGCTAAGCAATGGGCCACTGCTGAGTGGAAAAATGGTTCGATCACATGTGCTTCTTATTCTGCATTTTCCAAAGAGCTCATCAGGGTTTTTGATCCAGTTCTTCCTAGTCGTGAAGCTGCCAGAGGTTTACTCTCCATTAAACAGGGAAGAGAGAAGTGTTACATCTTATATCATTGACTTTCATTTACTGGCAGCAGACAGTCTTTTGGAATGAGCATGCTAAAAATCGATGCTTTCATGCAAGGTCTGAATGAGAACATTAAGGATAAACTGGCTACCCGGGACTACCCGGGCCTCCCTTCACCAATTTGGGGGACCTGGCAACCTGCATCGATTTGGCGGCTCACAAAAAGGGAGGAGGGAGAGCTTCATAGACGGTTTAATTCCCCTTCAGCTCACAGTCCTGTTCCCCACCTAGAACCAAGGGTCTTCCACCCCCTTCTGATCACTGTTTGTGACCCGGAGCCCAGGGGCGTTGGGCCCGTTCTAAGATTTCTGCGGGGGAAGGGAAAATTGACGAAGGAAGAATAACTTGTTTTTTTTATTGTGGTGGACAGGGTCATGTTGCATTCAAGTGTCCGTTAAAAGCCCAGGCTCAGTAGAGGTGAGGAGAACTCTACTGAGCCGAAGTCAACTGTCTGTCTCCTCATGCTCATTTCCCTGCAACTATTCAAGTGTCTTCCACTTCTCATCAGGTGTCAGTATTCATTGACTCAGGAGCGGACACGGAGTTTATGGATGAGTCCGGTTCGCCAGGGACCATGACATCAAGCTCCTTCCCCGGTTTTTGACACCCGTAATGTCCGGGTTTTTTGGGATGGTCATAGTATCAACAGTTCATACTACAAGACGGAGTAAAAAAACTCACACTGGGGGGCAATCATCAGGACGAGGTCACATTCAGGATTATCAACTCTCCTAAACTACCCCATTGTTTTTAGGGGCCTCCTGGTTACAAAAGCACAATCCCCATATTGACTGGCAAGCCAAAGAGATTTTGGGCTGGGCTTAAGTCCTGCTCGGGCCCACTTGCCTGTCTTCTGCCTCTACAGATTTTTTTTCCGGAGAATGACATTGAGGAGACATATCCTGATCTGTCTAAGGTACCACCCAAATATCATGCACTTAAGGAGGTTTTTCAACAAGTCCAGGGCTACGGCACTACCACCTCATAGACCCTATGACTGTGGCATTGAGCTCCTACCAGGCACTTCTCCCCCTAGGGTCGTTTTATTCATTGTCAGGACCAGAGAACCAGCCATGAGGTAGTTGTTGATGAGGGCACTAAAAAGCTGGGTGTTATCAGACCTTCTTCTTCTCCAGCAGGGGCAGGCTTTTTCTTTGTGGGAAAGAAGGATGGTTCCTTGAGACCATGTATCGACTACAGGGTTTAAAACACATCACCGTCAAGAACCGATACCCTCTACCACTTATGAACACTGCTTTCGACAATTCAGGCGCCAAGATCTTCTCTAAGGGTTTGGATTTGAGAAACGCTTACCACCTTGTTCGTATCAAGAGGGGATGAATGGAAGACGGCATTTAACACTCCCCTGGTCACTACGAGTACTGTGTAATGCCTTTTGGTTTAAAACCATGCCCTGCAGTTTTTCAGGCATTGGTGGAATGATGTCCTGAGGGACATGGTGGGAAAGTTTGTTTTTGTATACCTTGATGAAATTCTGATTTATTCCCAGGATCTGGAAACCCACAGAAATCATGTCCAGGCTGTCCTCCTCCGTCTTCTTCAAAATCATCTGTTTGTCAAAGCTAAAGTGTGAGTTTCATACCACTACCACCTCATTCCTTGGATTCATCATTTCTCCAGACCAAGTCATAGTGGACCCCTCCAAAGTCCAGGCCATCTTGGAAATGGCCTCTCCTACCACCGGCCGCAAAAAGCTTCAAAGGTTTCTGGGGTTTTGCTAATTTTTACAGACGGTTCATCAGGATTTAGCCTGTAGCAGCCCCTCTAATGCTCTCACATCATCTAAAACAAGGTTTGGTTGGAATGAGACAGCGAAAGAGCTTTTGTCAAGCCCCAAGGGTTATTTACGTCTGCTCCTGTTCTACGGTCCCCTAACCCCGAAAAACATTTCATTGTGGAGGTTGACGCCTCAAACCAGGTTGGAGCTGTCCTAAAACCAAAGAATTCTGATGACTGTATTCCCCATGTGCCTTTTTTTCTAGGACTTTGTCCCAAGCAGAGCGCAATTATGATGTGGGGGACCGAGAACTTGTTGGCAGTCAAGTTGGCTCTCGAGGAGTGGAGGCATTGGCTAGAGGGGGGCTAAGGACCGGTTTCTTGTATGGACAGATCATAATAACCCGGAGTACCTGAGATCAGCGAAGCGCCTTAATCCCAGGCAGGCAAGGTGGGCTTTATTTTTTGGAAGATTTAACTTCTCTTTGTCTTCACGACCTGGAGTCAAAAATGGCAAACCAGACGCCCTGTCCAGAATACAGGGAACCCTCCAAGTCACAGACCTCTGGGGAGGATGAGTTTATTCTTCTGGAATCAGTGAGACTCTCTGTCACCATGTTGGAGTTGAGGAAGTTAGAGATGCCCCAAGACCTCCCTATTCCTACTTCATGCCCACCTGACCGGTGGTTTTGTTCCGGAGCGCCTCGTACCCAAGGTACTGAATTCATGCCATAATTCCACGTCTGTTCTGTCATCCTGGTATCAGCAGGACGTTGCAGATGGTCGGAACTCAGTTTTGGTGGCCATCCTCTTGTCAAAGATGTCACAGATTACGTCACGGCCTGTACTCAATGTTCCCAAGCCAAGTCTTCTCATCGCCCTCCTGCTGGACTCTTACATCCCCTGCCCATTCCTCCTCGTCCCTGGTCACACATAGCCATGGAAATTTGTCACAGGTTTGCCAGTTTTCTAATGGCTTCACAGTTTCGTTTTAAATATCATCGACAGTTTTCTAAGATGGTTCACCCAGTCCCCTCTCAAGAAGTTGCCCTCAGCCAAGGAAATGTGGGGACATTCTGGCACGTGAGGTTTTTTTGCCTTTCACGGCATACCCACAGACATTGTCTCAGACAGAGGCCCCAATTTGTGTCACGTTTTTGGAAAGAGTTTTGTTCCTTGCTGGGATTACTGTTAGTTTTTGTCCTCAGGATTTCACCCACAGTCGATGGACAGACTGAGAGGGCCAACCAGGAGGTGGAGACCAAACTTCCTCGCACTATGTGAGTCAGACGCAACCAAATGGTCTCAAAATTTACCCTGGGTTGAATATGCCTGTCAACACCCTCCCGGCTAGTGCCACGGGTTTTCCCCTTTCCAAGTTTTTGTTTTGGTTTTCAGGCACCCTTGTTCACAGTCCAGGAGAAAGAGGCTGAGGTTCCTTCTGCTCAGGCCGCGGGCCCCTAAGATGTCAGCGCATCTGGAGGAAGGCAAGAAGGTCTATGATCAGAATGTCGGAGGTGCAGGCACGCACAGCAAATCGTCGGAGAATCCCTGCTCCAAGCTACCAGGTGGGACAGAAGGTTTTGGCTATCCACCAGGACCTCCCGCTTCTGGTTGACTCCCGTAAGCTGGCACCTCGTTTTGTGGGACCCTTTCCCATATCCAAGATCATCAATCCTGTGGCTGGTCGTTTACGTCTGCCTCGTGCCATGAGAGTTCCCCCTACCTTCCACGTGTCCCGGATCAAGCCCTATGTGGGTGTCCCGTCTCGGGCCCACCTCCGGGCCCCCTCCACCCGCCCGGCTTCTTGCTGATGGCCCATCCTACACTGTCCAGCGCATCAACCGGGGTCCAACCCGGCAGGGACGTGGCATACGTTACCTTGGTGGACTGGGAGGGCTATGGTCCTGAGGAGAGGTTCCTGGATTCCTGCACAAATTTATAGTGACAAATCCCTCATCCGGGAGTTCCATCGCCTCCATCCTGATCAGCCTTTGGGTCCGTCCGGAGCTGACCTTGAGGAGGGGTACTGTTATGATTCTAGCCCGTCTGCCTGCTCTGCTCTCACTCTTGCAATTAACTCATCTGCTTCACCTGTCTGCTGCTGCGCTGCTGCGCAATCACCGTCATGCCACACAACTGTGGAGCTGCAGTTTATAACAGCCCTCTGACCGGCAGACGGTGCCGAATTTTTAAAAACATTTGTGAGTGTTTTTCCAGCGTTCCTTCCTGACTGATCTCGTTCCATGACCTTGCCTTGCCTTACGGATTATTCCCTCTTGCTTGCTCCTTGTCTGACAGATTGGATTTTGGATTTCGACTCTGTTTTCCTGCCTCTGGTTTATGTCTCTGCCTGCCCCTTGTCTGACGCCTCTAGCCCTGGAATTTGACCCTGTTTCTGTCCCTGATTTACGTCTCAGCCTAGCCACTGGTTTATTCAGCCTGAGTTCGCCTGGCTCTCTAGTCTACCTGGATTTATTGTCAAGAGGACAATCACAGCTCTCTGTGTTCCTGTCACAGCGTCAGCTGGTTCCCCGGAGGATTTGGATCAGTCGGCAATCCGACTTCAGTCTGTTGGACGCTTCCTCATTAACTGTCTGGATCTCTTCCTCCTCTGGATTCTGTGCCTCATCACCAGACTGAGAAGTTTAGTGGCTTTATCTAACTCCTTGCAGATCCTGAGTTTTATTCAGCCACTAACTAGTCTCTCTGTTCTCAGTGGTTCCTGGAAGCTGACTGCTGTTCTTCTGCTCTCTGATCCTGAGTTTCTAAATAAACCTTTTTACTTATCACTTTGTGTTTGGCTGAATTTGGGTTCTCTGTCTCTGGTCGTGATAGTGGCAGTCCATCCTGGTTTGTAACCGACTATGCAGTGTGTTATCTTAACAAAAACCAACGTTTAAAATGGGTTTAGGTTGAAACACATTAGCTTCTTCAAATTATGATGGGATTTAACAAGACTCCTGTCTCTAAACTTTTCAGATCGGAAAAGAGAGAGAAAAAAAATACAATGAAATTGTTCTACTTAGGCTATAAGCCAGGTGTGTTTGTGGAGGTTGCAAGGTGTCTGCTGTGGTGGACTTTGGTATTTTCTCTACTAAATTCAGCAGAACTAGGCAAGTAGGTATCCGTGCCTCGATAGGACTGTCTACAGATGAACCAACATCTCTAATAAGATTTAACATGAAATCTCTGGCAACTTGTGTGCCCATTAAATCATTCTTAATCACTTTTGTGAGGGTACGCTGTGCATGCAGAGTGCTAATGGAAAAATAGCGTGCAAACGTACAGTTCAACACTGTGTCCTGCAAGGTAGTTATATTTTTAACAGTTTCTGTTGAAGGAAGTTGTTATTAGTTAGTGCATGGTAGTGTGAGTTTTGAAACATGCACCTATTTAAACTGGTCCTACGCACTGGTCTCTCCTTTCCCGAACTCTGGAGAGTTCGATGTAGAACTCCATCTGGTTCAGCAAAAGAACAGCAGCTGGGATTATGGTGTCATTTGGTACTCAAAAGCATCCAATCCACTTAATGAAGCTGAATGTCACAGTTAGGAGGAATTTGTTATCTCCTGCTAATTTTTAAGCTGGTTCAACCAAGTTGGTCTGAAGGTGGAACCAAAGTAATGTAACCCCCCTTCGCTGAAGGTTGACTGAGTGGCTGGGATGACTGAAACTGGCACCAGGAAATGCATCCTTGGGTGTAGACCTGAGTGTCGTAAGATGTTGGAGGCCAGTATGCCATTTATTGGAGGGTGTGGAATGTGGCTTTGTAGCTCCTATGGCCCCCTACAGGAGAGTAATGGGCGTAGGTGAATGTGTTGAAACAATGCTGAAAGCATGGGAGAGCTGTTTAATGCCAATCTGCACACTGAATGTGCACACTCTTGGTGTCTTAAGGAGATGGCAAAGCCCACCTGCTGGCAGGTGCGCAATCCACTCTCAGGGATTGGTGCTGGCCCATCTGAGTCATCATCTGATGAGGTTCACTCCTGCTGCATCCCTCGTGTGTCAGGGCATCACGCGTCGCCTTTGGAGGAGGCACTGGAGGCTGCTCATGGTACAATGGTGGGCCCTGTGCCCCATGGACTCAGGTCCTGGGCTAAGGTTGAGGGCGGTATGAAGCACTTGAGTGCTAGAGATGGCTCTCCCGTCGTCCTTGGTGGATGTGAGGGATTGTAGAGGAGGGTACTGCGAGTCAACTGTGAAGGCTGCTCACCCCTAAACCTTGAACTATTTACTTCTAGTGAGTCCACCACCAGGTATTGTTCATGGCTGTCTACTACAGTGGGATGGGACAACGCACCACTGAATCTAATCTGCCTACTCATACCAGTTCTGGACTCTATAGATGTGTGGGGAAAACCACAAGCTTGGGAAGGAAAGCTCTGGAGAGCAGGTTCTACGTTTTCCAGCTCTATATGGAAGGTTCTTTCAAGGTGTTGCAGGTGTGTCTCACCTTCAAAGGTTTTAACCTGTGAGTTGGGATTTATCTCCACCCCCAAGTCCTCTAGGGATGGGGGTGTGTTCTAGCTACTCTCAGCTACCTCCAACCTTCTGGCTCTCAACTCAACTGCTTCCAACTTCTTTTCCACTTCTAACAGTTCACACCTAGTGGCATCTGCTGTCTGCAAAGTATCATTCAGCATAAACTGCAGATTAACACACTGGTCTCTTTCCAAAATTACTCTTCGCTGATTTAAAAGAGTGAGCTGTCCTAAAACATCGGCGACCTGTCTGTCTTTTGGTGGGTTCTTACTGACCTGGAGCAAGTCCTGAATCATCGCTTCACATTGGTCAATGCTATAATCAATAAGAGCTTTACACTCTGATGGCAATAAAATCAAAGCTCCAATCGCTTCCTGTGCCTGCATTCCTGTGGAGTCCTCCTGACTCACAGCTCCAGCAGCAGCCTGGGAAGTTTTATCCATATCAGACAAAATGCACAATGACAAAACGACAACGCAAAACAAACAAAGCTGGTCAGTTATGAACGGCCGCTAAGATCAATTAGCAGTAACACAAACAGACTAAGCTGTTCAGTTATGAATGATCGCTAAAGTCAATTAGCAGTAACAGAAACAGCCGAAGCTGTTGAGGTTTGAATGATCGCAAAAATCAATTAGCAGCAACACAAACAAACTAAGCACTCAGCTAGCTGTTTGATTCATATATAGATCTTACAGGTGTATGGGTTGTGCTTAAAATGGGCACACATGTTTGACACAAGTCTATGCTTTAACCTCTTAAGCCCTAGGGTCTATTTTCGAAACAAATGCATATTCATACTTTAAAAGGCATTTCTCAACTTGTACTATGCCTAAACTGCTAAACTTGTATCAACTAACAAAGAGGCCCTGGAGGACGATGTGGATGGTGTTCTGGTAAATGAGGTTTAAATGTCCAAAAAATTAATTCCGCCTAAAAAAAACAGATGTTTACATACAAAATCTCTTACCCTTGCTGGAAAGAAGGAAATAAACACAACAATTGTAACTACAACATCTGAGTGACATCTGTAGCCAGTGTGGTGTCCACACAACAAGCAATTAAAAAGTTATAAATGTTTTGACTGAAAAAATCCAGGCGGACCCCTACTGTGCCATTTTGGCACACTTTGGCACAGGTTGGCACAAATACTGAAATTTGGAATTTATTCTTGAAATTGAAAATGTGGGATGCTATTATATACTTGGTCATAAAACTACAGTTTTCCCTCCCAAAAAACACAATTTTAATTTTTTTCAGCACTCTTTATTTTAACACAATACTTTAAAACTATATAAACAAACAAACTAAAATGAAAAAGGGTAAATATAGAAAAGGAAAAACAGTTCACTTGGAATCATGCCAGACTGCAAAACAGTTCTTTTTGGGGTTCAGACTAAGAGGAACCTGACACTTCCTGCAATACACTGAAGTCTTCACACGCTTGTCCACTGCCTCAAAGCACCTTCTGCAGTGCTTTCAGATTGTGTTGACATAATAGAGGGGCATGCATGAGATTCCTGTGAAAGTCTCTTCAGAAGCAGTTGCAAACTCTACCATTTCTAGTAGCAGTTTCACATGGAATTCCTTCTGTGCGAGTGGTTTTGTCCCATCAGCAGTTATTTTCACAAGTTCCTTGTTGAGAATATGTGCATTTACCACAGCGATGTCCAGAAAGTGGTCAAAAAAATGTTTTATACCACTTCATCGTTTTGTGAAGAACATGAACAGCAAACATATAGTACTATAAAGCTTAAAGAACATCAGAACACAACACTGATTGCACTCCAAATAATATTTTGACATTGTTAAATGTTATTAAGGGCTGCACGGTGGCACAGTTGGTAACATGTTTGCATTTTCTCCCTATGCATGCATGGGTTCTCTACGGGTACTCCGGCTTCCTCCCATAGTCCAAAAACATGACTGTTAGGTTGATTGGTCTCTCTAAAGTGCCCTTAGGCGTGAATGAGTGTGTGCGTGGTTGTTTGTCCTGTGTGTTTCTTTGTTGCCCTGTGAAGGACTGGCGACCTGTCCAGGGTGTTCCCCGCCTCCTGCCCATAGACTGCTGGAGATAGGCACCAGCTTCCCCGCGACCCACTATGGAAGAAGTGGTAGAAAATGACTGACTGACTAAATGTTATTAAAGAAAAAAATAATAGTAATAAGAGAAACAGAAAATGGTCCATATCTGTGTCAGACAGCTCTTAGGGTGCAGATTGGGTAACTACAGCACCTTTCAGTGTGGAACTGGTACAAAAGAGTGAGCCAGATCTCTCTTAGTCCAAAGCCACGCTAGCATGACTGCAAGGGAATATTGAAATTTGCCAGTGAAAAGATCCAACCTATACTTATGGGACAACAGATACACATATTTCCAGATTTGTATTCATCACTTTATGTTATGCTGCATGCAGTGATTTGCCATGTCTGTTAAGTAACATTTCCCCAGGGAATCAAGTGTCTCTCTCTGCTCAGGTTCCCATTAAAATATTGTACATCCACAGTTTAGAATAAGTTAAAAGATTGTGAATATAATCATTCATTGTCCCTTGACATAACATCTTTGTTGATCCCCAAAACTTTCAACTAACACAGTCACAGGGGTTTGTTATTTGATACTAGGTAAAATATTGGATAACTGAAATGTTGTGCTTTTGCTGACAGTGTTTCAGAGAGTGATGAACACATTTATATCTTCAATTATGGCTGACTATTTGATTTTCTTTTCAATCTCAACCTCTTCAGAAATTTCTTGACTCCTAATCTTTACTGAAACTGTCCAATGCATAACATTGATAAGATATAACCTGAACTGTGTCATGCAGAAAGCTTGTTTGGAATCAGCTGCAGATTCTGGACTCTCTTTGACAAAGAGGAGAGAAAGAAGATAGATCATGAGTAATGCACAGAAAACACTGATGTACAAATATGTGTTCATATTTTATAGATATGTGTAAAAACAAAAACACAAAAGAGGAATAGTGGACTCCAACAGCATGAGTCAGAAACTCTTCATGAACAAACGCAAATTATACTGTGGGAGAGGGTTCTGATAGTTTTTCTTAACGTACAGTGGGGAGAATAAGTATTTGATGCACTACCGATTTTGCAGCTTTTCCCACCTGCAAATCATGTAGAAGTCTTTCATTTTTACTCTTCAACTGTGAGTGATAGAATCCTAAAACAAAAAACCAGAAAATCACATTGTGTGATTTTTAAGTAATTAATTAGCATTTTATTGCATGACATAACTACAGGGGTTGGACAATGACACTGAAACACCTGGTTTTAGACCACAATAATTTATTAGTATGGTGGAGGGCCTCCTTTGACAGTGTCAATTCGTCTTGGGAATGACATATACAAGTCCTGCACAGTGGTCAGAGGGATTTTAAGCCATTCTTTTTGCAGGATAGTGGCCAGGTCACTACGTGATCCTGGTGGAGGAAAACGTTTCCTGACTCGCTCCTCCAAAACACCTCAAAGTGGCTCAATAATATTTAGATCTGGTGACTGTGGAGGCCATGGGAGATGTTCAACTTCACTTTCATGTTCATCAAACCAATCTTTCACCAGTCTTGCTGTGTGTATTGGTGCATTGTCATCCTGATACACGGCACCGCCTTCAGGACACAATGTTTGAACCATTGGATGCACATGGTCCTCAAGAATGGTTCGGTAGTCCTTGGCAGTGACGCGCCCATCTAGCACAAGTATTGGGCCAAGGGAATGCCATGATATGGCAGCCCAAACCATCAGTGATCCACCCCCATGCTTCACTCTGGGCATGCAACAGTCTGGGTGGTACGCCTTTTTGGGGCTTCTCCACACCGTAACTCTCCCGGATGTGGGGAAAACAGTAAAGGTGGACTCATCAGAGAACAATACATGTTTCACACTGTCCACAGCCCAAGATTTGCGCTCCTTGAAACCGACATTTGGCATTGGCATGAGTGACCAAAGGTTTGGCTATAGCAGCCCGGCCGTGTATATTGACCCTGTGGAGCTCCCGACGGACAGTTCTGGTGGAAACAGGAGAGTTGAGGTGCACATTTAATTCTGCCATGGTTTTATGTTTTTTGTATACAATCCGGGTTAGCACCAGAACATCCCTTTCAGACAGCTTCCTCTTGCGTCCACAGTTAATCCTGTTGGATGTGTTCGTCCTTTCTTGGTGGTATGCTGACATTACCCTGGATACCGTGGCTCTTGATACATCACAAAGACTTGCTGTCTTGGTCACAGATGCGCCAGCAAGATGTGCACCAACAATTTGTCCTCTTTTGAACTCTGGTATGTCACCTATAATGTTGTGTGCATTTCAATATTTTGAGCAAAACTGTGCTCTTACCCTCCTAATTGAACCTTCACACTCTGCTCTTACTGGTGCAATGTGCAATCAATGAAGACTGGCTACCAGGCTGGTCCAATTTAGCCATGAAACCTCCCACACTAAAATGACAGGTGTTTCAGTTTCATTGTCCAACCCCTGTATGTGTTCACCTAACAACCAGTAAGAATCCCGGCTCTCACAGGCCTGTTAGTTCTTCTTTAAGAAGCCCTCCTGTTCTCCACTCATTACCTGTATTAACTGCACCTGTTTGAACTCGTTATCTGCATAAAAGACACCTGTTCACACACTTAATCAAACAAACTCCAACCTCTCCACAATGGCCAGACCAGAGAGCTGTGTAAGGACATCAGGGATAAAAAAGTAGCTTGCACAAGGCTGGGATGGGCTACAGGAAAATAGCCAAGCAGCTTGGTGAGAAGGCAACAACTGTTGGAGCAATTATAAGAAAATGGAAGAAGTTCAAGATGATGGTGAATCTCCCTCGGTCTGGGGCTCCATGCAAGAGCTCAGCTTGCGTGCATCAATGATCATGAGAAAGTTAAGGGATCAGCCTAGAACTACATGTCAGGACCTAGTCAATGACCTGAAGAGAGCTGGGACCACAGTCTCAAAGAAGAGCAATAGTAATACACTACGTCACCATGGATTAAAATCCTGCAGCTCACTCAAGGTCCCGCTGCTCAAGCCAGCACATGTCCAGGGACGTCTGGATGATCTAGAGGAGGAATGAGAGAAGGTCATGTGGTCTGATGAGACAAAAATAGAGCTTTTTGGTCTAAATTCCACTAGCAGTGTTTGGAGGAAGAAGAAGGATGAGTACAACCCCAAGAACACCATCCCTACCATGAAGCATGGAGGTGGAAACATCATTCTTTGGAGATGCTTTTCTGCAAAGGGGACAGGACGACTGCACCATACTGAGGGGAGGATGGATGGGGCCATCTATCAGGAGATCTTAGCCAGCGACCTCTTTCCCTCAGTGAGGGCATTGAAGATGGGTTGTGGCTGGGTCTTCCAACATGACAACCAGGGAAACTAAGGAGTGGCTCCGTAAGAAGCATAAGGTCCTGGAGTGGCCAGTCCCTAGACCTGAACCCAATCGAAAATCTTTGGAGGAAGCTGAAAGCCTGTATTGCCCAGGGACAGCCCCAAAACCTGAAGGATTAGAGAAGATCTGTATGGAGGAGTGGTCCAAAATCCTAGTGTGTGCAAACTTCGTCAAGAACTACAGGAAATGTCTGGTATCGGTAATTGCAAACAAAGGTTTCTGTACCAAATATTAAGTTTTGCTTTTCTGATGTATCACATACTTATGTCATGCAATAAAAGGCAAATTAATTACTTAAAAATCACACAATGTGATTTTTCTGGATTTTTGTTTTAGATTCCGTTGCTCACAGTTGAAGAGTACCTATGATAAAAATTAAAGACTTCTACATGCTTTGCAAGTGGGAGAACCTGCAAAACCAGCAATGTATCAAATACTTGTTCTCCCCACTGTATGTGTACATCAGGAATGCAGCATGAAAGAGTGGTTGGCACTGTTGCCTTGCAGCAACAAGTTTCTGATTGCGAAACCCAATCTCTCTGCATGGAATTTGCATGTTCTTTCTGTTCAAAGGGGTTCTCTCTGGGGAATCTGGCTTCATCCCACAAACAAAATGTTAAGTTAATTGGTCTCTATAAATTACCCATTGGAGTGTGTGTGTGTGTGTGTGTGTGTGTGTTAATGGTTATGTGTCCTGTGTATTTCTGTGTTGCCTTTTGATTGGACTGGTACCCTGTCCAGGGTGTCCCCAGTTCTCGACCAATAACCACTACAACCTTACACAACCTTACCTCTTTAAAAGTTTCAGGTTTTTTAGTGAACAAAACAGACAAATCTGAATTTCTCTCATCCCATAGCCAAGTTTTTGGGGGGTATGGTTTTGTCTGAACTAGGGAGTATCAACACTTTTTCTGATCAATATTGAGTTCTTGTTCAAAGTGAATTCAAGACTCACAATAAGAAACACAAAGATGGTGATTAGAGAAGTTTATTGATAAAAGTTTATATCTTTGGCTCTCAGACCCCGGAGGAAGACATGAATGCTGAGAATGACATGAGCTTGAATGAACGTCTTAGGCTTAGAATTAGATGACTTTCCCCCCCTCTTCCCCCGATACTGGTGGTGAAGTGAAGGCCTAAGAAGGTGAGGGAGCTGGGAGGAGTATGGAAGGGAGATGGTGGAGGTGGGGTGGAGGAGGGTCAAAGCTCAGCTGAAGAGCGGCGAAATCCATGACTGGAGGTCCTTAAAAGCGAAGCCTTGGAAGTTGACTGATTGAAGACTCATGTGGATCTGACACTGACTGGATGGAGGAGAGACGCACGGTGGAGTCATAGGACAGCTGGGGGGTGGAGGTGAGTCTTTCAGTTTGAATTTTCATCAAAACTCCATTTTATGAATAAACTACACCTGTGTCCTTTGAAATTAAAAAGAGGAGAAATTTACAGGAAATAAACATATTGTTGCCAATTTTTTTTATATTTGCCATTGTTAATTTCAGAATCAGAATCAGAATCAGCTTTATCCCAGTCCCAGTCACCTTTATTTCAGTCCCAACAATACAAAACAAAAAGTAGTTTTGTTTTCTTTCCCATACATAAAAAATGACGACAATACAATAGAAAATATGTATTGCAACCTATTGGAAAACTATAATTATAATATATATAATAATTGCAAAGATAGTTTATTTAAAAATAAACTTTGAATGGAAGTTGATGACACAAAAAATGACAAGTGAAAATGATCCCCAAAATACATAACCTGGTCAGATTTTATGCAATTTTCATATACAAAGCTAAAGTTACGCAAAAAAAAAGAAAAGAAGCCAATGTCAAGGGACCTAGCTTGACATGTCCAGATAAGAAAAGGTTACACTAACTGACAAGAAAATTAAGCAAACTCAAATTCAATTACAGTTGCTATTATCCATTTTGGTATAGCTTATTGTCCAGTCCTTTTCAGAAGGTACAAATGTATGCCAACTTCAGCTTGTAAGGACAACAGAACCTGCTTGCTAATGTTATTTAAATTGTAACTTAGTTCCCTTAGTTTTTTTAATGTATGAATACTGATTACATGGAATATTAAAAACATAAAGTTTTCCTAGTTCTATAAACCAAAAGGCTCATTTTCAGAAATGCTTGATCACAACGACACCCGATAGGTAGTTTCTGTAAGAAAACCAAACAGGGATGGATGAGCTGCCCAGTGAAGGAGCTAAAATTAAAAATGTTTTAAAATTTATTTGAAACTTCTTACAACGTATTACTTCATAGTTCTTAAAGCAACATATTTACTGCAGGTTTTTATAAGACTGACATGTAGCGTTAATATGATTACTACAGATTTACTGAAACTATGGGTAAGCTCTTGAGAAGCTGTAATCCAGAAATGAACCATGCAAATTGGTCATGTCAGCACCAAACACAGAGCCCTACTTAAGCTCCAAATTCAGATCCATAACCATAGCTAAATTCATTGTTTATGAAAAGTCCTTCTTCTTAGGTCACTCGTGCTGTCATAGCATCTCAAAAGGAGAGCTTCCACACACTTATCCTATTTTTTGTTTGCCTGAAAGTAGAAATGTGGCAAAGGAAAAAATTACTAACAAGTGGCACAAATGAAAGTGAGGTCTGCATCAGCTGTCCACAAATATGTTGTAAATCCATAAAATCTATGTCTGTACAATATGCCCATTCCTCCTGCAAATTCTCTGATGACCAAATCAGAGATTTGAGTAATGTTGTTAAGGGATATGGGTAATGTTGTATTTGGGCCAATACTCATGGGTGAGCCACAGTTAAGTCCTAAATTATGCACACTCAGCCAGATTTAGGTTAACTGTAAACTTCAACGTTTAGTAACATGTTACTCCTGACTCCTATTTTGAAGTAACCCAGTCAGGCTCTTGGACACAAATTTTCCAGAAAATATTATATATCAACATATTTTTCCAAATTTAAAATAATAAAGACTTAGAGGTCATCCCCAAGGATAAATCGTCAAAATACCAGTGGACACATGCAAAATGCTGGTCAGCAATTATAGCATTAAAAAAAAATTATAACTTTTTAAGAAGAACGTAACTGTACCACTACTGCTACCAAACCCCTGTATTCAGCACCAAAGTTATCAATTTTCAAACAGTATCAACATGTTACTCCTGACTCCTTCGATTTTGAAGTGGTCCAGCCAGTCTCTTAGAAAATAAATTCCCAGAAAATATATATAAACATATTTTCCCAAATTTAAAATAATAAAGACTTCAAATGTGTCTTTTAAAACCTACTTTATGTTTATACAGTTGGGTTCACAAGATTTTATTCCCACTGCTGGATAAATACTTTAGACTTCTCCATTAACACCAATATATTAAAGTTTACCCAATGTATATTTATGACAACCAACATTTTAAAATGATTTGTGTTTTACACGTTCATTACTTTTATTGCTAGAATGTCTGTGAACTACTCTTAATGGGGAAAATAAGCATAGTATTAAATAACAAAACAAAGAAATGTGGAAGAGAAATAGAAAGCAAAGAAACCAGCAGGTTCTCTTGTGGCCATAGTCTGGAAGTAGAAAGAACATAATTTTACTATAAATCAGCCAAAACAAGTTGCTTTTTGCAAGATTTCTGACAGAATCAACTAAAATCACCAGAAAAGATTTCTAACAGGGCATGGTGGCACAATCGTTCTACCTGGAGTCTTTCTGCATAGAGTTTGAATGTTGATCCTGTTAATGTCATATCCACGGACTGGGTGCAGTGTGGTCGTGTGCTGCGTTTCTTCTTTTCCCCTCCTTTCTGCACAGGGTGTGTCGGGTGGGTGCTGCCGCACAGCTGATCTCCATTAGAGCGCAATCAGCGGAGCTTTAAGAGGAACTGGAACCTGGAGGGAGACGTCAGCCCGTTGTCACTATCTGCGTGGTACTGACCTAACGCTGCTGCTCAGCTTAATTTTTTGAAAACCCTTTTGATCTCCTCTGTTTTTGCCTTGTCCTGCAGAACTTGTTAAAGGAAGCCGTTCGTGATTCTGGAGTTCCAGCCTACTCGTGTTTGCTCAGTCGCGCTTCAAGACTCCTGCCAGATGCCCTGCAGTAAGTCTCCGCTCCGGGTCTGACCCACACAGCCCCGCTTCCCGTGCAGCACTGAAGATTCTGCACACCTGCCTGTCCACCCTCCAACTTCACCCCCTCGACCGCAGAGGGGATTCCTCCCAGGAAGGGAATTACCAAAGCTGCTGCACACGCACATCTACCCACTGCCAGTCCCAGCTCCGTGGTAAGACACGCCCCCCTCTCAGAAGTCCCAGTCACTGATCCAGTAAGTTCCACCATAAGACTCTCTGATAACTTACCCTGTCTGGACATCAGTAAGCTTATCCTCTCATCCTCCAGTGAAGATCCAGAGGCCTGCCTCAAACCTGCAGTTGTGATCCACAACAATAAATTATTTGAAACGTTCTCTGTTGTCGTCGTGGTTGTGTCCCCTTTAAAAGTCTCAGAAAAAAACGTTATGTTAATATGAATTGCCATTAGGAGTGAGTGTGTGCATGCATGTTCATCTGTCTTCTGAATCACTTTGATGCCCAAAAACAGGATAGCAACTTGTCAGGAATGTTCTTCTCTCGCCGAATGACCACTGGAGAAAAGCACCAGCCCCCTGTGAACCTATAGTGATAAGCGGGTATACACAATAAAGGGCCAAGGAACCCTTGGGGAGAGTTTCAGAAAGGTACAGTTTTTTCCATTGAAATAAAAAGTTATGTGCTAAACAACAATGATCTATATGCACACAGTGTCAGGATGTGGGATTTGTCTGTTTTTGTCCTGCAGCTATCCACCAGAGGGCCTCCTGCAGTTGGCTGCTGGCTGAGCACTCCTCCGCCTGCTGCACCTCTTCACAGGTGCAGCACATCAGGTGCAATCAGCCTGGCAGGATAAAGAGGCTGGAAGCCAGTCACTCTAACAACAAGCCACCTCTTGTTATTCTGAGTATTCGTTCTAATGTCTAGCCACCTCTGAGCCAAGCCTGACCTTTCTCCTGAGCATTTTGTGTTCTCCCTTCCACTAACCTTCGTTTCTGTGTCTCCCCTCTTCAAGGGTTACCTCACACCAGCCCGGACTCTGATGATCATTAGTGGACTCACCTTTTCCGTTCCAAGCTTCCTGTGGACTCTGGATCACTACTTCCACGACTGGCTTCTTCTTTACTGCACTACCTGTCCACTCAGCATCGCATCCGTCCAAGCCCTCTGGTTTGCACCACCGCTGCAGGCAAACAGACCACTAATCATTCTCCAGACATCTCTCATTTCATTCATTCCCCAAGGACCTCTCGTCCCCCCCGGCAGATCAATCTCCAAACACCCAGTAAGCCTCTCATTGTTTATCCACATCCACCAACTTCTCCTACTTACCTTTGTTTCTGTTACAGAGCTCCCGGTCTCCCCGTGTTGCTGTTTCCCTCCGGACCGAGGTTCTTGTTCATAACAATTCATTGTACAATAAACCTTTTAACTGATCTATTCGCTCCTGAGAGTCTTCCTGCATGTGGGTCAGAAATATCCCCAAAACGATGACAGAACACTCAGGCCAAACTGACCCAGCAGAAGCTCTACGGAGAACCATCTCTGAACAAGCCGCCATTATCCAGTCACTCCATTCTTCATTCCCTCTCCGAGCAACAAAACACAACAAATCAGGTACTCGAGCAACTAACCTCTGTTCTGCAATCTCTATCTCCTTCCCATGGACAGAATCCTCAAGTGGAGTCTCAAGATGGGGCCACCGCCACGGTAACCAGCCATGGCTTCACTTCCCCACCAGCCTACCGTGGCTCCGCCCACCCCGGAAAACTTTTCAGGTGACGTAGGCCATTGTGGTGGATTTCTACTACAATGTACACTGGTTTTCACTCACTCCCCCCAGTCATTTCCCTCGGATGACGCAACGATTTCTTATTTGTTAGGATTACTTAGTGGGAGAGCTTTAAGATGGGCTGAGGCCCGCTTTCAGAATTACTCAAATTTTCATATTTCCTTCCAAGAGTTTGTCAAAGACTTCAAGCTAACCTTTGGCTTAGATACTGATCAGACAACCTTATCTAGGGAACTTTGGAAGTTAAAACAGGGGCAGAGATCTGTAGCAGATTTTGCCATAGAGTTTCGTACCTATGTAGCTGGGTTAGCTTGGAACTCTAGTGCTCTCAAGAGTGCCTTTTTTCATGCATTCAGTGATGGAGTTAAGGATGAGTTAGCACTGGTTAATGAACCAGACAGCCTCGAGGGTTTAATAGCCCTGGCCACCCGCATAGACAGAAGACTGAGGGAGAGGACTATGGAAAGAAATACCCGCAGAGCAAATTCCTCTTTCAACTCTATGCCCAACCAGTCTCCATCCTCCACAGTACCACCACCCAGGACTCCATCCTCCTCTGACCCAGAGCCAATGCAGGTCGGTCGGACCCGTCTCACTCCGGAGGAATGGCAGAAGAGGATGCAATACCAACAATGTCTATACTGTGGGGGTTCAGACTGCTACTTGCCCCTTTCGTGTTAGGAAACAGCTCCCCGAGAGGGTCCTCCTGTGAGTATGGGGGCACTAGTGGACCAGCCTAAGACCGACAGTCACCCCCATTTACTTCTGCCTATCAATTTCTGTAAGAACTCCCTCCAACTCAGTGCCTTCATCAATTCTGGTTGTAAACAATCTCTAATAACTCAGTCCTTAGTGGACCAATGCAACCTCCGTTCTTCAACGACTCCACCTAAACCAATTGTATATCAAAGCTGAAAAATGTGAATTCCATCAACTCACAGTTACCTTTCTGGGCTTCATCTTTGAGGGCAGACAGGTATTTGCAGACCCCGTTAAGATAAAAGCAGTCACAGATTGGGATCCCCCAGAGACCAGAAAACAATTACAATGGTTCCTAGGCTTTGCAAACTTCTATAGAAGATTCATCCGTAACTACAGTCAGATCGCTGCACCCCTTACCTCACTCACTTCCACCAATTCAATTCAGTTTAGTTTATTTATATAGCGCCAATTCACAACACGTCGTCTCAAGGCACTTCACAAAAGTCAGGTACATACATTCCAATTAATCTTAATCACTGAACAGTGCAGCCAGATTCTGTTATTTATTAAAATTGGATAAAAAGTTTTTCTATCTAAGGAAAGGAAACCCAGCAGATTGCATCCAGTCAGTGACTTGCAGCATTCGCTCCTCCCGGATGAACATGTAGACACCAAGACACCATATTCATGGACACACGAGGCTGAACGAGCTTTCTGTCAACTAAAAGAGATTTTCTCCAAGGCACCCATTTTATTACATCCCGACCCCCATAAACAGTTCATCCTAGACTTAGACGCATCCAATATGGGGGTCGCCGCTGTACTATCCCAATGGTCAGAAGCCAATAAGCTCCACCGATGCGCCCTCTTCTCCCATCGACTCACCCCACCGGAGAGGAACTATGACGTGGGGGACCGGGAACTCCTAGCTATTAAGTTAGCCCTGAGCATTTTGTGTTCTCCCTTCCACTAACCTTCGTTTCTGTGTCTCCCCTCTTCAAGGGTTACCTCACACCAGCCCGGACTCTGATGATCATTAGTGGACTCACCTTTTCCGTTCCAAGCTTCCTGTGGACTCTGGATCACTACTTCCACGACTGGTTTCCTCCTTTCTGCACTACCTGTCCACCCAGCATCGCATCCGTCCAAGCCCTCTGGTTTGCACCTCCGCTGCAGGCAAACAGACCACAAATCATTCTCCGGACATTTCTTACTGCCTTCATTCCGCAAGGACCCCTGGCGGATCAATCTCCAAACACCCAGTAAGCCTCTCATTGTTTATCCACATCCACCCACTTCTCCTACTTACCTTCATTTCTGTTACAGAGCCCCCGGTCTCCCCGTGTTGCTGTTTCCCTCCGGACCTGAGTTCTTGTTCATAACAATTCATTGTACAATAAACCTTTTAACTGATCTATTCGCTCCTGAGAGTCTTCCTGCATGTGGGTCAGAAATATCCCCAAAACAATGACACACAGACTGCATAAGACTCTACTACTAAAGTAAAAGTTGGTTGAAGCTTATTTGAAATTTGCTCCACAACATTTAGACATACCAGCAAAATACCGGGAAAATCTAGTCTGGTTAGATAAGACCAAAATGTAAATTTTTGAATGGTATTAGACAGACCATGTTTGGCGGAAAATGTCACTGCACTACACACACAAACAGTGAAGCATGGAGGCGATCCTTAGGGTAGTTTTTCAGCATAAGGTACTGGCAGACTTCATAGAATTAGAGAAAGGATGAATGGAGAAATATACTGGAAGATTCTTAATAACAATCTGAAGATAAAGCAGTATTTTTTTTCCATAAGATAGTTACACACACGAAATCTGAACTGGTTTCAGAGAATAAACTAGAAAAAATAATGTGCCCCAATCCATAACGCAACTTGAATCAAATTGAGTACAAAAGAACCCCAGAACAAAAGGTTTCAAAGAACGTGTCAATGTGACTAGTTCCTGTTTTGTGTGTGTGGATTTGTTGGCTTTGTACAAACTGCTGTCAGTTTTAATGCAATAAATGTGTTTTTTAACTGTTTACTTATAGTTATTTTAATTTTCAGCACACAGTAATCATCTTTGTTTGGAGAGTGTGAAAATGAATAGAACAAAATCAAAATAAAATCATAAATACCTTAGCCAATAGTCAATAACTCTGCATGCTATTAGTGTTCCCACATTGTTATAGAAATAGATTCTTCGCTGTGAGTAAGATTTGAATATACAGCAGCTAAGTGTAGAAGAACTTCTTGGACTTTGGCTATTTTTAGCCTGAGCTCAATTAAATAATTCAATCAAAGCTTAGTGTCTCTTAGTTTCATCCAAGGTGTCCAAAAAAATTATCATTCTAATTTTAATTTATTCCCTTTTTACCGCTGTCCGGGGGCGTTTTTAGGGTCTTAAAACATTGAGGGCGTTAGCCCAGACCCAAAATAGTTTAATTTTCACAAGACAGCGGCCAAGTTTCTAAGTCATTTAAAGTTAAAATAACTTGGGAACTGTTTACCAGTTCTCTTCTGGTAGTCTCTTTTTGTTTAAAATGAAAATTATTGTGAATCAACAAGATTTACAAAAATTTTATTTTGGTTTTTTTTTTTGGTCCAGGGCAACACAGAGTGACAACAGGCAAAAAAACCTGCACACACTTTCCCAAAAGCCCAAATTAACCAACGTCATTTTTTTGGGGCCCGTGGGGGAAACCCAGAGTACCCGGAGAAAACCCCACACATGCATGAGGGAAAAACATCAAACTCCAGCAGAAAAAACCCGGGGGGGGGAAAAAACACTTTTTTTAAATTATGTGAGAGCTTTCCAAACAGTCTTTTTCTACCGCTTATTCCATAGTGGGTCGCGGGGACTGGTGCCTTCTCCGCGTCTAGGGCGAGAGGGGGGGTACCCCCTGGACGGTCGCCAGCCATCGGGGCAACACACAAAAAACCCCTGCAAACACTCTTTCATACCCAAAGGGAAATTTTTTGATTGACCAATTAACCTCGGGCTTTTTTGGGACTGGGGGACCGGGAGAAACCCGGTAGACCCCCCATCACGGGAAAACATGAAAACCCCAAACAGAAAGACCCCCGGGGAAAATAAACCCAGGACCATCATGCTGCTACCCAGTGCGCCCCCGTGCAGCCCAGTTTCCCAAATTTCATTAAAATTGGTCATTCTTTTTAAAGAATTTTTTGTTTTTACTGCCACTTTTCAGCCCCTTTATTCCCCTTTTTAAAAAATTTGGCTGCCAAAATAATAAGGACATTTACAGCACAGTCTGTTGTTCCCCCACTGAGCATGTGGCCCTGAGTTAAGTTTTAAAATTTAACAATTTTTGGAGAAATGGGGTTTTGAAACATAAAATGACCCCCATCATGGACCTTTCTTGGACTGTCTCTTTTTCCTGTTATTAGTATTATATTACGTTATTAAAAACTGTATACATATGGGAGGTTACTGCTTTGGGAATCCTTTTCCTTGTTTTTTATTTTTTATAAAATAACATGTGTTTTCAGAAAAAAAAACGTTAACAGTTAATGGTAACCCCCTGTGAATAATTTCTGGGATTTTTTTTTCCAACTGCACCTTTTAAAAAAAAACACTGCTTATTTTTAGATCAGCACGAAGATATGACAAAAGCGGAGCTTATTTTTTACATTTTCACGTGTTTTAGTGGCACCAGTAGAATTTTTTTCCCACCCAAAAATTTTTTTTCTTTCTCATGTAAACTGGACTATAGGACTGGCTGCAGCAATGAGTTGCAATGTTATGATCTGAAGAACCTTTTAAATGTTTAGTAACTTTTATTTTGACTGAACTAAAGGACCAGATATTTTTCACATCATGATTAATCCAGCTGGACGCTCACAGAGAGGATTCCTACTGGTTTCTATCACGGACAGGCCATTTATATTTACCTGTAGCTCAGGTGAAAGTCCCTCTACTCTCTGTTCCTCATCATTACCCTAATGTTGACCTTGGGGTAAACCTCCGAATCATGTCTTGCTGGGTGAACAAGTGATTTGCTTTAACTTACGATCAGGCCATTCTGAGCCAGCATTCAGGTTTTATCGCTAACTTAAGCCTGAGTTATGCTGCTCTGGTTCCACCTGTTCCTGTGCGCAAACACGCAACAGACTCAGCTCTCCGGTTGGCTCCGCAGTTGCTCTGAAATAAGCCCTGTTCGAGGCGTTTAGTGTTACTTTTCGGGTAATAATCGAGGAAGGCCGACGGCTCTTTACTGAACAGCCGTCTTGAACTTCTCCAGGATAGACAGAGTGCCAGTCCGCCGGTGCCTGTGCGCCACCTGTGTGCACAAATTATTTGTTTTTTCTTTTAACTCATTGATTGTTTTTTAGATAAAAAATGTGAAATCCAATGCCATTTTGTGACTTAGTGCATCTTTTTAATACTTCTAAATTTCGTCTTTTCAGAAAACATCCGGGGCTTCAGCCCTGGAAGCCAAGTTTTAACGACGCACCTGCTGCTGTCTTTGACATATGAGATGCTAACTGTTCTAGCTGTGTCTAGATGGTAAGGCTACAACTTTCTTATCTGGCAGAGTGGAGTAGTTTCTCCCCGACTGAAGAACTTAAAAGCGTTGGTCTTTTTCCAGGGTTCTCCCTTAACCTTATGAATCATATGAATGTCTGTTTTATTCCACAGTGCTGTGGTCATTGGTCATTTTTTCCTGAAGGTCTTCAGTGCCCAGTTTTCCAATATGACTTTTATCTCCACGTAATAATTCATAACTTCCATCAATCCTGCAGGCCAATAATCTTGCTCTCATGATCGTTTCCAAAACACAAGGCCCCTGAATCATAATCATTGACTTAACTGCCCTGAGTTGCTTACAGAATTAAAGTTATTGCTGTTAAGTGTGACTTATTAAAGCAACCCCCCACCCCCACAAAAAAAAGAAAACACAGTGAACAAAAGCTGAAGTGATGGCTATTAGTCCAGAACTCCGAGGAGAGTGGAAGGGATGGAATGTCTGCTTTAATCAGCGACCTCTTCACATGCCTTTCACTGGATGCCAGATCAATTTCATTGCACTGTTCAGAAGAATTTCTGTCCTCTTTTAGTAATATATTTAGTATTTAGTAATATAGAAAGACAGATTCCATGCAGACTTCAAATGTGTTTCAAGAAAGAAATGCCCAGATGAATGATGGCAAACATGCCTGTGTGCTCTGTAAATATCCCACTGAATTAATAAAAATTATGACTAATGCTCTCTTTTACAGTAATAAAAGCAAAGACAAAGCACAGATGTTGGACTGTCTGAATAAATCTTTTACAGTCAAATAAAAGAACATGTGACTGAAGCTTTTTACTTTCTGGCATATTTGTACAAGCCTACGTTTAATCCTCAAGAAAGTGTTCAGAAAAGAAAACAGAAAGACAGTAATAAAAGAGAACTTTGATCTTCAAGTTATTTACTGAGCAGGGACGTCAATTTTATTTGAAAATAAAATAGAGACATTTTTAGCTAACTTCTTTTAGGTGTTTTGGGAAACTATGAAACATAACTTAGTGCTTCTGTGGCTATTTAAGGGATTTCTTATAATATACTACCTGTTACCAACGGGGATGGCCACCATTTCTCTGAATGGATTAGGATGGTTCAAAAAATGAGGGCACGATTACTACCTGTTTGAAACCCTTGCACATTTTGTTGAATTCAAATCTAAGATTTTTGTTCTAATCAGCCTTCATTAAACATTAGGGGAGTTAATCATTGTGAGAGGTGAGTGAGAAGCACAGATCATGCTCTCCAACTCCTGTCTTAAAGAGCTACTGACCTGCAAATTTTAGATGCATCCTTTTTTCAACACATTTGAATGAAAAAGCTGAATTCTCTCATCGGCATATCATTCAGCTCTGTAGAGGCCTGGTAACGAGTCATTCATTTGATTGAGGTGTGTTTGAGAAAGGATGCATCAAAAGTCGCTGGATAGTAGCTTTAGCAGACTGGATTTGGGCACAGACGTATTAAACTCTATGTCAAGGGGAGAGTCTAAAAATGGGGTGGAGACTACCTGAGGACTGCTAAGGTAAGCCATGGTTTTGCTGCAGTTTTCTGTTTGGGTGAGGCATTGATTTCTTGGAGTCATTGCTGTAAAGGCCACATTTGAAGCCACACAGTGAATGTCGGTAACCTCGACTGTATATTTGACTTTAAATGTAAAATACCTTTTGATTCAATTGCAAATAAAATGTTATGTATATCTTTAGCAGAACTGTCCATGGTTCCAGTTTATTCTGGTTCTGTATGTTAAGCATCACTTAGACACATTATATGGAGCTCATATTGACTCAAAAATACAGCAACTGTCTGATAGCTGACACTTCCACCACTGTGCTTCTCAATTTGCTGAGCTTTTTGCCCAAGGCCAGCTGACAGTCCTGCATGGGCCTAGGAAAAAATAATCCTAGATACACAGCAAGCTGCAACTAGTAGAAAATTTACCATTTAAGACATGGCTGTTACTGCATCTGTCTCCTCCATTCTTCTTCCCTTCTCCCTACTCCTAAATGCTCCTTACTATATATGTGGATTTTTTTAGATTTCCTCCTTAAAACAGGTTCTAGATCATATTCCTGCTGTAGAAGGAAATGAAACAACAATAAAAAAGATATATCAAAGAAATAATTAATCTCAGCCGTATATTTTAAAGGCATCAATTTATGACCCAATTAGGTAATTAATTATATTATAAAATCACATATTAGGATTTCACTATTTTTTTAAAAACAATTTGTTTCCTGTGTGACGGTGCTTCATGAAATTATTTTAACTGCTAATGTATCTCACTAAATAAACCCTAACATGGGATTGGCTAACCTGCAAAGCAACTCTGACCACCATCATCCCAGTACCCAAGAAACCCACCATAACAGGATTAAATGACTACAGGCCTGTTGCCCTGACATCTGTGGTCATGAAATCCTTTGAGCGACTGGTGTTGAAGCGCCTGAAGGACATCACAGGCCCCCTGCTGGACTCCTGCAGTTTGCCTACCAATCAAACAGGTCGGCAGTCAACTTGGGACACAACACTATCAACCCAGACATCCTCCACCAGAAGTTCATCCGCCTCAAAGTCGCGGCCTCCACCTGTCAGTGGATAACCAGCTTCCTGAAGGGCCGGCAGCAGAAAGTGAGGCTGGGGAGAATTTTCTCTGGTTCTTAAGAAACACCATTTCTCAAAACTTGAGATGGTCCTTACACATAGCCAATGTTCGGAAGAAGGCCCTGCAGAGACTGTACTTCCTAAGGCCTCTCAAGAAGTAAAAGCTTCCACAGGAGCTGCTGGTCGTCTTCTAGTTTGGTTTGGCTCATTTTATTGAATATTTAAATTCGCAACCTTTCAATTTATTGAATTGTGGCACTTACCTCACATGCTGAGCGGATGACATAATTTTATATTTTGGGCTACTGCTAGTGTGACATGCTTAGATTTTAACATATGCTTCAAAACTTCCTTAAGCAGGCTGTAAACTCTAGTTTCTTGGCAACTTGAGTCCCTATGTACACCAGTATCTTCCTCTTATAGGTAGAGACAGGGAAATATGCAGCCTAAATCAATTTTTCTGCACTGGGTCAGGTAACTGCTCTTTCAATTTGGTATAAAGAGAGAGAACCACCTCCTCCTCTCCCACCTAAGGTGACTGTGGATCCGTAGGAATAGTAGTCATCATGCATTCTGAATGTTGTAGGTTTGAATCCAGCTTCCTCCTATCACGTGTCGATGTGCCCCTCAGTTAGGCACTGAACCCCAGGTTCCCCATCAATGTGCAGTGTGTTGGTTTATGAATGTTTTGAGTAAGACTTGGGGGAATGTGGCTTTAGTGTAAAGTGCTTTAAGTGGTCAATATGATTAGAAAAATGCTAAATAAATGTTTTCATTTACCAACTCTCTAACCGATCAGTTCTCTCTCCGGTTAAGCTGTAACATACAGATTACAGCAAGGCCTCTCTCACCTGTACCCTCTGATCTGAAGGTGCTAACAAATTCAGTTGATTTCATCTTTTAACTAATGGATATCATTATATAATTAGAGCAGGTCCTTTGTGTAAAGGTTTGGAGTCTGGTGAACATAGTTGGTTGCATTGTATTGCTCCATGACATTACTTCCCCGATGCATCCTCACCACTCCTGCGCACTGAATTTAAAGTGGCAGAGCACTTTACATTTTACTGGAGCAGCAAAATTATTTTGGTGGCCAAACCATTTCTGTGTTTGTGTTTTTTTTTCTTTTTTTCTTGTCCTGTCCGCAGAGTAGCACTCAGAATTGTTGTCCGAGTGCCAAGAAAAAGTCCAACAGATTTACTTTCACAAGTGGAGTATTACAGCTAATGCTTTAAAGCTCTGCTTGATATTCAGAAAAAGAAACTTTATTAGAAACTTCTTTTGTATTATTTCAGTTGTTACGGACACGGGGACAGAAATGGAAAGGGAAAAAAAAGAAGCACAAAAGAGAGAAAGGGGGGCAAAAAGGAAAAGGGGAGAGAAGGAGAATAGAATGGAGGAAAGAAAGAAGGGTGAAGAGAATACAATATAACACCCTGCTTGCTTCTACACCTGCAGAAATGTTCGTATTACCAGCATTTTTACCGACAGGTGCACGGTACTTATAAATGCAAGATGTATTTAGTGGTAAATGCGGCTCAATATAGAACATTTGTGTATCTGTTAACCTGAATCTAAACACCTGTGGGTCTGGTGTCATCCGGGGAGGGGATCATGTACAAAAGAGGGGTCTACATGGTCCAAACAAGCCCACCAACCATAGCCGCCACAGAATAAAATAGTCCCAACCCCCAATGTATTCCGATCCTAACCCCATGAGCCCTCCACCCCCAATGAACCCGACATGAATCTCCCCACTGGGCCACCCCCAACCAGGACACAGCTATCGAACACATGCCCCCTAACCCAAATGCCATGAATCACCCCCCCAGCAGCACATGGGCACACTCCCACATGACAGCTTCATCCCCGAAAAGCCGACGAAGCAACACCCACACAGCACAAGCTCCACACACAGCCCTGCTCCAAGCACCCCTGCCGCGTCCCACCTCCACCACACAGCGCGCCACGAGAGCAAGGCAAGGGCCCCGCGCAACGCCGCCCTAGCCCTCGCCCACCGGCGCAACCTGGCAGACACCGTCGAGCACCAAGCTCACAACGGAGCCCCCGATCCCACACCAAGATGGGACAAACTCACCCGGCAAGAGGTCCCCGGCCAGCAGAAGGCACTTGGGGACAGCGTCCCCACCCCGCCCCCGCAACCACACAGACACACCACATCACTGCCACTGAAATGATAGCCCAGGTAGAAACATTATCCAGCTCAGCTCTACCATCGCCGCTCAGCCAATCCAGATATGCCGGTGACCACACATCCAAGAAGAGGACACAACCCCCTCACCCCACGCGCTGCAGTCCCCCACACCATCCCCTAGCCTGCCACCCTGACCCCCCCCAGAGACAACAGCCAGCAGAGCTGCACACCGCCAAGCCCACACAACCATTCGGCCACCATCAGCAGCCCCAGCCCATCAGTCCGTTTTAGGGAAACATGCATCAGCCAGGTAACCGAGCCAGGCAGGCCAACCGCTTCAGGCTAAGCACATCCCATCAGCCGCCCAAGACATGCTCGACCGCCCCACCCACCTGACCACCAACTGTAGCCCTGCACCAGGCCAGGGGCAAGAGCCACAGAAGGAAGCATTGGAGGAAGGCCACAACAGCACGACAAGGACCAGGCACCCCGCCAACCCCACACCCAAACCCCGGAGGAGCCCCAGGATGCTGGCCACCCACCCTCCCGCACTGCACACCCCACCGAACTAAGCCAGTTGGCCAGCCCCTCCATCAAGGCGAAGCCACATCTCAATAAACACTGCACACAGCCCGGCCAAGACCCCCTCACCGGAGCCCGACTCCTCCCCAACCGACGGACTGGGCCCCGAAGCCAGGGGCTGAGATCTGTTGTAGAAAAATTTTATTTTCTAAAGAACGAGAACGATGATAACCATTCAATCAGCTTTATTAATTTAGCCTTAAGGGAGACGGATCTTTCAGCATCAGACGTGTTACTGAACAGAGCCGAGACCAAATCTGCTGTGACAAAGGCTGACCCCTCCTTATATCAGGTTGGCAAAAAAACCCATGTGGCCTGGCACCCCTCTAGGAAGAGCAGAGGTGAGAATCAACCTAACTTTCACGCAGACATCTGGGCTCCTCTGCAACTGATTGTTTGTTGGATCAGCAGGGGTTCCAGGGACAGGAAGAGAAACAAAACACCTTTGTTCAGGCGCATTTCCCCTTCAGCCTGTAAATGCCTTGGGGATGACCAGCAGGGGTGTGGCAGAAAGGAGGGTGAAGCCATTGTCATTTCAGACTTGGTCATCACCTCAGAAGAACAAAAGGCATTTAAATTTTAATATCACAGATCCAAGGCAATCCAAACAATCCAGAGAGGGCCGAAGAGCCAGCCCCAGCACCAGGCAACCCCCAAGACCCAAACCTCAACCCCAGCCCAGATCCCGACCAGAAGGCCCGCTCCCTCTCCTGGCCTCTGACCCCAGACGGAAAACAGCAAACGAGGGTGTGAAAAGACCAAGCCTACCTCCGCCCTCTCAAATGTGGTGTTGATGCGTGTTGTTGTAGTGTGCATTTAAAAAGAAAAATGGGTGGGGAAGAGGGTCTGCCACGCCCCACCCCCACCCCACCCAGAACCCTAAATGTCTACATGCAGCTTAACCCTTAGAGGTGAGCGCAGGCACCAGAGCTTAGCATAATAAGATACCCTCCCTCTTAGTGCCATTGAGCGCGCTCACACCCAAGGCGCTACATGTGAATGCAATGAAAATGTTATGAGTGTGTAAGTTGTACAATAAAATTGGGGCACAAGCTGCCATGGGACCGCAGATATGGAAATCTCTTGCGGCACCCCAATGACGCACCTGTACCCCAAGGCCCTACATGAGTAGTAGTTTGATGGAGTGGGTGAAGGGAGGTGTCCGGGGATGGGGAGGGAAGGACTGGGGGGCAAAATGCTCTCCCAGGGAGCCAGCTCCTTGGCTGACCTCAACAGGCACCCCCGTTCACCGAATTCCAACAAGGGACGGAGGCATAGAAAACATCCATCGGGCGGAAGGCTAGGGACAGGGACCAGGCCCCGAGACCTGACCAAAAACCAGGAAAATCCTGGTCTAATTTACACTTTAGTCCATCAAAGTAGTTTTAGAAGAAATTGAAGCTCAAAGTTCAAATGTCTTAAGTCTCGGACTTAAAAATAAATTAGATATCTGTCAAACCAAACGTTTAAGTCATGTAATAACTACTAGGCTACAAAACATGATCAAAACTCTCAACTCAAACTTCAATTAAGAATACATATACATTTCAAAATCAGGATCTCTCACAATCTAAAATATCAGTAAAATATGAATCAGGGTTATATCTGACAACAACATCCTGATAGACGTTTTTGAAAAATCTGTCCTCTCAGTGATCTCCACTCCCTCCTCGATCTCTTCTCATCTGTCCCGTCAGTGATGCTACTTAAATTCTCATTTCAGCTTGCTAACCATTATAAGCTAAGCTATTTGCTTAGCTAGCAAGTTGATAGGAGAGGCTGGATGTGGGCAAAGCTGGAAAAATATCACTTTTATGTTATAACCTTGCACTCATTGAACAAGTGACTTACTGGCTTTTACACATTGGTGCAGCTTTCTCTGTCAGCGTGTCTGACCTGCTCTGAAAACGGAGCTGCCAAGAGTAGCAGCCGGTAGCCCCTCTATTGAAAACAGCATGTGCATGTGGACCAAACTACTTCAAGGGATAGGGGTGTCGTGATCTTTTAATAATTAGGAAACTTTTTTTACGTACTAACTTTTTACGTATCTGACTTGGATCATTCACACTCACTTAAGCTGTGCTTTTATTAAATATTACTATATTATCATTTAAAAAATGTTTTTGTATTTACAATGATTACTGGGGGGGACGTCTTTATGGAGGGGGGGGGCATCCCCCCAGGATTTCTGTCTATGGAAATATTATAGTTTTTGTGCTGGTTTGCAGACTTTACTGTAAGGCAAGGTTGTCTAGGAAGACTGTTCAAAATGATTGTTTCCAATGATGTGTTGAGAAAGTCTGTTTCCACGAGATGGAGTTACATTTTCAGATGACTGTAAATCTGGTCTGTGTACCATTTATCTTCCTTTGGTCCATCGGACCAGGTGATCACTCAGACAATACACCAAATGAAGAGATATGAGGGGATGAGAAAAGAATGTCCTTCACAGGTCACAGTGCCCACCGATATATTTGCTTTCCTTCACAGGAGCCGGAGTTCATGCAATGAACCAGTCGTTGCATACTAAACTATAAATATCTTTGTATGTAAACGGCAAAGAAGCTTCAGTCATGTTTTTTTTTATTATGATTCCAATAATGGCACTCAGAATGCTGCTAGCATAGCACGCATGTTAAAGCTTTCTAATTATGAGCATGTAACCTTGCTGAGATCACAGCCTCCTACACAGTATTATACAGAGTTAGTGGGTGCTTCTTCTTTGGAGTTCTCTTTCTAAAGCATTAAATTGGTTTCACAAACCTTTGATTAGACATTCCTCCCCCTCTTCCATTATGTTTGCTGTCCATGAGTGATTGCTTACATGCTGAGATAAAAGGCTGGTCCAGCAACTGAGGCGATGAGGCGAATGGGACACGATAATGAAATGAAATGAGGCATTATGTGTCTTGGTCAGTCCTATAACAAGTAAATGCATTTTGGACAGATTTAGGATGTTTCTCAGTCCAGTATGACTGAGAACGTTTTGTGGTGATCCATATTCATATAGCTGAATGCATATGTTGGGCAACTAGAAGGACAACCAGGTTTTTATCACATAACCCTAAAACGTTTCACAGTTAATATTGCTACTTTATTTATTTTTAAAGAAAGTACAGAGTAGTAGTTTTATGATGCAATCATGAAATTAATCACAACTTACATTATGCAGTTATTTTGATATACACCCATATAACAATAGAACATAAAATAATACATTTTTTTTCTAGACACTAACTTTACTAAAATACAGTGTGTGCTAATTTGTTTGTGACACTGAATTTATTTATTTATTACTGAATTTATTTTGTTCTCAAGCTGGTAGTATCAAAATGTAGAGGTTCTATCTCCCCCAACTTTTTCACTAATTAGATACCCCCTGGATTGACACCTCTGTTCATTCATCATTCTACATTTGTTATTGAATCTTATTTGAATTATTTAGTAAATGGGTACATTTGGTCTTGAACAGGAAAGATTGGACGCAACGCATGACAACTGTATGGAGGCTTTAGTCCTTGACGCTGCTGTCAGAGGTTTGAATCCCAACACCAGAACCCTGTGCTGTCACATCAGTGAAGTAAACGACTCAAGAGCTGACAACAATAACAGAGTCCAGGGAGGTTTCTTTTTGACTGATTTAGTGAAAATGAGGTAGGGCTGGAGGGTGATCTGGGTTTCCAGGTATGGGCAGGTCAGCACACTGGAGGAGAGAGGTTAATGAGGAAGGATGGAATAAGTGGAAAGGTAATAATTTGGAGAGGCTAGAGAAACCTTACTGTAGCTACAGAGGGTGGTCTTCCCAGGAGGAGGTGAGTTAAGCTGTGTTGGACTGGGGAGGCTGTGCGCTGTGACTAAGACGCACTCTGTTTGTTTTCCAAACAAAAATGTGAGCCTGGGTAATGAAGTCTTTACTTTAACAGACAGTTTGCAGCTAAAAGTCTGTTTACGTGATGATGACATGAACACTGGAAGTGTTTTGTAGAAAGGCCGTGGGGTAGTCTGGGGTCAGAAAAGTGAGATGGAATCCAAAAGTCTAAATCATGATCCAGTTGGTCACTGATTAGCCAGGAAGGATCATACACAGAGAAGGCAGAGAACATGAAGACATGAGGCAAGATGAGATTGTCTGTAAAGGACCATAGTCATAACAATGGAAACTAGGCCATACCCAATAATGCAATCATGGAAGCTCTGGAATGCTGTGGCACGAAAAACAGACAATCTGGCGTCAGAGAAGAGATTGAGGCGTTATAGGAGGCTGAGGAGGTTAAAAAAAACACACAAGTAAAGTGATCAAATAATTGTGCTTAGCTGAGCTTCGTGGTCAATCACAAACCATGACACTGGTTTAGGATGAAACGCAAGGAATAGTGCCTAAAAAAAAAACACTCTTTACAAATAAGGTATGTAGAATACCAACTTTGGATGAACAATGTGTGGAACCCTAAATCAGATACGCTGCAGCTAAGGAACCTGAGGCTAAAGTTCAAAAGGGCTTACTAACATGGGACAACAGATTTTGAAAATGTTTTCTGGTCTGTCTGGTCCAGTGATTCATATTTTTGCATGAATACCCTTAGCAAATAAAACTGATTATCACTGCTGAAAGGAACAGTTCCTATCTCTCTATCAGCCGCCTCTTTGCAGGTACTGAGAAGTGAGACAAATTGACCCACAGAACATTTCCCTTCGTTGATGAGGAGACTGGACCTGGGTACCCGTTAAGAGAGCTTTTTAGAAGAATGTTCTTTCTAAATGGGAAATGGTTTGGCCATTTATTCTATGTCTTAAGAACACTATGTATTTCCTATTTGCTGCAGTACAATTCTAATCTAGAAGATTTCTACTGTTGAATTTGCTTTCAAAGTTTCATTTCTGCTCATGTATTCTGTTTTCTATGATTCCTATGTACATGGGGCTGGAGTTTGATCTTGTGGGAGAAGAAAGTTTACTAATTTAAAAATGATGAAGAGACAACTGGTTTCCTTTCAGAGCCGAAGGCGGGGGACCTTTTACTCAGAACACATCTCTGAATACATCTTCATACAAAATCCCAAAGAATCCCCAAATCCCTTTCATGAGTCAAGATATATATATACAACAGTCATTTCATTGTTGTGTATGTGAGACTTTCTGACAAATCAGATGTACCCTTTCACTTACGCACATTTTGGCACTCACAACATTGATTCTCAAGCGCAGTTCCAGGAAACATCTGCAGGACATCAAACAATTTCATTAGCTTATCTGGACCGCTGAACTCTAATGTCAAAGCGACCTGGCAGGATTCAGGATATCATAATTCTTTCCAGCTGGACTATTTCTATCCAGCCTACAAGTTGATTCTACAATAACAAGTCCATTAGTCATTCCTCACACCAAGAACTTTTCCCTTATGTAATCTGTTTCCAAACGGTTTGCATGCTGCTCAGAGTGACCCTTCCCTTATTCCCAGAACATTTCTTCACAGAATTCATCTTGCATATGGTAAAAACAATAATAACACTTTTAATCTAACAAAAAAAGCTTTAAGCTTCCACAATCTCTAGTGTGAAGGCCATCATTGTGTGGGACTGTAAGAAAGGACATTGAGAAAATACAGAGGTGATGCCATCGATATTCACTTTAAATATTATACTTCTGTTACAACTATGATCTGAACAATGCCCCTGACGTTTAATGCTTGGATAACATGTATAATGTAGTAACTAAGAGGAGATAATGGTAAGGGTTTAACTGCCATTGTTGTTGAACAAAGTTCTGTTCCTGTTTCTGTTAATTTAGAAAGGTAAGATGAACGTATTTGGTTTCAGTTTAATTGATCAGGTAAGTTTTTTCATAAAAGATAGATCTGTTTTGTTTGTTATTTTGGGCTGGGTTAGCCCTGAAGTTACAACAATCTCCTTTCTGGAGAACTGAATGTTTAGTTCTATGTAAACTAGTTGGTTTCATATTTTTTTGAGTTTAGTATGGATTAGAGGGGATTATGTGGAGCAGTTAATTTGTTTGAATCTGGACTCTGAATCTGATTGTGGGCAAATCAGGGATACATTCATACAGTGAGGAAGGCTGTTTAATGTAGTACTTTAATGTGATACTTCAAGGTCATAGGTAAGCAAGATACTGGTTAGCATTCTCTGTCTTCTCAGGATACCACCTGGGAGAGATAAACCAAGAGGCTGACCGTTCAAAGACCCCCTTTTTAAGAGTTGAACTTGGAGACCAATGGACATATGAAGACTTTGTGAGACCCTGAACCAGGACAAATGCAGTGGCAGAACAATAAAACTGAAAAGAACTAAACCAAGAGACTATGAACTGTTCCTAAGGGGAAGTCTAAGGACAGAGATTGAACTACATTGCTGATGAGAATTTAACTGACGTTTTTGTATCTCCTGTTATAGCTTCAAGTTTGTCTTTATTTGGTTTTAATGTTCTCAATTATTGTAAGCTGTTTATGCACACTGATAGAATGAGAGCATCCATTTTTTTCATATTCAGCTCCAGAGTTTCAACATGATCAGTGTTTTCTGTAACATATATTTTGGCAATAGAAATTATGGATCAGGACTTGATTGGCATTAAAGGTCCTTAAAATAGATAATTATGCAAATTAGATTCAATACAGGTATTTCTTGTTCAGACTTGCCGAGAATGAGATTTCTCTGAGACTTCCAGATGTTTTCTCTCAAATTTTAGGACGGGTGGGTTTTCAACTGGAAAGAACTAAGCTGACCTGAAGGTCACCTTCATTGACACATAGTTTGTGGGTTTGACGGAGATGGATGTTTGTCCATGATGGGTAAGTTGATGAGCTGTGTTCCTGATAGAGACTTCTAGGAAGAGCTACAGAATAGCCGAATTTGGTGTAATTGGTGAAAAGGCTTAGTTTACCTAGTCTTAACATAGTTAAAATAATGTGCGCACAGGAACCTAAAATAGGATCTTAATTATTCTTAATCTTGGAAACACTGGGTGGTAAGGTGTATTTCGTCACTTCCTGTTTTCACTGTTGCACTCGGTGGATTGTTTGGTGTGTGAAGGCACTCTTGCTTTGATCTGATTTCTCTTTACTGTGATATACAGGGGTTGGACAATGAAACTGAAACACCTGGTTTCAGACCACAATAATTTATTAGCATGGTGTAGGGCCTCCTTTTGCGGCCAATACAGCATCAATTCGTCTTGGGAATGACATATACAAGTAAAGGTGGACTCATCAGAGAACAATACATGTTTCACATTGTCCACAGCCCAAGATTTGCGCTCCTTGCACCATTGAAACCGACGTTTGGCATTGGCATGAGTGACCAAAGGTTTGGCTATAGCAGCCCGGCCGTGTATATTGACCCTGTGGAGCTCCCAACGGACAGTTCTGGTGGAAACAGGGAGTTGAGGTGCACATTTAATTCTGCCATGATTTGGGCAGCCGTGGTTTTATGTTTTTTGGATACAATCCGGGTTAGCACCCGAACATCCCTTTCAGACAGCTTCCTCTTGCGTCCACAGTTAATCCTATTGGATGTGGTTCGTCCTTCTTGGTGGTATGCTGACATTACCCTGGATACCGTGGCTCTTGATACATCACAAAGACTTGCTGTCTTGGTCACAGATGCGCCAGCAAGACGTGCACCAACAATTTGTCCTCTTTTGAACTCTGGTATGTCACCCATAATGTTGTGTGCATTTCAATATTTTGAGCAAAACTGTGCTCTTACCCTGCTAATTGAACCTTCACACTCTGCTCTTACTGGTGCAATGTGCAATCAATGAAGACTGGCTACCAGGCTGGTCCAATTTAGCCATGAAACCTCCCACATTAAATTGACAGGTGTTTCAGTTTCATTGTCCAACCCCTGTATCTGACTTGTTTTAACACATACGCACGTTAAAACACATATTTTCTGTTGCTGCACTTAATGTTCGGGGACCCTCCGTGTTTTACACAGTTTTCTCATGGTGGTAAGGGGTCGCTAGCTTAGCGTTAGCTTCACCATGGCTACCCATCCTGTTGTTTCTCCATCTCTCCCTAAGTCTCCTCTTTTCTGCTCTCTGTGTCAGATGTTCAGTTACTCCTCTGCCTCCTTTAGTGATAATGGTATGTGTAATAAATGTAGCATTTTTGTAGCTTTGGAGGCAAAGAAGTCGGAATAGGAGGCCTGGCTCTGCGCTGTTGAAAAACCAGCAGATAGCCAAGGCCCCTTGGCTATCTGCGCAGCGCAGAGCCACCAAAGGTAGCTCCCCGTAGCAGTCCTTCAGCAGAGCCCACGCAGCCGGGACATCAGGCCAGCTGGGTGACAGTAGGTAGAAAGCAAAGTCGTAGATCCCAGGCCATGGGCCACCACCAACCTATCTGCATTTCTAACAGATTTTCCCTGCTCAGCGAAATACGGCTGAGGAGCTGACTCGTGGCACTAGAGACACCAGTGACCATAGTCAAATGTTTGCCAGGGGCCAGAACTGGCAATGTCAAATCCTACCTTAAACTGCTCACTAAGGGTAAGCGTAAATACAGTAAGATTCTTGTTCACTCTGGTGGTAATGACACCCAGTAACACCAAATGGACTTAACCGAAGTTAGTGTTGGTTCGGTGTGTAAGTTTGCCAAAACAATGTCGGACTCTGTAATTTTCTCTGGTCACCTCCCTGGTCTGACCAGTGATGAAATTTTTAGCCATATGTTGTCATTCAACCGCTGACTGTCTAGAAAACAATGTGGGCTACATTGATAATTGGCGAACATTTTGGGGGAAACCCGGTCTGATCTGGAGAGACGGCATCAATCCCACTTTGAAAGGAGTAGCTCTTCTTTCTAGGAATCTGGCCGAATTTATTAGTTCTCCAAAACTCTGACAACCCAGGGTTGGACCAGTAAGCAGGGTCATAGTTGATTACTCCTCTCTGCAGCTTCTGTACTGTTATCCACCCATTACCCTATTAAGACAGTGTCTTGTCCACGGCCAAAACTAAATAGATTAAAAAAATTATGTAAAAGGATGAAACCATGAAAATCTCATAAAACTGAATAGAACTCAGACAGAAAAGAAAGATAAAACAATTAAATGTGTCTTATTGAACATAAGATCTCTCTCTTAAAAAGTCTTTGTTAGTTAATGATTTGATTTGTGACAATCAGACAATCAGATTTATTTTGTCTCACAGAAACCTGGCACAGCTTGAATTGCTGGGTGAGGAGGAGGAGTAGCAACCATCTTTCAGTCAGATTCATTGATTTGTCCCTACCAATTGATAGCAACAACTCCTTTGAATATTTAATCCTCAGTTTTTCTCATCCAAATTGCAAAGCACTATAACCACTTCTGTTTGTTGTACCTTCCACCAGGCCATTATTCTAAATTTTTAGATCAGTTCTCAGACTTCTTATCTGATTTTGTTTTATACAGAAAAGGTCAGTATACTGGGGCATTTTAACATTTATGTTGACACTGAAAGTGATAGGCTAATATAGCCTTTAATGCTATTTGGACTCAATTGTCTTTGCTCAAAACATTAGCAAACTTTGGCGGCACTGGTGGTTTAGGGGTTAAGGCCGCAACCATATATAGAGGCCTTAGTCCTTTGCCGAATGTCTGCCCCTCTTTCCTTTCTGCCTACTGTGGAAAAATAAAGGCCTCTAGTGCCGAAAAAAAAAAAAATTAGCAAACCTACCCACCTTTGTCTTCATTCTCTGGACTGGACTGGAGGTCTGGACGACTGACCATTTTTTAATAACCTTTGAGTTTTAACAATGTTTGAGTTCTCCACACCTGAAAGAAAATTTCATCATAGTATCATACTAGATCATCATCAGACAATGCTGTTACATCCGTTAAAGAATCTGTTCCATTTTTAATTTCCCCATCATCACAGAAAAACATAGATGAGGGCAATAATTTTGTTTCTTCCCCTTCACAAATTGAAACTCTTCTTCATAGTGTTACTTCCAGTAATGACTTTATGGGATTCTTTTTAATTAAAATTGATTCTATTTAAATAAAATCATTGGCATACTACCCAACATGATTACTTCATCCTCAGTAAGCGAGACAGCATTGGAGGTAACTGTGGAATCTGATCTGGGATTGTACTGCTTTGATACAGTGGAGCTTCCTGAGTTATCAAAAATATTAGCTTCATCTAAACCTTCAAATTGTATGTTAAACCCAATCCCAACCAAATTATCTAATGAAGTGTTCCCTTTGATTACCAGCCCCATTTTAGATTTGATTCATCTATCCTTTGCAAATATATATGTACCAAAGGCTTTTAAAGTAGCTGTCAATAAACTTTTACTTAAGAAACCTTCGCTTGATCAAGATGATTTACAGATCATTAAGCTGCCCCTGTGGCTCCCTGTGGAGCCCAGACACAGGGGCTACCACCTGTGGCTCAGGGGGTAGCAGTATGTCCTGTAACTGGTGAGTTGCCAGTTCAAACCCCCGCTCTGACCGTCTCAGTCGTTGTGTCCTTGGGCAAGACACTTCACCCGACATGCCTACCGAAGGTTGTTCAGAGGGCTCGGTGGCGCCTGTGTATGGCAGCCTCACTTCTGTCAGTCTGCCCCAGGGCAGCTGGGTCTCACCTGTCAGTGCGTGAATGAATGGGAGAATGGCGGATTGTAGTGTAAAGCACTTTGGGGTCTCTAGGAACTTGATAAAGCGCTATACAAGTTGAGGCTATTTACCATTTTACCATTTAAATTACAGACATATCCAATCCCCCGTTTTTATCTAAAATTCTTAAGAAAATAGTTGCTAATCAAGTGTGTGAGCATTTACACAGTAGTGATCTGTTTGAAGAGGTTCAGTGAAAGTTACTAATGATATTGTTATGGCCTCAGATAATGGACTTGTGTCTGTACTTGACAGAGAGAGGTACCCCCAATCCTTGTGGTTTTTAGTATAACAATGGCCACCAGTGGGCTATACATGGACACACTTTATCAGGGTATTATTTTACTTAGTACCCCTACACATAGCCCATTCTAAGATGGCCAAACTCTAACACTCAGTAGTTTAATCAAACCTCCCCAACAACCTTATACCATTCCAAAGCCTTTGTGAAGTGCCTTGAGACGACATGTGTTGTGAATTGGCGCTATATAAATAAACTGAACTGAAGCTGAATTGAAATTGAATTGAATTGAATTGAATTGAATTTTATTGAATTGTTCTGTTAGATCTCAGTGCTGTTTCATTGTCCGATGAGCTAACCCCTCCCTCCTATTTCCCTATGTCTAAGGGGATTACTCAATCCAGCTCTCCATCCAACGGGTCCAGACTTCCCCAAACCTGAAAGGTCTTACTAAGCAGGTTTACTGACAGTTCTGTTTAAGCTGGTGTCGGGAAATGACTCGCCTAGCCTCTGACAGCCTTCATACAAAAGTCTCGCCCTTCTTCAACTGGAGGTCTGGACGACTGAGTAGCCCACAGCAGTCGTTCACATTTCGACAGTCACTTCTGTTAAGGGCTGCTCATTCCCTAATATTACAACTGGCTCTTGGTATATGGGCTAGGTTAATTTTAGTGACTCGGCACGAGCCCCAAGGGTGCTGTTTTAACAAACGTGGCTAAGGCAACCTAAAAAAACCTCCTAAAATTTCCTAGAACCAGGCAACAAGACTTTTTACCACCAATGAAAAACCAAAAAATAAGGTAACTCAAATAATTGAATGTCTATGATTTAACTAGAATTTTATATGCTTTCTTTAATTAGTAAGCCTTTTGCATGGGTCAGTAACAGCTTAAATTCGGCAACACATAATAATTTCAATAATAGAGATGAATCAATCAACTCAACCTGTCTTTCCCTGATGCTGAAACTAGTGAGTTTGGAGAGGCTTTGAAGACTCATCCATGCACCTGATGAAGATGTTTCTTCTGGTAACGAGTGATTTCTTGAATCGACTCTTGAACGACTTAATCAACAGTTTTCTTCCTCTAAGTGGACAGACACTGATGCTCTAGGTTTTGAAGTTTAAACAGGAACTTTGTTGTAATATGTCTCAGAAGACAGTAGCTTCCAGAGGCTGAAGTGTTGAAGGAAACCCCGGAGACATAAATGAGGTCGATCCAGGACTTCCAGAAGCCTGAAACTTAGAGCAATCAGCTGTTCACCGATCAAGTTCACTTCTGTTGTCTGGATAAAAAGACTGTAGATGAAATCAGATTCTTAATTTTGAGGCACAGTCCTTCCAGGGCACACAGGTTGATCCTCTTTTTAATGCAGTCGATCAGCTGGGCTGTGTCTCTGGTCCTTTTTCATCTGAGTGTCTTTTCTCCGTCCAATCTTGTTCGCTGGTCTTCTGCGAGGAAACAACCGCAGTTCTCTTTTTGGCATCGATTTTATAGTGCAGATGCTCTCACTGGTCAGCCCTTTGTTAGTCTTCTCAGTTATTGCACAACATACTTTTGCCCAGTACATTATTGCTCAATACTTAGTCATGGTCATCGGGACTTTCTGGTGCAGTTTTTTGGCCTTGAAGATTCCAGTAATAGCCACGCAGCTGGCTGTAGTCTCATCCTCCCTCCCTTGCGTTGGTCTTCAAAAGATTCGCTGTCAGCATGCAGCTGGCTCTCGTCACTCCTAGTCATCCTACAGTTCTCTCCCCAATCTGCTCAGTCTTAAACTTTACACAGTATTACATATTCCATTCTCAGCTTCCTGCATTTACTTTAAAACACAGTTACAAAACCATCACTTCATTCTTTTTATTCACACATCACAAATGATCAGCATTATATCTCGTCTCGTTGTCTTCCGCTTATCCGGAACCGGGTCGCGGGGGCAGAAGACTCAGCAGAGACACCCAGACGTCCCTCTCCCCAGACACCTCCTCCAGCTCCTCCGGGGGGAGCCCAAGGCGTTCCCAGGCCAGCCGAGAGACATTGTCCCTCCAGCGTGTCCTGGGCCGTCCCCTGGGCCTCCCCCCGTTGGGACGTGCCTGGAACACCTCTTGAGGAAGGCGTCCAGGAGGCATCCGGTATAGATGCCCGAGCCACCTCAACTGGCTCCTCTCGATGTGGAGGAGCAGCGGCTCTACTCCGAGCCCCTCCCGAATGGCCGAGCTCCTCACCCTATCTCTAAGGGAGTGCCCGGCCACCCAATGGAGGAAGCTCATTTCAGCCGCTTGTATCCGGGATCTCGTTCTTTCGGTCATGACCCAAAGTTCATCGCCATAGGTGAGGGTAGGAACGTAGACCGACCAGTAAATCGAGAGCTTCGCTTTTCGGCTCAGCTCTCTCTTCACCACAACGGACCGGCAAAGCACCCCCATTACTGCGGCAGCCGCACCGATCCTTCTGTCGATCTCCCGCTAAATTCTTCCCTCACTCGTGAACAAGACCCCAAGATACTTGAACTCCTCCACTTGAGGCAGGAACTCCCCTCCAACCTGAAGAGGGCTACCCACCCTTTTCCGGTTGAGTACCATGGCCTCTGACTTGGAGGAGCTGATCTTCATCCCAGCCGCTTCACACTCGGCTGCGAACCGCCCCAGCGCATGCTGTAGGTCTTGGCTAGAGGGGGCCAGCAGGACCACGTCATCTGCAAAAAGAAGAGACGAAATCCACTGGTCCCCAAACCAGACCCCCTTCGGCCCTTGGCTGCGTCTAGAAATCCTGTCCATAAAAGTTATGAACAGGACCGGTGACAAAGGGCAGCCCTGCCGGAGTCCAACATGCACCGGGAACAACATTATATCTCTTTCATATATAGCTGATTGAGAATTTTAAACCTTAAAGTTTTTTTTATTTAATTATCAGTTCTCAATCATATTTTAATCATATGTCTTTTAACTTGATAATCAAGGATTACTCATTTCATTTAATACTTGTAAAAAATGGAAAATCATTATACATCATTTCCTTGGTTACATTTCAAAAGATAAGACAGTTAATATGTGGCTCCACACAGGCCTCTCCAGCCTTTCAGTCCCAGAATATGAGAATATGCTTGTTTCACTCTCTACTGCTTCAACTGTGTATTTTAATAATTGTTGCATGGATTACACATAAGGATATTTATTGTAATTTTTATCGATTTAACTGTGAGCAGTTAATAAATGTTACATGGGTTAGATGGAAAGATCTCACCTTTTTTTGACAGCTGCATTTGATACAGTCAATCACAGTATTCTCTTAGAAAGGCTGGAACATGCTGTAGGGATCAGGGGAACAGCACTAGGCTGGTTTAAATCTTATTAGTCTGACAGATTCCAGTTTGTTCATGTAAATGATAAATCAACTTCAATCTTCAGGGTTAATTGTGGAGTACCGCAGGGTTCAGTACTTGGGCCAATTCTCTTTACTATATATATGCTTCCAATAGGTAAAATTATCAGGCAGCATGGGATACTTTTTCACAGTTATGCTGATGATACTCAGCTTTATTTATCTATAAATCCTGATGAGCCCAACCAATTAGATAGATTACCGGCATGTCTTGAAGACATAAAAACTTGGATGACTTTAAATTTTCTGCTTCTAAATTGAGACAAGACAGAAGTTGTTGTCTTTGGACCGGAATATTTTAAAAAAGAAATTGCTTTGTCAATCAATTAATGTGGACGGCATTAAATTGACCTCTGGTAATAAAGTAAAAAACCTTGGTGTCATTTTTGATCAGGGTATTTAAATCCCATATTAAACAAGTTTCTAGGATTTCCTTCTTTCACCTCCACAATATTGCAAAAATTTTAAATATCCTATCCAGGAGTGATACTGAAAAACTAGTCCATGCATTTGTTACTTCAAGGCTGGACTATTGTAATTCTTTACTATCAGGATGTCGACAAAATGCTGTTAAAAGCCTTCAGCTGATTCAAAGTGCTGCAGCAAGAGTTCTGATGAAAATTAAAGAGAGAGATCATATTTCTCCTATTTACGCTTCCCTTCATTGGCTCACTGTTAATCCAGAATAGAATTTAAAATTCTCCTTCTCACATATAAAGCCCTTAATGATCGAGCTCCATCATACATCAGAGATCTGATTGTTCCATACATTCCTAACAGAGCACTTCTTTCTCAGACTGCAGGTTTGCTGGTGGTTCCTAGAGTCTCTAGATGTAGAATGGGAGGCAGATCCTTTAGGTATCAGGCTCTTGTCCTGTGGAATCAGCTCCCAGTTTTAGTCCGTGAGGCAGACACCCTGTCTACTTTTAAGGCTAGGTTTAAAACGTTCCTGTTGGAAAAATGTATATAAGTTATCATTGTTTAGTTTAAATCATGTTTCTGTCTGAAGTTCTACTCTAGCTAAGATGATTCCTATGATTGCTTTTTTAGTGTGAAAAAGTGTTTGTGGAAGGTTAAGGAATGCGGTCTGGAGTGGATCACTCTCTGGACATGACATGCCTATACCATATATGGGAATGTCTACACTTTTAAGTTGAAATCTCTTAAGAATTGTCTGAACCAATTCCTGCTTTTTGCTTGTAGGAATGTGTTGTAAATAAAAGGCTGGTGCAAGGATTTCTCCCTTTGTGAAAAGGAAGTCGCTGTTCTGGCAGAGGACTGTCTCACCCTTGCGAGTCAAATTTACTTGGTTAACTTGTGTCTTATTTTACAGTTGTCTGTGTTTATCAGCTTACCTACTCTATCATTTATTGGTCTTTCGAGCCGGATCGCTAGAAATCTGCTGGCTGGGGCTCTGCGGTGCGTGTGGGGTTTCAGTCTGCGCAGCCTTCAGAACGTCTGGAGAACGAAAATCCTGCACAGTGAATTCTGTGTTGGTAACCGCCAAATCGAGCGAGGGGCACCGGGAAGGTGGATCAACGCATTCCGACAGACAGTGTGAACGAACGCACAGGTAAGACAGAACCAACTAAGTATATAAAAAGAAATACGCAAGCGGGTAAGCTTGGCGTTAGCACTTGATAAGTACACGAGCCGGAATGCTCGGCGTTTAATATAACTGCAGTTTTTTCAAGGGAAAAAAAAAGAAGGAAGTGTTACGCAAATAGGGGTCTTGAGTTTGAATGGTTCTCGTAATTTCCCTTAAGGAGATTCAAAAGCCGCCGACTCCATAGAAAATCCTTACTCTAGAAAGAAGTGTTGCGCTAAAATACGGAAAACCTAGTCTAGGTGATTTATGCCTTTAGTGATTGTGTGTTGGTGCATGTGTGTGTGTCTGCAGAATCATACGACACTCTCAGTGAGACAACCTGAAATCCTGCTGGTATTAACATAAAGTTGTTGACAGCTGAGAGGTGTCTTGGGGAATTCTGATTTGGATATTAGGTGCCATCAAATCTCAGTCTAAAACCCCTGCAATATCAGAGAGTAGAAGTCAATGCGGAAAACCAGATCAAAACTAGGTGCTTGATATAGAAGCCTGTTTTCTGGGAGATATCGGGGGCCTGTTGAGGAATTCTGTTTTGATTTGATGGTAGGCTATAAAAATATATTTAAAAACTATACCCCTGTTATATAAATATTTAAAAAAACAGCGGAGTCTGAATAATAAAAATAAACTAGAGTAAACAGGATAAAAGTATATATAATAATAAAGCACAAAGAATCAAATAAATAGCGCTAATATAAACTAATGGAAGTAGAACTCAGTTCTTAACAATAGTTTTTAATAGATTAAAAAAAAAAAAAAAAACTCTTTAAATGGGAAACTGCGTCCGGAAGCAGCCCCCATTAGATGAAGATGGAAAGTTTATGCACTCAAAAGATCCAGATACAGTAAAAAACCTCGCCAAATGGTAGAAAGATTCTAATTTTAAAGGAGGTTTTTCAGTTCCTGCTTGTACCCATTTGGTACAGAGACTAAAACAGAAAGTCAAACTTACAAACAAAAAAAGAAGCATGGGGGTTTATATAGCAGAAGCCAGAGAAGATGACGACACTTGTGTACTAAGGGGGAGGGGCAGGCAGCCCCAGGGTGCTGCTGTAGCTGTGATTGCCCTGACCCTTAGTGCCAGTGGAACAGATAATCCACGATTTGCTGTGTTGTGGGAAAATGTTAGAAGGAGAGTTTAGACAGACAGCAGATTATGCCATTATTAACCAGACTAAACAGAAAATAGGGGAGCCTATCATTTAGTACAAAATAACAATGGTAGAAGTGTTTAAAAGTAATAGTGGACTGCAACACAATAATGCTGATGACAGTCCCTATCAACAGCAGCTAAAAAATGCCCTCCAGGCAAATGCTTTACCTGAGATTCGTAACTGGGTCACAAAAAAAACAAAACATAATATTGATCTACCCAGCTCGGTTAGCAGTTGGCAGAACTGGGCAATGCATGCTGAAAAGGTGGTCAGTGGGAAAAAAAAACAACCCACTACTGATATCTTCTATGCTGAAGATGACATATTTTATGCAGGACCAGTAAGTAGGGGGAGGGGTAGAATCAGAGGAAGAAGAGGTGATAATGACACATGTTGGTCCTGTGGACAACACGGACATTGAGCTAGAAACTGTCCAAATGGGCACCCCAGTCAACCATGACTAGATGAAGAAATTATAGACATTGCAGCAGCATACAGGGGTTGGACAATGAAACTGAAACACCTGTCATTTTAGTGTGGGAGGTTTCATGGCTAAACTGGACCAGCCTGGTAGCCAGTCTTCATTGATTGCACATTGCACCAGTAAGAGCAGAGGGGGTTGGAAGGTTCAATTAGCAGGGTAAGAGCACAGTTTTGCTCAAAATATTGAAATGCACACAACATTATGGGTGACATACCAGAGTTCAAAAGAGGACAAATTGTTGGTGCACGTCTTGCTGGCGCATCTGTGACCAAGACAGCAAGTCTTTGTGATGTATCAAGAGCCACGGTATCCAGGGTAATGTCAGCATACCACCAAGAAGGACGAACCACATCCAATAGGATTAACTGTGGACGCAAGAGGAAGCTGTCTGAAAGGGATGTTCGGGTGCTAACCCGGATTGTATCCAAAAAACATAAAACCACGGCTGCCCAAATCACGACAGAATTAAATGTGCACCTCACTCTCCTGTTTTCCACCAGAACTGTCCGTCAGGAGCTCCACAGGGTCAATATACACGGCCGGGCTGCTATAGCCAAACCTTTGGTCACTCATGCCAATGCCAAACGTCGGTTTCAATGGTGCAAGGAGCGCAAATCTTGGGCTGTGGACAATGTGAAACATGTACTGTTCTCTGATGAGTCCACCTTTACTGTTTTCCCCACATCCGAGAGAGTTACGATGTGGAGAAGCCCCAAAGAAGCGTACCACCCAGACTGTTGCATGCCCAGAGTGGAGCATGGGGGTGGATCAGTGATGGTTTGGGCTGCCATATCATGGCATTCCCTTGGCCCAATACTTGTGCTAGATGCGCGCGTCACTGCCAAGGACTACCGAACCATTCTTGAGGACCATGTGCATCCAGTGGTTCAAACATAGTATCCTGAAGGCGGTGCCGTGTATCAGGATGACAATGCACCAATACACACAGCAAGACTGGTGAAAGATTTGTTTGATGAACATGAAAGTGAAGTTAACAATCTCCCATGGCCTCCACAGTCACCAGATCTAAATATTATTGAGCCACTTGGGGGTGTTTTGGAGGAGCGAGTCAGGAAACGTTTTCCTCCACCAGTATCACGTAGTGACCTGGCCACTATCCTGCAAGAAGAAAGGCTTAAAATCTCTCTGACCACTGTGCAGGACTTGTATATGTCATTCCCAAGACGAATTGACGCTGTATTGGCCGCAAAAGGAGGCCCTACACCATACTAATAAATTATTGTGGTCTAAAACCAGGTGTTTCAGTTTCATTGTCCAACCCATGTAAATCTAAAGGAAAGATGTTGTTGAAACATTTAGTTTTGTTTATCATATGTAACCTAATTGTGTTAATAATATGCTAGAAATGTCCACAATATCATGATCTCAGTACCAGTTTCCGCGTAGTAATGGGTAATGTAACATTTTACAACTGTTATGTTACAGAGTTTAAACTGTTTAATGTTACAACCCCTGTGTCCAACTATGTGGAGCTTCTTGCAGGTTCCCATTTTTCTCATTGTGTCGTAGGCACCCGTTCCATCCCAGTGGGGACTATTCCAATGCGCATGTGTAGCACGACTTACTATTTTCCTTCCCACCAAGCTGGACCAGTGGGAAAAATCCATATCTAAAGGGCTCTTATGCAATAGATGGATTTCACTGGATGTGTGGAACTGCAATTTATTTGCAGTTTCCTCCAGGCTGGAGTGGTGTTTGTGCACCTGTTTATGTCACTGATCACACTTATGTCATTTCAGTTCAACCTTCCCTAAATAGGAGTAAGGGTGTAATCACACCAGGAAAGTCTTTTGGTCCGCTTGTTTGGTCTGGACCGAGAGCAAACTTTTTTTTTTCATTTGGTGCGGTTTGTTTTCACATTTTACTCTTTGCAAGTGAACTATTACTTGTAAATAAAGCCACGTGAGTGACGATCATTGTTTCCATTGGACAGAAATGACGGGGGCGGGACAGAACACAGACCCGGAAATTTAGGAAAACAGCTGTAGACGTGCTGCGTGCAGCACCTCTGTTCTGCATATTTGTGCCGTTATTACAGCTGCAATATTATTGTGAGAGTGAAGAGCAGCTCATTCAACACAGACTATGAGACGTTCCATTTATAATTTTGGAACCCCGTCGGAGAATGCGTGCTGAACGCCGACGTTCTCTACGTGCCTTGTCCGACAACAAGCCATTAGCGTTGCTAAGCAACACACAGCTTATCAGGTATGATTACCTTACAACACACACCTTTGCTACCTGCTATGGTGGCTTTTTTGTAGTTGGTTCAGATTGGGGCCGGTTTGTATTCAGACCATAAGCGAACCGCACCAGAGTCCGTTTGGAAGCGGACCGAGACCACCTCAAAAAGTGGGTCTCGGTCCGGTTGTTTGGTCCGGACCAGGGTTCGCTGGAGTGTATGCACACCTGCACAAAAGGTCCGGACCAAGGGGGGAAACGAACTCTGGTCCGTTTAAAGTGGACCAAAAGTGGCAAGTGTGAAAACACCCTAAGAGAGAACTCATCCGTGTGAAGCAACATGACAGTGTGTGGGGATCAGATGTCCCTGAGGAATTCAAGCATAGATCAACAGGAAATAAGATTTTGCTAAGTGTATTCCCATGGTTGGGAGTAGGAAAGAACATGGTTAGATTAGAAACTGTAGATTATCGACTGGGAATGTTTGTTAATGCAACCACAAAAGCTCTTACAGGACTGTCCACAGAAGTCACAGCTCTTCCAACCGTGGTGTTGCAGAACAGGATTGTGTTGGATCTGCTGACGGCTCGGTTGGGGGAGTTCGCGCTCTCCTGAACAAGACCTGCTGCACCTACATCCCTGATGAGACCAGCGGCGAAGATGGACACAGAGTGAGCGAAGCTACAAGCAAATTAAATGAAATTAAAAAGGGTATGCAGCAGGATGTTCATCCCGGCCGAGGAAGCTTTTTTTCGTGGCTTACTTCTGGACCGTGGTGGAAACTGTTTTTGAAAATCAGGACCCCTGTCATCGCTGTGTTATTGTTGTTCTGCCTTTTTACTCTGTGTGTTGTTCCCTGTATCAGAGCAATGATATTAAGGATGGTTGGAAGAATTGTTGATACAATGTTGTCCCAGGATTACCAACTTTTGGATGAGGACCAGGACTATGATGACACTATGGAGGAGAAATCACTAAACTTAACAATAGTTTAATGTTTTAATGAGGTGTATGCATAAAGCTTTTTGGAAGTGTACACATGGATGTGATTTTAAACTAACCAATAATAAACAGGAGGGAATTGTTGGAAAAATGTATATAAGTTATCATTGTTTAGTTTAAATCATGTCTCTATCTGAAGTTCTACTATAGTTAAGATGATTCCTATGATTGCTTTTTTAGTGTGAAAAAGTGTTTGTGGAAGGTTAAGGAATGCAGTCTGGAGTGGATCACTCTCTGGACATGGCAAGCCTATACCATATATGGGAACGTTTACACTTTTAGGTTTAAATCTCTAAGAACTGGCTGAACCAATTCCCCCTTTTTGCTTGTAGGAATGTGAGTTGTAAATAAAAGGCTGGTGCAAGGATTTCTCCCTTTGTGAGAAGGAAGTTGCTGTTCTGGCAGAGGACTGTCTCACCCTTGCAAGTCAAACTTATTTGGTTCACTTGTGTCTTATTTTACACTTGTCTGTGTTTATCAGTTTACTAACTATCAGTTCCTTTTTGATAAAGCTTATAATTAGAGTGGCTTAGGTTATCCTGAGCTATCTCTGTGGTTATGCTGCTATAGGCTTACACTGCTTGTGGACATAATGACCGCTTTCACTCTCTCTGCTTTCACTCTCTCTGCTCTCCAATTTTGTATTATTTGTTGTTATTTCAGCTTTTAACTCTGTGTTCTCTCTGTTTTTTTCTCTTTCTAGAAGCTATATCTGACCTGGCTCTGTGTTTAGCTGTGGCACCTTTCTGTAGGGGGACATCGGCCAAGCTGCTGCTGCCAACAACTTTAATGCTCACATTATACAGATGATGCACTTGGCCCTGTCTTTCAGTGTTTAACCCTGTCTCTCCTAGACATAGCTAATGGCTGAACTTCTACTGTGACTGACTGTATGTGCTTTCTTTCATACTCTAGACTTGGCTCAGAGTTCATCTGCTTAGCTGTATTTCTCTCCTAGATGAAGCCTCTAAAAGAGCTATAACCATTAATGTTTCACTTTTCTTTCCTATAGTAGATACTCCTGAATCAGTACTTCTGTGTTCTTTTTTTGTCTCTGCTCTGTTCTCTCAAACCCCCAGTCGGTCATGGCAGATTGCCGCTCACACTGAGCCTGGTTCTGCTGGAGGTTTCTTCCTGTTAAAAGGGAGTTTTTCCTCTCCACTGTCGCTACATGCATGCTCAGTATAAGGGATTGCTGCAAAGTCAATGCAAGAGGCTGTCCGTTGTCTCTACATGCTCATCAATGAGAAGTGAATGGTGCAATTCACTGGCTCGATGCAATCTGCTGTGTTTCCTTAGATAGAAAAGCTTTTAACCAATTTGATTAATGAACTAAGTCCGACTGCACTGTTTGAAACTTAGGTTTAATTGAAATGCATGTACCGGACTTGAAATCTGCATGACTCGATTGACCGACTTTGTAAAGTTCCTTGAGACGAGATGTGTTGTGAATTGGTGCTATATAAATAAAACTGAATTGAACTGAATTGAAATAATACAGTTTCTTTTAGTTCTACTTTTCAGTTTGCACACTGGGGAATACAGGTTATGACATATTATAAGAGGACATCATCAGATTATCAAGACATTTACATGAAATAAAAAACATTTGTTCAATGCCAAAAATAAAAAAATATTATTTTCTGATTTATCATTAAGAACAATTTACCCTTTAAACAACAACTAAATTTTCTGCCCTTGGTTGTTATATAATGTGATTTGGTGGTATTGTTTGTGTTTTGCTATTTGTGCCACCATTTTTCCATAACCAGCTTTTTATTTCCAGCATTTTTCATATGGTGCAGTATGACTGATTGATGATAAGGGCTGATTGTATCCATCATGTCTGGCCAGGGAAGAGTGTCAATTCTCCCCCTGAGTCAGTGATTGAACATGGTGGGGGAGCAAATGTAAAACCAGTCGAGATTCAGTAAAGTGTAGCAAGATATTGCCAATCAAGTAGCTCTTTGCTACTTGATTGGCAATATCATGATTCACATTCAGAAAAGACATATGCTTGGTCTTAGTATTTGTTTCCATCGTGCCCTATATGCTCTGGATATATATTTTAGTGTTTATATTTGAATTTTCAGAATTACTGTGAAATTTTAGTGTTTTGGAAATTCAATTTATCACCTCATTTGTAAGAATATGTCTTTTTTTTTCCCAAAACACTGCACAAAGACAAAAAAAACAAATCCTATTTACAGTTGCCAACACCCTGAACATTAAATGAAAACAAAACCTAATATCAGTTTCATTAGAGAACACAAATACAGTCATATTCAATAAATTTGAATTTATTGAGAAGTTAGTTTATTTCAGTAACTCGACTAAGTGAACTTCATTATATACAATAGTTACAGACACACAGACTGATGTAGTCAAGCCCCTATATTTAACAATTATAATTTTATGCTTACAGCTAATGAAAACACATTTAAAATTAGAATATCACATCTGACCAGTACAGAAACACATTTTTAATACAGAAATGTGAGATTAATGAAAAGTATGTCTTACCTGCTTGTTGTCAGTTTCAAAAGGTACTTTTATATGATAAATGAGCCTCATTAAAACACATTCAAATTTATTGAAAATGATTGTATATTAAAAATACAAATATATATCCCAAAGGTAATTGCATGTAACTGTTTACACACATATTAACTTTCTATTCCTAATTAATTCTAATTCTATTCCTAATTAATACGAACTAATATGATGCTGGTAAACCTTTTTCAGCTACAATAGCTACAACTCTACAACCAAACTCACTTAATATGGACAAGCCATTGTGCACTGGTGCACAGTCATCTTCAAACAGGAAAATCCATTCTCAAACTGTTCCCACAAAGTTGGCAGCATGAAACTGTCCAAAATATACTGAGGCACATTTACAAATTTTTTCTTCAGAACTTAACTTCTGAAAATGGTTTATATCTACCTAGGCTATTTTTCGTGGGGTCTGAAAGTCGGGCTTTTATGTAGATTACACTCCCTGATTCAAAGCGGGTTCTCCTCCCTCAGGTTTGCAGTCCAGGGGGCACAGATTTCTCCCCATCCAAACAGTGGAGTCCAGAATGCAATAAAAATGTCAAATCAAACATAACAAATATTGTCAGGTTTGTGAGGTTGTTTGCTGGATCAAACTCCCTAACCCTAAATCTTACATTGTTTCACAGTGGTTTAGCCAATCCAAACCATGTGAAAATTATTGTGCAATTGTATTTTTAAGTTTGGGTATTGGAACAATGAATGAAAAAAATGATTTGAGCACTGGCATTCTCAAAACAGCAAACTCTGTACACATGTGGAATAACAAGAAACAATTAAGCTTTAAGTCATTCACTTCTAAGTCAATAACTCTTTAACTAGGCTAGTAAAATTTTAATTAAACTACCAAGCAAACCTGAAAAAATGAAGAAACTGATTAACTATATACAAATAAAAGGGAAAAGGGCATAAAAATTATGCCATGTATCAAGGTTCAAGTTTATTTTGAAGAAAATGAAAATGAGGTCAAATGAGTTTCAAACTAATCAACAACTATTTCACAATGTAAAGCAGATAGGTGAATAAAACATTATTTTAATAAAATAATATTTTAAAGAATGATTTGCCAAATTATATTCAATAACCTTTTTGGTTTACTGCTTCCTAACAATGTTTTAAACAGCCACCATTATTTTAGTAAAATCATTAAATAAATATTATTTGCCAAATCAATTCAGTTTTATTTATATAGCGCCAATTCACAACACATGTTGTCTCAAGGCACTTCACAAAAGTCAGGTACATACATTCCAAGTAGTCCTAACCATTGAACAGTGCAGTCAGATTCAGTTATTTATTCAAACTGGATAAAAAGTTTTTCTATCTAAGGAAACCCAGCAGATTGCATCCAGTCAGTGACTTGCAGCATTCCCTCCTCCCGGATAAGCATGTAGAGACAGTGGACAGTCACTGGCGTTGACTTTGCAGCCATCCTTCATACTGAGCACGCATGTAGCGACAGTGGAGAGGAAAAACTCCCTTCTAACAGGAAGAAACCTCCAGCAGAACCAGAACCAGGCTCAGTGTGAGCGGCCATCTGCCACGACCGACTGGGGGTTAGAGAGAACAGAGCAGAGACACAAAGAGAACAAAGAAGCACTGATCCAGAAGTCCTTTCTATGGGAAGGAAAAGTAAATGTTAATGGATGTAGCTCCTTTAGTCGTTTCACCTAGAAAGAAAGAACAGATAAACTCTGAGCCAGTTTTCAAGTTTTCAAGGTTAGAGTCTGAAAGAGAGCACATACAGTTAGTTACTGTAAAGCTCAGTCAATCGCCATGTCCAGGAGAGAGAAAGGGTTAAACACTGAAAGACAGGGCCATGTGGATCATCGGTAGAGGGTGAGCATTAAGTTGTTGCCAGCAGAAGCTCGGACAATGCCCCTCTCCAGAAAGGTGTCACAGGTAGACACAGAGCTAGGCCAGGAGTAGCTTCTAGGAAGAGAAAAGAGAGAGAACAAAGTTAAAAGCTGAAATAACAGCAAATAATGCAAAATTGGGGAGTAGTGTGAGAATGTAACGAAGAGGGTGAAAGTGGTCATTATGTCCTCCAGCAGCCTAACACTATAGCAGCATAACTACACCGAAAGTTTCAGTTCAGATTATTTAGTTAAACAGCGCTTATTTTGAACAATGTCGTCTCAAGGCACCCCACAAAGGGTCCCACTGATGGTCATTGTTATACTAAAAACCACAAGGATTCACTTTAAAATCCAATAGCTACCCAGACATAAATATATTAGTTAACTTTACTTGGTTATCAACATTATGTAATTAAGACTTGTACTTATTAAGTGACAGTTACTTGCATTGTGAAAAACGCAAAATACTTAGTCTTTAAAGTGACGATTACTTTCTTTGGAGTTAAGCTCACTAGCAACAATAAGTAAGCAACATCACTCCCGCCGCGCATTCAAAGAAGAAGTGCACATGCGCAGTTAAGCACCTCCCGCTTAGCAGTCTTACAGTCACCAGTCCAGCACAGGCGGACAGGGAGACCGATAGCCTGCTGACCCGACATTGGACCTGTCTGGCAACATTTGAGCCGTCTTGTTTATTTTTTTCAAGATTAATAAAGTAAGTTATAAAACAAGTATGTCTGTTAATATGTTTTAATTACTGCTACAATTGTTAGCATTCGCTAGCTATCAATAGCATAAGTTAGCTAGCTAACGGACCAAACAGGGACAATGTTAGCCAGTTAAGGGTATGGTTAAGGTGGGTTTTGGGCGGTTTCCCACCTTATTCCTGTGATGAGCTTACAACCTTTTAACAGTTTCATAGCCTATTTTCTTAGAAAGTCCCACAGTTGAACTGTTCCTCAATTACTTAAAGCACAGTTCAACGTTGGTCTCTTTTTGGGATCTAAGTTGGTTTTTAAGGTTCAATTTTAATTTCAAAAACATTCTTAAAGCATGACCTTTACCTCTGCTATTTTAAAATGAAAGATTTAGACAAAAGAGATGTCTCAATCTTTCATTTTAAAATAGCAGAGGTAAAGGTCATGGGGGACCACTTTTGAGGTCTGATAAAATTCAGATGTTTTTTTCATTTACATGAATTCTTTTGACTGAAAATGAGCTATTAGGAAAAAATACCCCCAGCTTGAAATTGTCTGAAAGTGTACTTTATTATTTAAAACATGTTCTGTAATACCTGTGTGAAGCATGCACATATTAGGGAATGTGTCTCTGATGTACCAACCATGATATGGTGTCTTACAGCCAAGGTATGTGCCACATTCTTGAATTGCGAGTGTCATGCAAAAAATTGTGCTTCCCCTTAGAACGCATATTCCACACATCTGTTGGGCTGAGAGAGAACTCCTAGTTGAAGAAATGAAAAAACGAAGCCCCAGTGGAGTTGTCATCTCCTCAAAGATGGACCAGACCTTCCCATTACGGAGAAGAGAGATTGTGGAGGCCGGTCCGCCAGTGAAAACTTTGAAGGAGTGGTGGCCAGCTCTTTTTACGCGTAATAAAAATTTTTGTTTTTCCTTTTAGTCTTTTTTTGCAGTACTCCACCCCAACCGTTCTGTTCAGAAGAGTATTAAAGCCGCATTAAAAAACATTCAGGGGTGAAATAATTTCATTTTAATCATTTCCAGAAAAACTCAGACTTTAGAGTAAAAACCTAGAATTCTAGCCTTAATGTCAGAATTATAAGAAAAAGGTAGAAATCTGAGAAATTCTGACTTTTTTTTCAGAATTCAAACTTCTTTCTAGAACTACTTTTTTAACTCTGGTGACTAAATACTAAATAGCAGTCAGATAATTACTGTTGTCATACAATGTAACCATTAAGGGGCTGTACATGTATTTTTCACACTGGCCTATCCCATTTTAGTCACCATACTTTTTGCGATGTGTTGCGGGGTTTTTGCAGAGTTCAATAGGTAGTCCAAAAACCTACAGGTGCTTTTGTTAAAAACCCTGGAAACTACACAGCACGTTTGTCAAGATCTTAAGGCAAAGAAAGGAAGTGTGGGACAGACCCTGACAGAGTTGGTGCTACAAATTGATGCAGAGGTAAATCTATGAAAGTCTTGTTTTGTCTTTATTTCTCATGTTTGTATTTATTTTTCATGGTAGCAAACTTTTACCACATTTTTACCAGTTTTGGACTTTTTTGACTTAAAAAAATTTTTTAAAAAATTTTATGAATATATTTTGAACTCGCAAAAATTTATACGGGTCCAAAAAAAGTATTTTTCCCCATATTCAGTGCCATTTGTATTTTTTTATGATTAGAGGTCCCATGAGGTTCCACCGGAAGGGGCGGACTTTGGTACTCAACAGTGCTGTTTTGTGAACAGTTGTAATAAATTTGAGTGAGGGGGGGGTTAGGGATGTTCCTGATTTGTCAGTTGAACATTTGTAACGTAACTAGTTGGTTTAACTAATTAATTTTATTATCGTTCAGGTGCTGAATAACGTTTGTGCCTGTGACGTAATGCAGCCACCCACCACTACCTGGGGCTGGAACCTCCTCTCCTGCCACAGTCTCTGCACTGGGTGGAAATTCAAATGGCTCTCGCATACATGCAGTATTCATTTACCATTTCAACCACAAACATAATTAATTTTTTTGGGTATTTTATGTGAAAGATCAACACAAAGGGTATAAAAATTGTGAAGTCAAAAGAAAATTTCATATTTAAAACATTTTTTAAAATAAAAAAACTGAAAAGCCATTTTTGAAAAAAAAACCTAAGAAGTCCCGTTTGCCAGTTTGCCAGAAGCCATTTGGGGAAAAAACCCAAAACATGTGGAAGAGGGGATTTTGGTGAGATGAGACCAAAATGGAATTTTTGGCCAAATGCAAACCTGTATGTGTGGCAGAGAACTAACACTGCAAATCACTCTGAACACGCCATCCCCACTGTCAAATATGGTGGTGGCAGCATCATGCTCTGGGACTGCTTCTCTTCAGCAGGGACAGGGAAGGTGGTCAGAGTTGATGGGAGATGGATGGAGCCAAATACAGGGCAATCTTGGAAGAAAAGCTGTTGGAGTCTGCAAAAGACTTGAGACTAGGGTGGAGGTTCATCTTCCAGCAGGACAACAACCCTAAACATGAAGCCAGAGCTACAATGTAATGGTTTAAAACAAAACATATTCATGTGTTGGAATGGCCCAGTCAAAGTCTAGACCTAAACCCAATCGAGAATCTGTGGCAAGATCTGAAAACTGCAGTTTACAAACACTCCCCATCTAATCTGACTGAGCTTGAGCTGTTTTGCAAAGAAGAATGGGCAAAAATTTCAGTCACTGGATGTGCAAAGCTGGTAAAGACATACCCTAAAAGACTTGCAGCTGTAATTGCAGCAAAAGGTGGTTCCACAAAGTGTTGACTCAAAGGGGCTGAATACTTTTGCACACTGCACTTTTTAGTTTTAGTTTTTTTGTTTTTTTTTACCGTGTCCTGTCTGGCAGAGTAGCGCTCGGAATTGTTTGAGTGCCAAGAAATTGCCCAACAGATTTACTTTCACAAGCGGAGCATCACAGCTAACGCTTTAAAGGTCTGCTTGATATTTATAAAAGAAACTTTATTATAAACTTCTTTGGGAATATTTCAATTGTTACGGACACGGAGACTGAAAAAAAAGAAAACAGAAGCTTGACAAAGAGAGAGATTGGGGAAAAGGGAAAAAAGGGGGAAAAAAGGGGGGAGAGTGGAGGAGAGAAAGAAGGATGAATAGAAAAAAAGGTTACACCCCGCTTACTTATACACAAATTTCACATTTGGATTTTGAAAGTTAAAATGTACTTATTATAAGTGCAGCCCAATATAGATCATCTGTGTATCTATCAACCCAAGTGTGGGCCGCGCTTTTTTATACAAGGTTTCTCCACCACAAAAATTCAATAGCGAGTGTGAGGAACCCACCGACCTGCCCCGTGGTCCCCCGGGGGGACACTGGGGAGGAGATCCAGCCACAGACATCCAAAGGCCCCCCCAAAAACCCCCAGGAACCCTAGGGGAAAAACCACCGCCGGGTACCCCCTTTAAACCCCCCCCAAAAAGAGCAGTGGAGAGTCCCAGGGGAGCCACCCCGCAGCGACAGTGCGGGAAACCCCAGGGAACCGCAGCGAAAGGTTTCCCCCGCCCCCCCGGGGAGCCGTCCCGCCCGAGCAGATCCAGCCATGGACCCAGAGACCCAAGACCCCCGGGGGGAAAACCACCCCCAAGCAGAGGCCCGACAGAGCCCAAGGGGGGGGGGGGGGCCAGGCCCCCCCGGCAGCCACCGGGGGTTTGTGGGCCAGCACACACCAAAACCCCCAGCCCCGGGCAAACCGAGAACCCCAAGTACACCAGCGGGCAGAGACTCCAACCACCGGCAGGCCCGGGTTTTGGGGGGGGGAAATAGGCCCCCCATAATATGGGGGGCCTAAAAGCTGATCCAGGGAGGGAGCAGTCCCCAAAGACCCAACCTGTCCAAAAAAAAAAACAGGCCCCCACAGTCACAGTCACCCACTTTTCCCCTCCCTCATCCACAACATAAAACAAAGGCGCTCCCAACGTAGAGACAAACAACAATGGGGTCATACCTTCACTCACACTCCCATCATACTCTATAACTCCCGGGGCCGGGCGCCGGGAACCCCTAGGGGCAACCAGCCCCCGGACCCAGGAGGTTCCCCCTTCCCCCCTGGGGCAGAAGACAGGCAGACAGGCCCAGACCCCCCGGGCCCGGGCCCCCCCCAGAACCCAGTCCCCACAAACCCCCAAACCACCCCGGAGAGGGGCTATGTACAAAGAGGGGTTCCACATGGCCCAAAACCCCCCCCCAACCAGAGGCCCGCCCCAGGACGGAGCATTCCCCCGACCCCCCCAACCGAGCTCCGATCCCCAAAAACCCTGAGTCTCCCCCCCCCAGTTTTTAACCCCAAAAATGTGCCTCGCCACAGGGCCCCCCCCAACAGGGACACCGATATCGAACACATACCCCCGAACCCACAACGCTGCCGCCCCCCCAAAGACACCCCCCCGATACCCCCCCATACACCACGACCAAAAGCAGCACAACCCCCAAGCCCCCCCAACCCCCCAGACAGCGCCAGCAGCCCCAACCCACCAGTTCCCGAGAGGAATATTTCCCCAAACCGGGTACCTGGGCCCGGCCAACCACTCCCCAAGCCCAAAACAAAACCCACCAGCCGCCCCGGTTTTGTCACAAAAACCGCTCCCGCCGCCCCACCCACCCACCCACCGGGAAACCCCCCCGGCGCCCAACCCCTGGGCCGGAACCACAGAAGCTTGGAAGAAGGGCCGGGGGACACCAGTTACCCGGCACCCCCGCCCAAACCCCCAAACCCCAAAACCCCGGGGGCGCCCCCGCCCGCCGGCCACCCCCATGGCCCGGGGACCCCACACCAGTATTCCGGAGCCGGCCAGCCCCTCCATCGGAAAGGTGCCACATCCCCAATCAATGCCCCGGCTAAGTCCCCCTACCAGAGCCCCCCGGGCCCCCCCCCAGCCCGGCAGACCAGGGACCAAAGCCCCAGGGGGGCCAAAAAAATCCAAGGGAAACCCCAAGCGATCCCGAGAGGAAAACCCGGAAAAAAACCCGCACCAGACAGTCCCCAAGACCCGACCCCCAAATCCAGCCCAGACCCGACTAGAGGGCCCACTCCCTCTCCCCCTCCCCCCAAAAATAGCGGCCCGGGGGGTTAAAAAACCCCAAGCCTGCCTCCGCCAGCTCAAAAAGTTTTGTGGTGTTGATTGGGGTGTTGTTGTAGTGTGCGTTTAAAAAAGGGAAAGGGGGGGAAGAGTGTCTGCCACCCCCCCCTTCTGATCCCCCAATGTCCTAAATGCAATTAAAACCCTTAGAGGTGAAAAAGCCGGGCACAAAAGGGTTAGGCTAAAAGGATATCCTCCCTCTTGATGCCAATGGAATGTGGCCACACCCAAGGCGCTCCATGTGAATGTCGTGAAATGTTATAAGTGAGAGTGTCTAAGTTGTACAATAAAAATTGGGGGCACAGGCTGCCATGGGAAACCGCAGAGATGGAAAACCCCTTGCGGCACTCCAATGGCGCACCTGCACCCCAAGGCCCCCCCATGATTGGTAATGTGATGGAGCTGGGGGGAGGGAGGGGTCTGGGGGTTGGGGAGGGAAGGACTGGGGGGCAAAATGCTCTCCCGGGAGCTACCAGATGTCCCCCCCTGAGAAGCACCAAAAACCCCCCCCCGGCCCCCGGGGACCACAGCCCCCAGCGCCAGACCCCCCAGCGATTCCCCCCCCGGGACCCCAAAAATGCCCCCCCCCGAACACCCCCCCGAATCCGCCACAACGCCCCACAAAAGGACGAAGCCAAGGGCCCCCCCCCACCCCCACTGAAGGGGATAGAAAACCGATCAAAGAGCCCAGAGAGATCGATCTGACGTGGGGGCAGAGGCTGTCTCAAGGCTTATATAATCTAATAAAATTTTCTATACTGATCAATATTTAAGAAGGTTTTTTTTTTTCCAAAATTCAAAGAGGGTGTTTTCTTGCGATGGGGATAAACAGGGGAAAACCATTGAAAAGGAATTTGTCTCTATGTTTTCATCCTCTAAGTTGGGCCCCAAAAAGCAAAATTTAAGGGGAAGGTTTTAAATAATACATTTCGACACTTTAAAAATTTTTCCATATCAGCCCCAGAACCTCTGGACGGGTGTACATAACCATGTGCAGGATGTTAAAATTTTCTGGTATATTTCTTTGGGAGTGTTTAACCCAAATTAGAAAAGGTTTCCAAGCCCCCCCGGGAAAATCCGTTGACCTGTAAGTATACCCCTATGAAGGATTTTATATTGTATTAATTGCAAACTGGGGGTTTCTAGTCGTTTTTAAAAGGGTTTTGGGGAACCTATCTTAAAACCAGAATGTTTTTGGGCAAAGTTAACTTTCTAATTTCCCCCTCCCATTTATTTTGAATAGGGAAGGAAAATTTATTAACTATATTAGACATTTTCCCGTATATTTTAGAAATTTAATTTTGGGGGGGTTTTAGTTTTTTGGAACCCCAAATACCTTGATGGCGGTTTTTAACCCAATGTTTTTTTTTTTAAAGAACTTTTTTTTATTTTAGATTTAATTTGGTTTATTTCTAAAATTATTTTTTTCCCCTCCCCTTTTTGGGTTAAATTTCTGTTAAAAGGGTA